>CM059190.1:5964177-5986747 GCA_030323885.1 Branchipolynoe longqiensis
AGACGTAAAACAGGTGTTACTTAATACTTTGAGTTTAAACTGTTTAGCTACTGAAAAGAACTAAATTTCGTCACACTAACGACTGAAATGTTATGTTCTTGAAAACTAATACTATAGCACTTATGCTCAGCGTGCGAGGAGCTGCAGCATATACTGATGGTCACCATATTCTCAATATATGTGACTGAGTCATTGACTTCGCGTCAGCAGTGAGGAACAATGCTAGGTTCACGTGGAGAACTAAAGCAATGCTGACCAGTGCTTCCAGTAGTCTTCGATAAATTGCAACAATGACATTGACATTCGAGGAACTTCGTATGCAACACTATCAAGCGTAGCAGTTCTGGAGAACTGTTCCACAAGCTGATCGTTCATATGTGCACAACAGAGTTCAGCGGGAACTTTAACATATATGACTGAGTCGAGGATTTCGCTACAGCAATATGATGGACAATGCTAAGGTTCAGTTAGAACTAACGCATATGCTGCTAGTGACTGGATCGTGTTGGTGATATTAAGCAACGAAAACGTACGACTTCACATAGAACTACAAGAGACAGTTATATTCAATATAAAATTGCCGTTTCGTGGAGAAAACGCCTTAACATCGATCATCGACGTCAACAAAAACAGAACATTCGAATACTACTATTCTATACGTTAAACTTGAGCAAAAGCATGTAGATCTATTATTATTTAATAATATAGATAAGTATTATGGTTTTGGAGTTCAAAAAGAACCACTGTCATTGCTTTGTTTACATTATGCTGCTAAGTTACGCTATCGTATATTGGAATTTCTGTTGATGCGATTATATTGTTAAAACTGATAATTGATGCTTTGTCTTTGTACAGGAGTTACAAAAACACATATTGATTCACTTTTTGCCATTATTTCGAGTTAAAACGACTTAAAATTGGTGAAATCGAAGATTTTGGTCTAGATTTGCAAGAAAATAGTTCCTAAAACTAGGTCATCGATTCAAACCGCTTAGGCCTTGTTTTCTCATTGGATTGAGTTCTGTAATGTTAATCCTATGAGGAGCTGTCGATCAACCACGCGTCTACCATCGACGTCGCAGGTTTTCTACGAGTTTAGCATTCGGTAAAACAAAAGCCTTGACCAAAGCGTATCGATGGAAAGGGTGACAGCAAAATGCCAAATCCGATTAAGCACTAATGTAAGATCGATGCTAAGTGACTGGACTGTGCCTTAGAATCGTTGCGAAACGATCTCTAAACCGTCACAAAACTAGAAAATGCTCGGAATAAGCTAAAAATGATGGCAAATGAATCGTATGCTCCTTAGGACATCATATATGTTATCAGCGGGATAAAATAAGACTTGAAACATAGTTAAAATTTAAATTATAAAAATAAAATATAGAATTATTTTATTAAATACCATTAAAAAAAAAAGAGGAAAATGAAAATTTTCGGAATTTTTTTTTGTTGTTTGCTCTCAAAGTCAGATGTACCTTATCTATTAGCGCGACCATTTCACTCTATTTGTTTAGATTCATAGATGAAAGATTTAAAGATGACAACGTAGTACTGTGCACTTCTTGCTATATGCTGGGCAGATGGTAAGAAGTGGAGGGGCGGAGTACGTTGTAAAATTGTCCGATATAATACATGTCAACCGAGGTGAAGTTACTATAATAAATTACAAACTGTCTATATAATGATAAATGTTAAACTATAAAAACCCAAAGGCATATGAGGGATATGTGTGGAATTGGTGAACTATTATTCATTGAGTATAGAACTTGTATATTGAATAGTCCTTGAGAGGGAGTGTCACTTCCAAGCCTGGCTAGGAAAGTCTTGGGAAGAGTCACCTCACATGCCCCCTCCCCCCCCACATGGCATTGTTATGATCATTGACCACTGCATTGTATTCCTATTGGAGGATTGAGTCATGTGACCACTGCATTATGTTGATTGAGGGATCACCTCATGTGACCACGGCCATCTTGGATCTTGTAAGACTATATAAGCAATAAACTGAAGAGTGTCATTCTCTTACCTTTCATTTCCTACTCTGTTTCCTTCATTACCTGTAGTGATTTCACTTGACCTATCTCACACCACCCACACCGCCAGCCGGCACGTTTACACCTAGGCTTGCGGCCCCCGAGTAATCAGGGAACCAGCGGCGGGGATTCCCTCCGTTCAACGCGGCTGGGGTGAGAAAGGCTCTTGTCGTGTACGTGTGTTCCGAGTTGCTGTCCGCTGGTGCCTGAGGAGGGACGTGAGGCTGCGACCCGGTGTGGTGGTTTCAGCGTGTTCCCGTGCTCAGACGTGTCCCTCGCTTCTGCGCATGCGTCAGAATCTAGTAAACATGGCCGTAATCGATTAACACGAACCGGGCGACTCGGGTCATCCGAATTTAAAATAGAACACACGAGTGGAGTCGACAAATACACGTCCCGTGTGCAAAAAAAGAATAACTTAGATTAATGAAATGGAAATATAGGTAAACTGGGCCTTGATACAATACTTTAAATCCTATTTTGCTGTACTTTTATCGGTTATTAAAAAAAAAAGAACAAACTGTCCACCCGAGCGTATTCGATTATTCAACCCGAGTTTGTAGGATGTGCGCATGCGCCAATAAGTGGCTGGGGTGACCCGAGTTGATGCGAAATCCGCGCATGCGCAGAAGCAACGGGACACGTCTGAGCACGGGAACACGCTGAAACCACCACACCGGTGTGTTTACGCAACCGGTAGTGGGGAGTGGGGAGGGGGTAGACGGTGTCCCGCCCAGCAATCTGTTGTAATTGTGTGCTTTTAGCTTCGAAAGTGTCTCTAGACACTTCATTGATTGTGTGCTTTTACAGTCTGTGTAAAAGCGATGGCCTGATAATAATATGATGGAATAAAATTTGAACACTTCTCATCATGATTATGGCCTTTGCGGCCCACACAGAATTAAGCAATCACCACTAACTAACTAACCCAACTATATCGTCCACTGTAGGCCCATGCCCTTAAGTTTAAAAACACTTTAAACCTATACATGAGTAAAATATTCCGATAATCGGCCGAGGGTGGAAATGGAAATCCTCTATTATTATTCTGTGCGGCTGGCCAACAGTGTGTATATATATATATATATATATATATATATATTTATTTATATATATATACACAACATACATATATGTATGTTGTGTATATATATATGGCTTGGCCCATGCTTGAGGGCAGGTAATTATAGAATTAGGGATGATTGGCAGGTCTGGGTGAGTGCACTCAGGGCCTGGCTCTCTGCTGAGGTAGGGGTCAATGCACACAGGGGTCAGTATTGGTGGTGGCCACAGGTCAACAAGCCCTGGTGGTGGGCAGACCAATGGTGGTCATGGTAGCCAGGAATGCTGAGTCCCTATTGGAGGAACTGGGAATGTTGCTTCCCTATTGGTTGAATGAATGGCATGATCCTATACCAAGAATCCATGTACTATATATAATAAACCAGAGGGGCTTGGACTCTCTCTTACACTTTTACTTTTGCTTCTCCGTCTGTATTGTTTTTCACTTTACATAGCCACACACTCGAACACCGCCCCTACACATAGTTCCTGATGACCAAAGAAGATGTACTAGAAGGGTTTGTGTGCTACATTTGATTTTGAATTGGATTGCATTGAAACAGTATCAATTATTCTACTTAAAATAAAAGACCACTTCCTTTATGTATGTCTGATAATATGTATGTATGTATGTATGTATGTATGTATGTATGTATGTAAGTATGTATGTATGTATGTAAAGTATGTATGTATGTAAAGTATGGATGTATGTAAAGTATGGATGTGTGAATGTATGTATTATGTAGGTGTGTATGTAAGTATGTATGTCTATATGTGTGTATATCAGTATGTATGTATGTGTAGCAGTGTCTAGTACGGCAGTATACATCACCCCCTCTTCCCTCTGACATGGCAAGGAACCCAAATAGCGATTGGCTATGCACCGACATTGGTATCTTGGAAGTGACATATTGATAGGATGCATCAGATGCAGATTACAACTGAATTGGAAACGCCAGCAACTAGGCATATGCCACGAAATAGAAAGAAGGAAAAAATCACCCATAGCAACACCTATTGGGGTTTCAGAGGAGCGGCCATTTTGTGTATCAGTCTGGCCGCGGGGGTATGGGGTGGGGTGGGAAGATGGGGGGTACGGGGGTACGAGAAGTAGGTGAAGAATTGCCCATAGCAGCAGCAGTGCGAGTGTAGTGACGAGTAACCCCAATCATCCTGAGCTCACCGTCCTGTGTGCAGACGGTGGGAAGTAGGAGGGGGGGGGGGGGTTATCACGTGACACTGTGGGTGATACGTGAGCTCTATGCCTGGAGGATCACTGGGATATCATCCCATTAACACGCCACGTGAGGAGAGAGAATCCCGCGTAAAATAGCGTGCCCATTAAACCGACACGGTGTCAAGTTGTTCTGACGCCGGGGCGCGATCACGCCGAGTGGGCACCGTGTTGTTGTTGTTGTTGGTGGTGGTGGTGGTGGTGGTGCCGCTGGTGGTGGTGGCGGCTTTTTGCATGTGTGCATGGATAGTGTGACCGGGCGCGTTGGCCGAATCGGTAAGAGCGCAGGCTTTTTCAGTGTGAAAGGTTTGTTTGTTTGTTTGTTGTTGTTTTACGTCCTAGCAACATCTAAGGTCATATCAGGACGGGTGTGTGAAAGGTTGGGAGTTTGGAAACTGGGCCAAGTCAAACCAATGACTTACAAAATTGATACTTGTCAATACCTGGCCTGGGGCTCGGCATTACTATGATAGGGTATGAGTGTTAGGATAATGTTGATGAGTGGGAAATCGGGGTCATGGTGCCAGTGGCCTGAGGTTGTTTATCCCCTTTGGTGCAGCACTATAAAGTTGCGATGAGTGAGCACTGTTACAGGTTAGTACATGTTCTGATATGATCTTAGATGCTGCAATGACGTAAGACCCTAACATGGAAACAAACATGGAGAGTGTGAT
This sequence comes from Branchipolynoe longqiensis, assembly GCA_030323885.1. Taxonomy (NCBI): domain Eukaryota; kingdom Metazoa; phylum Annelida; class Polychaeta; order Phyllodocida; family Polynoidae; genus Branchipolynoe; species Branchipolynoe longqiensis. The sequence goes on from CM059190.1 coordinate 5,969,184, forward strand.
TTGTGACTTGAAATGGGCTGTGCTGCACACAATGCAACACATTCCACTTCCACTATGTACAGATAAAATGCGACCACTCCGACGGCTGGAAGACCAGTGCCACGGCGCTGACACAATATGTATTCAGATGAATACAAATATTTACCAAAAATAAATAAATAAAAAGCCTCCCCTCGTCAACTGGTTATGTGTGACACACATTCTCAGTGTGTGAGGTGTGGGCATTTCAGCGGGAGGGAGGGGGGGGGGGGGGGTCAGGGAGTGGTTGTGTGGGGAGAGTGGGGGGGGGGGGGCTGGTCACCCATTTTGTTATAGCGGCCGAAAGGAAAGCTTGACATGCCTGAACATGGTGTGTGATTACCTGTTGCGTGTGTTTCCACCAAAATACATGAATAATAAATAAATACATAGCCCACAAAAAAAACTGAATCAGGGCACATCACAAGAAATTTGACCTGAGACGAAATAACTACCAAAAATATAAAAGTTATTATCTCCCAAGCAAGTATTTACTCTTGTTTTAATTAAAGTGTGTTTTTAATAACTGCATGTAGGCCTAAAATATTGATAGTTTTGTTTTCATTTAGGTGTTCTATAGGCTTTAACAAATTGAATGTCCGGTTATTAAAATGACCTTTATTTGCATTTACAGATTCGCATCCACATCAGATGTTGAGAGGCGCATCTGGTAAGTGAAACTATACTTTGGTAGTTTATTAAATGATACATGCATATACATATTTTACCTCGGTAAACAGCCTCAGGCTAGCCTCAGGCTAGGGAGAGGTAAGCACGTCCGGTACCAGCAATTAGCATATACAACTCACGACTGGATAACGTGTCGTTGGGTTGCTCCGGCAAAATTAGTCTACATACAAGCAAATACGCAGTAAGTATAATAAAAACTGTGGTTAGCTTAATTATGATGCATTAGAGCATCATTATGGAAAGTTTAGACTTTCGTTGGTCCAATTTGGACGAGTTATTTGGTTATAAACAACCAAGGATAGAACACTCGAGTGGGTTTCTCGAAGGAACCAAACCGGTCATTAGCGGTTATGTCAACACCCGGGTCACCGTGTGACTATGGGTAGAGATGTGGGTTTCGCCCTATCTCATGTGGAAATTCTCTCGTACTCTAATAGAGAGTAATGTTGGAGATGCTCCTGGGTTTCTTTTATAGACTCCCCTAGACAAAACTTTTTCAGGCGTTTCTCCGAGTTTCGTAGCATTTTCTCCAACTTGTTGACGTAGTAGTCACAGGTGGGAGAAGTGTGCGGAACAGAGGGATGGGCGGGCCGATACACTGGTCCCGACCCCGCGTAAGGTTTGGGCTTGACCCACAACCCACGCACAAATTTAGCTTATTACGCCTGTGTTATAACGGTATAAACACGTTCTTTAACACCAATAGATGTCCAAATGAGTTTGAAACAACCATATTGTGACATATATATATACCGGGACTGACCAAAAATGTTTGTTTCAGCTCCCGATGGCCACGAAGCGGAGTAAGCGCGGTGCAGCAGCAGCCGAGGGGCGTGTTCCGAGTGGAGTGGACGAGGAGTACGACTCCTCACCTGTGTTGTCGGCAGGGCCGTCGACACAGCCCCGGGCGCATATCCTCTCCGACCCGGACGAGGACGCAGTGCCTGATGTGCCTGCGCCTCCAGATTGGGAGGCTCGCTTTGCAAGATTGGAAAGCCACATCTTGACTGCCAAATCGCCTGTGTCTCGGAAGCGGCGTAGGCCGAGTGTCCAAGAGGATTCGTTTGAGGATTTCTTGGACACAGACTCGGCGGTGGAGCTTAAGGCTCCTCCTCCTCCTTCTCCTAAACGGAGGAAGAAGAAGAAACAGGTGATTTCTTCGGGTGATGAATTCACCAAGGAGCGGGCAGAGACTGGTTTGCGCAAAAAGCGGAAGACTAAGTCCAAAAAGAAGAAGAGGAAGAGGAAATATTCTTCTTCTGAGTCGTCCACTGAGTCTACTTCTACGGAATCAGACTCAGACACCATATATGAAGGGGTCTATGCGGACATTGGCACTAAAGTGGCTAAGAAGGTGGAGAAGCCAAAGGCTAAGCGGGTTAAAACCACTACGCTTATGCGCGAGACCGTGAATGGTCATTTTCGCACGTTCAAACCGGCGGAGGTTATCTCCAAGTTAGGAGATGAGTTAACAGGCATAAAGGGTGTTCCCAACTCCATCATTAAAGAAATGGATCGGGATGTCAATATGACGGATGACCGTAAGAAGTTTGAGGATGTGTTGCACACAGTGCATAAGGCAGTGTTGGCTACCCTAACAGCTATTGTTCCTGTGGCTAATAGGATGCAGAGTGAAAATAAGTTCTCGTCTTTGGCTAAGACAATGGACAAAGGCATTGCAGTGCTAGCGGCGGCAGGTAATTACCTGTCGTTTCGAAGATATGAAAATGTCTTCAAGTCAGTTTGCACAGATGCTGGCAAAGAAGTGGCTCGCTCTAAGAAGGTTACCGATAATGAGGGGAAGTTTACGCTTTATCTTGCTCCAGAGCCGATTAAAGGGAAACCTTTAGATAACACCAAGATGTTTGGCGGTCAACTACAATACCTCTATAAAGAGGTAGAGACTGCAGCCAAGAGTGGCAAAAACATGGATGGCAAGAAGAAACAGGAAGCTCCTCGTTTCAAAAAGTCACGAGGGGATTTTCGTCCACGACGGTTCACCAGAGGAACCAGACCGAGTTCAAACTTCGGTCAAGGGTTTCGGGGCCGGGGCGCTCGCCCAGGCTGGACCGACAACACCGCACGGCCAATAGGCCGAGGGTTCAACTCGTCGAGACCTTTCCCCAGGGGCGGGTCCAAGTAGAGGTCCAAACACAAACTTTACAAGTCCCTGCAGCCTCTAAAAACACACAAACTGTAAGCAACTTTGTGGCTGGTAATATTAGTAATCATATTTCTGAGTGGCACAAAATTACTAGTGACCAAGAAATTATAGAAATAGTTAGGGGTGTTCACATTCCCTTTACACAAATTCCTGTACAAAGTATAATACCTTTTCCATATAACATTCAACCAGTTGAACGAGACGCACTAACTAAACAGGTACATAAATTCTTTGAGAAAGGAATTATACAAAAAGTGACACACTGTTCAGGACAGTTTATTTCAAACATTTTCTCGAGACCGAAGCCTAATGGTGAGGTTCGAATGATCCTGGATTTAACAATCCTTAATAAAAGGGTGGAATATCGACATTTTAAAATGTTCTCTCTAGATACGGCACGAGATCTGATTACACCAGATGCGTGGATGGCTAGTGTTGATTTACAGGATGCATATTATACGCTTCCCATAATGGAACAATACCGAAAATTTCTTCGATTTATTTGGGATAACCAACTCTATGAGTTTACCTGCATGCCGAATGGCTTAGCTTGTGCGCCACGTTTATTTACTAAATTGCTTAAACCTGTTTTCTCGGTAATGGCGAGGAAGGGTCACATAATGTTTCCATACATAGATGATTCTTTTATTATAGCATCAACACAAATTGGTTGTGTGAATGCAGTTTTGGATTTATGTGCATTACTCACTAAATTGGGGTTTTATGTACATCAACAAAAGTCAGTGTTTAAACCAACAAAACAACTCAAATGTTTAGGGTTTATTCTGGATACACAGTCCCTTACAGTGTCGATAACAGAACAAAAACTAATTAAGTTTATGACTACAGCGACTCAGCTTATTAAGTTATCAAAGCCAAAAATTAGACAGGTTGCTGTTCTTATTGGCATAATGACCTCATATGCACCTGCTGTGTTATATGGGAAGGCCCATATTAAGTCGCTAGAAATAGATAAAAATTTAGCGTTAACACGAACTAAAGGCAATTTTGAGCGAAAGATGTTTATTTCGCAAGAAGGGTTACAGGATATTGGATGGTGGATGCAACATATAGCAAGTTCACCAAATCCAATCCGCATGGCGGAACCTAATACAGTAATTACTACTGATGCTTCGTTAGAAGGTTGGGGAGCTCATCGAGATGGGGTCACAACAGGAGGTAGATGGCTTGATGATGAAAAATCAGACTATATTAATGCACTAGAATTGCGTGCTATTTATCTGGGCTTACGTAGTTTAGTAAAGATAAATAAATCACAGGTTAGAATACTAACTGATAATACTACTGCCATGGCATATATTCGTAACATGGGTGGAACCAAATCAAAGTCTTGCAATCAGTTATCTAAACTGATTTGGAACTGGGCACAGGCTCAACAAGTCTGGCTGACTGTAGCGCATATTCCAGGGTCACAAAATACACTTGCAGATTATAAAAGTAGAAATTTCCATGACCATTTAGAGTGGTCTCTCTCTACACCTTTGTTTAACTTCGTTTGTGAAAAATGGGGTACACCTGAAGTTGACTTATTTGCATCACGAAATAATAACAAGTTACCCTGTTATGTTTCTTGGCATCCTGAACCGGATGCTTGGAAAGTAGATGCGTTTGCTATTACCTGGGAAAATAATTATTTTTATATTTTCCCACCATTTAGCATTATCAGCCGAGTAGTGAGAAAAATCGGCTTGGAAGGGACACATGCGATACTGGTGGTGCCCGATTGGGACACGCAACCTTGGCTGCCAGCAGTTTCACAACTGGCAAAAGATCGTATACGATTCCCAAGAAAACTCGGGAATCTGACGCACCACGGACCGCTAGTGGTTCACGGCGACGTGTCAACGACGCCCCTATTGGCATTCCTTTTCTAAGGAAGCAGCTACAGCAATTTGGATTGGACAGAATTACTGAGGATAGGATAGTATCGGATGCCTGGAGGCCAGGAACTGTCAAAATGTATACAACCTATTTAAAGAAATGGGGTGTACATTGTTTGTTAATGAAAGTTAAGCCAACAAATCCAAAGATTTCACAAGTAGCTCGGTTTCTTCGTTCTCTAGAGGATGAAGGACTTTCCTTTGGATCGATTAATGCGGCGAGGTGTGCGTTATCAATTATATTACCTAGAATTGATGGCGAAACAGTTGGAAAACATTATGTTATTTGTTATTTACTTCGTTCAATTTATCAAAGGAATCCTCCAAAACCAAAGTATAGTCGGTTTTGGGATGTTTCTATAGTATTTAAGTTGTTTCAGGCTTGGCCTCACAACTCGTGGTTAGATATAAAACAGTTAGGTTTTAAGGTCGCGGTCCTGTTATTGTTAGTAACCGGACACAGAGGACAGACGATTGTTGCTTTATCCTTAACTGGATTAGAAATAGACAAGCAACAAGCTACGTTTGATTTAGAAAAATTGCTTAAATCGAACACGTTAGGTGACCCTTTATCAACGGTTCACTTAGACTGTTTTCCGAATGATCGGAAATTATGTGTTGTGTCGGCCATACGGGCTTATATATACAAGACAAAGGATTTACGTGCATCACAACAACTATTAGTGAGCTTTATAAAGCCACATAAGGCGATTTCACGAGACACACTTGCCAGATGGACAATTACGGTGTTGAAATTGGCTGGAGTGGATACGAGTAAATACTCTTCCCACTCAACTAGAGGAGCCATGGTCTCCAAGGCACGGGTGCTTGGTATTTCTGTGAAAAGAATACTAGCGCATGCAGGCTGGAAGACGGCTAAGTCGTTTGCAAAACATTATAATAAACGACTAGAAAAGCCTACCGGCGTTGCAAAGCGTCTTCTCGCCAACTAACAAGAATAGGTGAGAACAAAAATTTAGAATGTTATAATAATAAGAAAGAATGATATTAAGGATAAAAATGAATTATGTAAAGGTCTCCCTAGCCTGAGGCTAGCCTGAGGCTGTTTACCGAGGTAAAATAGTATAGTTATACAAGTCTTACCTTGGTACAGATGATGGATAACTGTTGTTTTACCGAGGTATAAGCCTCGGATAGATGTGGGCTAGGGCCCTCCCGCCACACCCTACCACATCTATTCCGTTGGTGTACCTTTTCGGTAAAGTAATAGTATCCATTGTTTGAAAGTCATTTTTATCCTCAATAAGTAGGTTAAGATTGCTGGTACCGGACGTGCTTACCTCTCCCTTGCCCACATCTATCCGAGGCTTATACCTCGGTAAAACAACAGTTATCCATCATCTGTACCAAGGTAAGACTCGTATAACTATACTATATATATGTATATATACATATATATATACATATTTCACCTCGTCCCCTAGCCTCCGGGCTAATTATAGGACAGGGAGATGTAGCATTTCTGGTCGAACAATTTGCACTTTCAACTCGCCAAGAGCAGACATAGGAAAGGTGAGCAGAGAACTTTGCTTTATTACCCAGTTTACCTGAGAGTTTCTCATTTTAGTTTCTATAGGTGGCTACTTTAGGGGCCTGTCGTTTTTTTGGGTGTAATTTGTTAATTACTAGCGTTGGGTAGCCACCTATTTTGTTGTGTTGACGGCCATATGGAATGCTGGCCAAGTTGTTGGTTCATGGTGTGGCTGCACCCGCCCTCACGGGCGAACCTGAGACAACTGACCAGACAAATTGCTAACGTCAGTCCCCAGTGGGGTGGTCGTTTTTGAACCAATGTGGGTTTTCTTTGTATGGGTCTTGGTTATGGTTGATTTTCGGGGTAGCTCTGCTACTTGGCTACCAATATGAGGGATAGGCTCCTCGGCACAGTTATGCGGAGACACTGCATACACTGGTGCATATATATATTTTACCTCGGTATACAGCCTCAGGCTAGCCTCAGGCTAGGGAGAAAGAAGCATGTGAGGTGCCAACAATTAGCATATACAACTCACGACTGGATTACGTGTCGTTGGGTTGCTCCGGCAAATTTAGTCTACATACAAGCTAATACTTATCATAAAAACTGTGGTTAGCTTAATCATGATGCATTAGAGCATCATTATGGAAAGTTTAGACTTTCTTTGGTCCATTTTGGACGAGTTATTTGGTTATAAAAAACCAAGGATAGAATTCCTTCTCGAAGGATTGAAACCGGTCATTAGCGGTTCTGTCAACACCCGAGTCACCGTGTGATTATGGGTAGAGATGTGGGCTCTGCCTCGTCTCCTGTGGAAATTCTCTCGTACTCTAATAGAGAGTAATGTTGGAGATGCTCCTGGGTTTCTTTTATAGACTCCCCACAAACTTTTTCAGGCGTTTCTCCGAGTTTCGTAGCATTTTCTCCAACTTGTTGACGTAGTAGTCACAGGTGGGAGAAGTGTGCGGAACAGAGGGATGGGCGGGCCGATACACTGGTCCCGACCCCGCGTAAGGTTTGGGCTTGACCCACAACCCACGCACAAATTTAGCTTATTACGCCTGTGTTATAACGGTATAAACACGTTCTCTAACACCAATAGATGTCCAAATGAGTTTGAAACAACCATATTGTGACATATATATATACCGGGACTGACCAAAAATCTTTGTTTCAGCTCCCGATGGCCACGAAGCGGAGTAAGCGCGGTGCAGCAGCAGCCGAGGGGCGTGTTCCGAGTGGAGGGGACGAGGAGTACGACTCCTCACCCATGTTGTCGGCAGTGCCTTCGACACAGCCCGGGGCGCATATTCTCTCCGAGGAGGACATAGTGCCTGGCGGCGCCGCGGCTCAAAATTGGGAGACGCGGTTTGCGGCGATGGAGAGTCATATAATGGCTCTCAAACCACCAGTGTCTCGTAAACGGCAAATGCCGAGTGCTCAAGAGGAGTCTTCTTTGGAGGATTTCTCGGAGACAGACTCAGAGATGGAGCTTAGGGCTCCTCCTCCTTCTCCTAAACGGAGGAAGAAGAAGAAACATATTGTTTCTTCGGGTGATGATTTCACCAAGGAAAGGGGGAGGACTGGGCTTCGCAAAAAGCGCAAGACCAAGTCCAAGAAGAAGAAGAAGAAGAGGAAAGATTCTTCTTCTTCTGACTCGTCCACGGATTCCACTTCCACGGAATCGGACTCAGACACGCAATATGAAGGTGTCTATGCTGCCATTGGGGGCAAAGTGGCTAAGAAAGTCGAGAAGCCAAGGGCTAAGCGTGTGAAAACCACTACGCTTATGCGTGAGAACATTAATGGCCATTTCCGCACGTTTAAGCCGGCGGAGATTATTTCTAAGTTATCAGATGAGTTAACAGGCATTAAAGGTGTTCCCAACTCCATCATTAAGGAGATGGATCGAGATGTCAATATGACGGAGGACCGTAAGAGATTTGAGGGTGTGTTGCACACAGTGCATAAGGCGGTGCTTGGTACCCTAACAGCCATTGCTCCTGTAGCAAACAGAATGCAACGAGAAAATAAGTTCTCGTCTTTGGCTAAGACGATGGACAAAGGTATTGCATTGTTGGCGGCGGCTGGTAATTACCTGTCGTATCGAAGATATGAAAATGTTTTCAAGTCGGTTTGCACAGATGCTGGCAAAGAAGTGGCTCGCTCAAAGAAGGTTACTGATAATGATGGGAAAGAGTTTACGCTCTTTCTTGCTCCAGAGCCGATTAAAGGGAAACCTTTAGATAACACCAAAATGTTTGGCGGTCAACTACAATACCTCTATAAAGAGGTAGAAACTGCAGCCAAGAGTGGCAAAAACATGGATGGTAAGAAGAAACAGGAAACTCCTCGTTTCAAAAGGTCACGAGGGGATTTTCGTCCACGGCGGTTCACCAGGGGAACCAGACCGGGCTCAAACTTCGGTCAAGCTTTTCGGGGCCGGGGCGCTCGCTCAGCCTGGACCGACAATTCCGGTACAGGGCAGGATACCTTTTCCTTATAACATTGAACTGGTTGAACGAGAGGCATTAACTAAACAGGTACAAAAATTCTTTGACAAAGGAATTATACAAAAAGTGACATACTGTTCAGGAGAGTTTATTTCAAACATCTTCTCGAGACCAAAGCCTAATGGCGAGGTTCGAATGATCCTGGATTTAACAATCCTTAATAAAATGGTTGAATATCGACATTTTAAAATGTTCTCGCTAGATACAGCACGCGATCTGATTACGCCAGATGCGTGGATGGCTAGTGTTGATTTACAAGATGCATATTATACGCTTCCCATAAGAGAAAAAGACCGGAAATTTCTTCGGTTTCTTTGGGATAACCAACTCTATGAGTTTACCTGTATGCCGAATGGTTTAGCTTGTGCCCCTCGTTTATTCACTAAACTGCTTAAACCTGTTTTCTCAGTAATGGCGCGGAAAGGTCATATAATGTTTCCATACATAGATGATTCCTTTATTATAGCATCAACACAAATTGATTGTGGGAATGCAGTTTTGGATTTATGTGCATTACTTACTAAATTGGGGTTTTATGTACATCCACAAAAGTCAGTGTTTAAACCAACAAAACAACTCAAATGTTTAGGGTTTATTCTGGATACACAGTCTCTTACAGTGTCGATAACAGAACAGAAACTAATTAAGTTTATGAATACAGCGACCCAGCTTATTAAGTTACCAAAACCTAAAATTAGACAGGTCGCAGTCCTTATTGGGATAATGATATCGTATGCACCCGCTATTCTATACGGGAAAGCTCATATTAAATCTTTAGAAATAGATAAAAATTTACCGTTAACACGAACTAAAGGGAATTTTGAGCGAAAGGTGAGAACAAAAACGTTGAATATTATATAAGAATGGATGATATTAAGGATAAAAATGAATTATGTAAAGATCTCCCTAGCTTGAGGCTAGCCTGAGGCTGTATACCGAGGTAAAATAGTATAGTTATACGAATCTTACCTGGGTATAGATGATGGATAACTGTTGTTTTACCGAGGTATAAGCCTCGGGTAGACGTGGGCTAGGGCCACCCACCACGCCCTGCCACGTCTATCCCGTTGGTGTACCATTATGGGAAAATCATGGTATCCATTGTATTGAAAGATCATTTTTATCCTGAATAAGTAGGTTAAAATTGCTGGTACCTCACGTGCTTCTTTCTCCCTAGCCCACGTCTACCCGAGGCTTATACCTCGGGAAAACAACAGTTATCCATCATCTATACCCAGGTAAGATTCGTATAACTATACTATATATGTCTATATATGTATATTATACACAAAAATAAAGGGGATCGCTGCCCAAATTTTGTACAGTATGCATTAAACTTTAGTAGGAGTATTGTTCCTAATTTGGGGGGTCGAGGAGGGGTTTTTCGGACTGTTAGAAGTTGTTTTTATGTTCGGGGAACTTTTGCTAATAATAGTAGCGTTTTTGCAGATGGCGGCCTACCATTAGTGGTAGATGGGGCTTCAAGCCACCGAAGGGATTAGGAAAGATAGACATTATTTCGGTAAATAGGGTAAACATTGTTCGACCGTAAATGCTACATCTCCCTGTACTAAAATAAGGCGAGGCTATAGGACTCCGTAAAACATATTTATACATATATATACATATTTATATATGTATACATATATATGGATAGTGATAATACCGTTATCGCATGTAATAAGATCTGGAATGCACCCCACCCAGATGGGGTGGGGGGCATAGGGCATCGGAGTATTCATATATATATATATATAAATATATATTATATATATATATAAAAAATATATATATAATATATATATATATATACATACATAAATTGCATATACACGCATATCTATATATATATATATATATATATAAATATATATATAAATATATATATATATATATATATGTGACATGACAGAATTAAGAACATCTAATTATAGAATTTACTGAATTGCTTGGTTTATTGGGGTTTTTACTCCTAACACAATCGAAGGTCACGTCACGTCATGCCCTATCAGGTTATCCTTGATTACACTGCGGGCAATTATGGTGTTCACTCAAGTGTGCCCAAATGGAATATGAAAATATGAACTATTTAAGATGCGTCATCAATATGGATTCTCTTAGCTGCAGCATAATGAATTGCGCATAATTAAGTCACTTTTGATTGGCGCATCATAGTTACAATATTCTTAGTAGTATTTCCACAACAGCGACATCAGGGGTATGTACATGTGTGTTACAATAGGTATTGCAAATTGTATTAATACTGTACCACCTTATATAGCCTATTAAACAAATTTTAAAAACAATTTAGGAAGAATAATGCCATTGAATTGTATCTACAATTTAGTTTTCCAGGGACATACAATTTTTAAGTTTGAGCTTTTAATTGCATAAGTGTATTTTGACAAATAATTAATAATATACAAAGCGACGGGTGAATAAAAATAATATGACAGAATATAAGTTGAACACTTCTCGCTGTGAATATGGCCTTTCCTGCTCACACAGCACTAAAGAACAGGATATAAGTTGAACACTTCTCGCTGTGAATATGGCCTTTCCTGCTCACACAGCACTAAAGAACAGGATATAAGTTGAACACTTCTCGCTGTGAATATGGCCTTTCCTGCTGACACAGCACTAAAGAACAGGATATAAGTTGAACACTTCTCGCTGTGAATATTGCCTTTCCTGCTGACACAGCACTAAAGAACAGGATATAAGTTGAACACTTCTCGCTGTGAATATGGCCTTTCCTGCTCACACAGCACTAAAGAACAGGATATAAGTTGAACACTTCTCGCTGTGAATATGGCCTTTCCTGCTGACACAGCACTAAAGAACAGGATATAAGTTGAACACTTCTCGCTGTGAATATTGCCTTTCCTGCTGACACAGCACTAAAGAACAGGATATAAGTTGAACACTTCTCGCTGTGAATATGGCCTTTCCTGCTGACACAGCACTAAAGAACAGGATATAAGTTGAACACTTCTCGCTGTGAATATGGCCTTTCCTGCTCACACAGCACTAAAGAACAGGATATAAGTTGAACACTTCTCGCTGTGAATATGGCCTTTCCTGCTCACACAGCACTAAAGAACAGGATATAAGTTGAACACTTCTCGCTGTGAATATTGCCTTTCCTGCTCACACAGCACTAAAGAACAGGATATAAGTTGAACACTTCTCGCTGTGAATATTGCCTTTCCTGCTGACACAGCACTAAGGAACAAACATAAGAATGAACACTTCTCGCTGTGAATATGGCCTTTCCTGCTCACACAGCACTAAAGAACAGGATATAAGTTGAACACTTCTCGCTGTGAATATTGCCTTTCCTGCTGACACAGCACTAAAGAACAGGATATAAGTTGAACACTTCTCGCTGTGAATATTGCCTTTCCTGCTCACACAGCACTAAAGAACAGAATATAAGTTGAACACTTCTCGCTGTAAATATGGCCTTTCCTGCTGACACAGCACTAAAGAACCACTAATCAATCAACCAATCAATCAATCAATCAATGCCGACCACCTAATTACACACCAGCCAGAGTTCAGTGGAATAACGGTGTGCAGGAACTTGTCAGTTTCAGATTGTCTGCGTCTCGCACTACAGATTACCACGTAGATACAAGATTCACCCCGTACTGCTGCAGTAGGGGTGAAAACCAACCCTATGTAAAAGCTGTCGAAAAAACGGGTCAATGAATTGACAGCCTAATTTCACAATCTAAGAAGCAACATTTATTCTTTACATATGTTTTATTGATAGCCCGCTACCTTTGAGTTGAAAAATATAATATAATATCTAGTTTAATGCAATTTAAAAGTGAAATCGACGGCGTTCTGCGGCCACACTCTTGGCTTTTTGCATTCTCTCCCATTTCACCAACTCTGTGCCTATATGGGTAGCCATTTGATAGTGGAGCCACAGTTTCTAGGTGATGTTCCATACTAACGCTATTTTCGCCCGTATTTATATAAGGCTGGTCTTCACCCGTGTGACAAGGTTATTATCGCGCGTTCCGTCAGGTGGCGCGCCGAAGGCTCGCCTCACCTTGCGTGGCTTTCCTAAATGGACCCGCCGCACCAGGCTGTGCAGGCAAGACACCACCTTTAGGAGCGGCCCCTTATCCCAGAGGTGTGTTTTACTTTTCTTTTTGTGAATACTTTGTTCCCCCCGTGAGTTGCCAAGGTGAGCCACCCGCCTCCTTGCACAGATCGGGCCACGTGACATCACAGACATGCGCAGACAATGCCCGCACGGCGCGTCACTGCCAATGAGGGCGCGGGGCGTCGCGCCATGTGATATTCATGAAGCCGTTGCCACGACGACCGGCGCCCCTCACTTTGATCCGCCCGGCCATTAGACCACCCGGTAAAGTTGTGTCCATCACCTCGCATCAAAATCTACCTGCATCTTTTAGGGCCTCCACCTACACGCGCCGGTGGCGCTTACGGCGATCCCACCATGCCTGGCGGCGATAACGGATAATAGACCTTTTCCAAGTGCGCAGTGAGCTGTGCTAGACAGAACATTAGTTCCTGCCACTGCCTTCAGAGGGCGGGTTGGTGGTGGACATCCTCTTATGTACGACATTTTATTTCCCATGCAGCAGGCTGCACGTGGAGTTGCTGCTTATACCATTAGTTCTTGCCACTGCCGTCAGAGGGCCGGTTGGTAGTGGAAATCCTCTACATACGACCTTTTCTTCCCACGCAGCATGCTGAACGTGGTGTTAATTATAGCATTAGTTCCTCCCACTGCCATCAGAGGGCGTGTCCGTGGGGGAGATCGTTTATGCGACCCTTTCTACAGAGCATGAGGCTCAGTGATGTGCTACCTGCAGCAACATAATATTATTTTTCCACGCGGTAATAGACCGAGTGGGTCGGCAGAATGATTTCAAATGGATCGAAATCAAATGATGTGCACATTTTGAAACAGTCTGTCAAGACATGAGGATTACAATTACGCCTACAGACCGCACAACTTAGGCCTCAGTTACACTATCGCTTGCGACCACTTTTCGACCTCTTTGAGACTACAAAAAAGGGGTGATCATTTCAGTCGCAAGCACGTTGCAGATGCTGCACCAACAACCTCTTTGTGATCAAAACGGTCACCCGGAGGTCGCCAACCATTTTCCGTGCTTGCGATCGGTTGCTGACCGGTCACCGACTGATCCCCGACCATTGTTTTTCCCACTTTTTGCATTAGTCACCAGGAGCTCGCCTGCTTTTGTTCGCAAAGTCGTCACAAAGGGATCGCAAGTGATCGCAAGCCGTAGTTTGACTGAGCCCATACATGACTTGTTTAGTAGTATGAGCCTCTTTGTTTCATGTCTACGAACCATCTAAGTACTGATAAGGGTCAACATTGCTTATAGTTTCCTAATCCAATGACAATTTTTCGAACGGAAGAACGTCCCTACATTTGATCCTACATATTCAATTGATCCACTTCCTAAATATTTAATGCTTCACAGCAGGGCCTATTTGTATGTGTCCGGGTTAGCGGTCGTAACCCTGCGTCATGCGGATTTCCCGGGTTAGTGGCAAAAAATGTGTATGTATGTGTCGGGGTTAAACTAACTTGGCGAGCGTAAAGTCGCCTGCACTAACCCCAAGCGAAGGGAGGGTTAAAGGTGGGGTTAGGCACCGATTATGACCAAATCTATTGAATGCGATCATATTTAACAGAATTACATACTCAAATCGTGAAATTTCATTAAATTAACCCTAAATTGGAAGCAATATTAACGTAGCAGCTACATCGGCGGCGTTATTCATATTGTCTAATCGACGAATGTAAGGTAAACAAATCGCTGCTTCCGTAGCGACGTCAATATCCATACTGTCTAACGTCATATAAAAATGGCTGCTGCCGTCGCCGCTGAATCGACGGCAATATATTAGGCCCAAATCTATTAAATGCTGTCATATTTAACAGAATTACATTCGCAATAAGTGAAATTTCAGCTAATTAACCCTAAAATTGAAGCATTATTAGCGTAGCAGCTATATCGGCGGCATTATTCATATTGTCCAATCGATGAATGTAAACAGGCACAGAGGGATTTCCCAAATCTATAAATAACTGAAACATTAGCTAACTCGGGCACGCTTTGGTCACATACATCCCTGTGACACATTTGGAACTCCGGGGTTAGCTAACCCGGCACCCTCCTTTAACCCAGGTGCGGTTAAAAATTGGCTCATACATATGGGCCCAGGAGTATTAATAACAACATAAAAAACCACACCATTGCTCCGGGACATCCAAGCCTATGATCTCCAACATTTTGCATGTTTTTACTTTAAATATCCCCAAATGTAAACAATAACAATAGTGTAGTAGTCTGCACTGACCTCTCAGGCAAGGAGCCGCATAGACAGGTAGGCGTGAGTAGTGTGGTGACATCAGGGAGCCTAGGTGGTGTAATGGTTATCACACTGGCCCAGAATACAAAGAGATGGGGGTTCGAATCCCACTCTAGGTACACTATTTCCCATGTTCATCACCCCTATGACACTGGTGCCATGACCAGGATCCTGTACAAGCTACGTGCTTTATAGTTCTTGAACTTACCCTGTGTATGTGTAAGTGCACTGCCTGTATGTATGGAATTGTAAGCATTATAAGACTTACAATTCCAAGGGGATGAGTGTAGTGAGTGGTCTGCAGTAACCTCTCAGGCAAGGAGCCGCATAGACAGGTAGGCATGGGTAGTGTGGTGACATTAGGGAGCCTAGGTGGTGTAATGGTTAGCACACTGGCCCGATATGCAAAGCGATGTGGGTTCGAATTCGAATCCCATTTTCATCACCCCTATGACAATATTAAAAAGTATATATATAATGAAGTGGGGTGTAGTGTGTGGTTGGGCGGGGTGTATGGTGGTGAGTGGTGGGGTGTATGATGTGTGTGGAGTGTGGTGGGCTGTGTGTATGGTGGGGTGTGCGGTGGGGAGTAGTGTGTGGTGTGTGGAGTCTGGTGTGATGTGTGTGTATGGTAAGGTGTGCGGTGGTGTGTAGTGTGTGGTGGTGTGTGATGTGTGTGCGATGTGTGTTGAGTGCGGTGAGGGGAGTCATCCCACACTGTACTTCTAACCTCGCTGTCACCAAGTGGGTGCCCGCCGTCTGATGCTTACACTCTGGCAAACCTCGCTCTCCCCCCTCTACCCTCCCCCCCCCCCCACCCCCCTCTACTCTCTCCCCCACTCCCCTCCCCCTCTTCCCCCTCCCGGCTGCCCCTCCTCCCTCCTCCAGGTAACCTGCTAACGGATAGCACTTCACCCTTCGCCGGGGGCAGGGTCACCCCCTCCCCTATATCCCCACCCCACCTCCCCACCCTCACCCCCATCCGCCATTATGAATTCCCCCAACCTCCCTGCAACCATCTTCCATCATTCAGACTGCTCGCCACCAGATCACCACCCCTTATGGATCCAAGCCGCCTCTATTCTGTCTTCGCTGCTGCATCATAACCACCTCATTGCTTAACCGGCGCGTTGCTTCACCAGCGCCCCAGTCAGCTGGCAGCGGGTGGTGGTAGCTTTTTCAGTTGTTGTTGTGGGTTTTTTGTGTGTGTGCACAAGGACATTGCCTTTCCAGAATACGCAGATGTGTGTGGTTTCTGTGGAAGGTGTGTTACAAACTTACCAGTCTTCTTTATATACATATATATATATATTTTACCTCGGTATACAGCCTCAGGCTAGCCTCAGGCTAGGGAGAAGGAAGCACGTGAGGTACCAGCAATTAGCATATACAACTCACGACTGGATTACGTGTCGTTGGGTTGCTCCGGCAAATATAGTCTACATACAAGCTAATACGCAGTAAGTATCATAAAAACTGTGGTTAGCTTAATCATGATGCATTAGAGCATCATTATGGAAAGTTTAGACTTTCTTTGGTCCATTTTGGACGAGTTATTTGGTTATAAAAAACCAAGGATAGAATTCCTTCTCGAAGGATTGAAACCGGTCATTAGCGGTTCTGTCAACACCCGAGTCACGTGTGATTATGGGTAGAGATGTGGGCTCTGCCTCGTCTCCTGTGGAAATTCTCTCGTACTCTAATAAGAGAGTAATGTTGGAGATGCTCCTGGGTTTCTTTTATAGACTCCACAAACTTTTCAGGCGTTTCTCCGAGTTTCGTAGCATTTTCTCCAACTTGTTGACGTAGTAGTCACAGGTGGGAGAAGTGTGCGGAACAGAGGGATGGGCGGGCCGATACACTGGTCCCGACCCCGCGTAAGGTTTGGGCTTGACCCACAACCCACGCACAAATTTAGCTTATTACGCCTGTGTTATAACGGTATAAACACGTTCTCTAACACCAATAGATGTCCAAATGAGTTTGAAACAACCATATTGTGACATATATATATACCGGGACTGACCAAAAATCTTTGTTTCAGCTCCCGATGGCCACGAAGCGGAGTAAGCGCGGTGCAGCAGCAGCCGAGGGGCGTGTTCCGAGTGGAGGGGACGAGGAGTACGACTCCTCACCCGTGTTGTCGGCAGGGCCTTCGACACAGCCCGGGGCGCATATTCTCTCCGAGGAGGACATAGTGCCTGACGGCGCCGCGGCTCAAAATTGGGAGACGCGGTTTGCGGCGATGGAGAGTCATATAATGGCTCTCAAACCACCGGTGTCTCGTAAACGGCGAATGCCGAGTGTTCAAGAGGAGTCTTCTTTGGAGGATTTCTCGGAGACAGACTCAGAGATGGAGCTTAGGGCTCCTCCTCCTTCTCCTAAACGGG
>CM059190.1:5987246-6072246 GCA_030323885.1 Branchipolynoe longqiensis
GGGCGGGGGAGGGTCTCTCCCTTCCCTCGCATCAAACGTAATGCTTCGCATTACGACCAATGTGGTTGTAAGTTTTATAGTCAACTCGAAACTTTGGGACTGTATAGCACGCGCAGGCTCGGACGCCGGTGCACGGCAAAAGCTCGTGCACCGGCGTCCGCGCGCGCGCAAATCCCATAACAAGCTTTTTTTATAAAACCATCGCTAAAACCACCGAAAGCTTCGGGGCTGTATGGCACGCGCATGCACAAATCCCATAACAAGCCTTTTTTTTATAAAACCATCGCTAAAACCACCGAATGCTTTGGGGCTGTATAGCACGCGCATGCGCAAATCCCATAACAAGCCTTTTTTTATAAAACCATCGCTTAAAACACCGAATGCTTTGGGGGCTGTATAGCACGCGCATGCGCAAATTCCATAACAAGCTTTTTTTATAAAACCAGCGCTAAAACCACCAAAAAAACGGGGATGTTAGGCATTTCCGGTTTCAGTTTCGGGTTTTCGTCGTCGTCTTATGCAAGCACGGCGGCGGCGGCGGCATTGCCGCCAAAATTCAAAATTCACAAAACGCACGCGCACGTGCCCATATTTACATCAACCCCACCTCAACCCCCAAAAGCACGTGCCAATGTTTACAAAATTACGCAAAATCACACACCAAACCCGTTCGTATCTGTCAATCATCCAAATACTCAACGATCATTGGCTGAAACGGAAAATAGCACACCCACCCTTTGGGATTCGTACCTGTCAATCATCCAAATACTCAACGATCATTGGCTGAAACTAAAATAGGCCACGCCCCCTTTTTGTGGGGGTGCACACACACGCACACACAATTTACAAAAATTCACGTAAAATGGCTTCATAGTGCGCGCAAACACAGGGTACCATTCCATAGACTCAAGCCTTAAGCGCCGAATGGAACTTTTTAACACCCTATCTAGGTCAAACCCCCAAACTTGACCTAGTTTCAACGAGCCTTATTTGGGCATAGGCGTGACCTAGATACATAAATTTGCATAAATTAGCTAAATCAAGCCTTCCTATTGGCTGAGACAAAAACACCCTCCCACCCTAGACCCACCCTGGATGGTCACGTGACCAGAATACTCGACGCTGATTGGCTGCTTTTTTCACAAAAACCACCCCATAGGCTTTAGTACGTTAAATAAGTCCTATATATATCTACTATTACGGCCTTACAGACCTCATACTTGTTGCTTCCTAGCTTGGTGCTTGGCACTAATAGGATAGGGCAAGGACTGATTAGCTCAGCATTAGGATTATATGACTGAGTGGGATATCGGGTCATGGTGCTGGCAGCCTCATTTCGCAGTGGGACAACCCTATGAAGTCACCATGAGTGCACACTGAGCCGGTGCCCGTCCTGATATGACCTGAGATGTTGCCAGGATTTACAATTCCAACAATCAACCAAATCCCATGGATGGTTAGCAATGGTTTGCTGGTGGTTTTCAGATAATTGCTAGGAGTTGATATGGTGATGGGAGGTACATGACCTACATTTGGTAATTCTTTAGGTTTACTCAGCCGAGCATCGGCTGTACCACCTAGATTACTGCCGACACAATCGAAGAAAAGCTTCTTCTAGCCTGTCCAGTGGCTTGACACCTGTGGGAACCATGGGATCACTCTAAATCCATAAAAATGTGTATTCTGCCAGGATGTGGTGGAATTCGCCGGTTTCGAGATAACCCTGAATAACATCAGACCATGGAGAAAGTACCTTCAAGCAATCCTTGACTTTCCGGCTCCCAATGACATCACAGATGCAAGATCCTGGTTTGGCCTCATCAATCCGGTGTCATATGCCTTCAGTATGACTGAAAAGATGAAACCATCCAGGCAACTCCTCAAGCCGGGATCATCCTTCCAATGGAATGAAAACTTAAACAAACTATTTGATGAATCAAATTTGAGAATCAAAGGCTGCAACTGTAAGCGAAATTGAAGGACTCCAGATATTAGATCCAAGAAAGCCAACCTGCCTTGCCACTGACTGGTCCAAGACAGGCATTGGCTTTTGGCTGCTCCAAAAACATTGTACCTGCATCAGGTCAGAGGCATTCTGCTGCAAAACCGGCTGGAAAATTACCATTGTGGGTAGCAGATTCAGCCACTCGGCCGAATCATGTTATGCTCCAGTGGAGGGTGAAGCCTTGGCTGTCGGTGATGCCCTAGACAAAACAAGGTACTTTGTAATGGGATGTGAAGATCTCATCATCGCCGTAGACCACAAACATCTCCTGAAGATATTCGGTGATCGATCTTTGGAGGACATATCTAACTCCCGCCTGAGAAATCTGAAGGAGACGTCCCTTTGATACAGGTTTCGAATGGTACACATCCAAGGTGTGAAACGTTGTGCTGCTGATGGAGTCTCACATCATCCCACAGGCAAAGCTGAGATGATGACCCTCCCTGATGATGTAGCGGCCATCAATCCTGACATCCGTAGCTCCTACCCCCCCACCTCCATCCTGGCTGGCTTTCATACCGCAACACCAAGTGATGACAGCATTGAAGAGAATGTAATCTCAGCTGCAACTTCCTCCATCAACCCACTAGACATCAAATCAGTGACATGGGAGAGAGTGTGTACCGCGACCACAAGCGATAGTTGTATGCAGAAACTGGTTGAGATAATTGAATCGGGTTTCCCAGAATACTGCCACGAGCTACCAAAATCCCTGCATGAGTACTTCCAGTTTCGTGATGACCCCATCACAGTGGACGGAGTCGCACTCTACAGGGACCATGTGGTGGTACCGCCTACCCTCAGAGAAGAAGTATTAGCCACCCTACACTTGGCACACCAAGGCGTCCCGGCAATGATATTGTCATGGGGCAGGATGAAAATGGGAAATATTGTGCCTAGAGCGGGACTCGAACCCACATCTCTTTGCATTCCGGGCCAGTGTGCTAACCATTACACCACCTAGGCTCCCTGATATCACCATACTACCCACGCCTACCTGTATATGTGGTTACTTGCCTGAGAGGTCAGTGCAGACTACTACTCTCGTCCCCCTGGAATTGTAAGTCTTTTAATGCTTACAATTACATACATGTATACAGGCAATGCAATTACACATGTACATACACAGGGTAGGTTCAACAACCCTACAGCGCATAGCATGTATAGGATCATGGTCACGGCAACCAGTGTTGTGGGGGTGATGAAAATGGGAAATATTGTACCTAGAGCAGGACTCGAACCCACATCCCTTTGCATTCCGGGCCAGTGGGCTAACTATTACACCACCTAGGCTCCCTGATATCGCCATACTACCCATGCCTACCTGTCCATGTGGTTACTTGCCTGAGAGGTCAGTGCAGACTACTACAATATCTAGAGCCGGAGTGTCTGTGTTCTGGCCTGGCATCACTCCGAACATAACTGCTTATCGTGCCAGGTGCAACCACTACAATCGCATGGCCCCCTCACAGCCAAATCCACCACCAACCCCATTGACGCCGCCAGAACACCCATTTCAGCATGTCTGCGCTGATTTCTTCCATTACAAAGGCGTCAACTACCTAGTTGTGGTAGACCGCTACTCCAACTGGCCAATTGTCGAGAGAGCATCCAATGGCGCTAATGGACACATCACATGCTTGCGGTGCACATTCATCACATTTGGTATCCCTGACGAGCTGGCCTCAGATGGAGGCCCCAAATTCACCTCCACAGCCACACGGGTCTTCCTGAAAGATTGGGGTGTACACCATAGATTATCCTCCGTGGCCTACCCACACAGCAACTGCCATGCTGAAATTGGAGTTAAGACAGTCAAACGTCTCATCATGGTCAACACCGCTCCAAATGGAGATCTTGATACTGATTCATTCCAGCGTGCAATGCTCCAGTACAGAAACACACCCGATAGAGACACAAAACTCTCACCAGCCATGTGTGTATTCGGCCACCCAATCAGAGACTTCATTCCAGCCCCCCAGGCAGATACAAGCTGCACAACACCTGGCGCGAAACCCTGCTCACTCAAGAAGAGGCACTACGCAACCGTCACATGAGAGCCGCAGAACGCTGGTCAGAGCACACCTAAAGATTAGCACCACTTGCTGTTGGAGATCATGTGTACATCCAGAATCAGGCAGGCCAACACCCCCTCAAATGGGACAAAACCGGCACTGTCGTCGAGGTTCGCCAGTTTGACCAGTATGTTGTGAAGGTTGACGGATCTGGAAGGGACACACTACGCAACAGAAAATTCCTTCGCAAGTAGATCCCCATCCAGATACCTCCACCAAAGATGAGCATCAGACCCAAGATACCGACACCAACGAGGATGCCTCCAGATAGCCACGCACCAGCCACACCATGGCAAGTGATCCACCCATGATGCCCCCTCGCACACCAACTGGACCAGCTACAACTCCTAAATCGGGAACGCGTTCTGAATGTCACGGTGGCGCCATTTGGTCTACGATGATACCACTCCTTTGTGGCACACGGCCTCACAGCCTGGCAGTCCGCTAGGCACCCAGGCATCGCCAGATGGTGGCATCGCCTCGAAGCCACCTCTGATGCCATCAGTTGATGCAACACCACTGGCCACATATGGCAAGTGATCCATCCATGATGCCCCCTCGTACACCAACTGGAGCAGCTACAACTCCTAAATCAGGAACTCGTCCTGAATATAGTACAGATCACAGGTGGCGCCATTTGGTCTACGATGATACCACTCCTTTGGGGCACATGGCCTCACAGCCTGGCAGTCCGCTAGGCACCCAGGCATCGCCAGATGGTGGCATCGCCTCAAAGCCACCTCTGATGCCATCAGTTGATGCAACAGCACCGGCTGACCCAAGACAATCTGGATGGGCTACCCGTGAGCCTGTATGGATGTCAGACTATGACAAGTGAATAACTGAGGATGAACAGTCGCCATGCCGAGAAGTTATTCAAGACAGTATTTCAAATATTAATTCAGTTTTACTCTTGCTATCTCATACATGTTAACTAGCATACGTGTCAGTACAGTACAGTATATAATCATACATTAGATACTCTATTATATTTGTATTAGACTTACCACATATATATATACCTAATGTAGATAAGTTTCACCTGTCACATAGTATATTTTCACATTAGATAAGCTTCACTTGTCATATGTATGTCGTATGTAATACACATATCTAACTTAGATAAGTTTCACTTAGCCTAGCATAACATGTGTAGTCTATTTGTATAGTTAAGTCAGTTTTTACCATCTAATCGTTATGATTAAAAATACCAAAGACTTGGGGGAGATAAAGGGTTATGACTATGTTCTCACCAAGTTCATTAGCAATAGTACTAATGCATTGTATTACTGTATGTTTCAGATGACCGTCATCATTGTTCAACACACTGAATAAATGGTTCCATAGAGGGAGTGCATGTGATGTCATCACTTAGCAATCTTGGAGTACACTTAATACCACATATGGCGCCCCCTGTCATATACCAAGAACACTACAGCCACCATTGGGCCTACCTATAGTTAGGGCTGCTGAAGTGTGTGGCGCCACCTAGTGGGTACTGCCTGAACCTATCTAATTCTTCAACAGAGCATTCAGAGTGTCAACATACTGTGCTTTAGCAACGATGTGAGGCTACATGATTAAACAAATATTTCTCCTCCATCAAAAAACCCATTTCTCCTAACTTTTGAGGCCAAACTGCTCAAAACACTGACAAATAAACCAACAAATTAGTAAATAAACACAATGTTAATGTAAGCACTTCCAAGCCTTTCATATGTAATCCAATATGGCCACCGGAAGTTGTCTCGTGACGTCATTACACCCCCTCTATAGTTATCTAATTAGTAGGAAGCGACAAGTCACAAGAATCAATTAATTTTGTAAGTCATTGCCATTGGATGATTGGTTTGAGTGGACTGGGAACCGATCTCCCGAGTCCCGCACGTGAGGCCCGCGCGCTACCTATAGAGGGAGTGCACGTGACGTCATCACTCAGTGGTTTGCCATCTTGGATTACACTTAATACCACCTATGGTGCCCCGTCTTATACCAAGAACACTACAGCCACCACTGGGCCTACCTATAGTAATGGCTGCCGAAGTATGTGGCGCCACCTAGTGGGTACTACCCGAACCTTTCTAATTCTTTGAAATAGCATTCAAAGTGTCAAAATACTGCGCTTTTGCAATGATGTGAGGCTACATGATTAAAAAAATACTTCCCCTCCATCAAAAAACCCTTTTCCACCAACTTTTAAGACCAAACTGCTCAAAACAGTCACAAATAAACTAACAAATTGATAAATAAACACAATGTAAGCACTTCCAAGCCTTTCATATGTACTCCAATATGGCCACCGGAAGTTGTCTCGTGTCGTCATTACAACCCCTCTATTCGGCCACCGCATCCGGATATTTTATTAATCAATAATATTAATAGAATATCCGGATGCAGTGCCAGTGAGTGGCCGAATAATTTGTGTGGGCATGGTGGGGTGAATACAAATTACAATCCCTATTCTCGATGTCGGCATGACGTCACAACCACGGAAACTAGCCCACGAAGGGTAAAATACGCCGTGATGTGTGCTGCGGCAATGCTATGTCTATGGGGAGCATTTATTTTTGTAAAATAAATTTAAAAACTTTCATCGAATCGATTAAAAATATCTCAATGCGCGATTGAAGAGGAAGATCTGAGGTATTTAATTTAACCTAAGAGCAATTTTCTCTGAAAGTATTAAAAACAGAGATAATAGTGAAAGTTGGGATATTCTGGGTGTCAGTGCCAGTGTTAAGTTAAAGCGACCAGCTATCCGCCGCGTGGAAAACAAACGAACTCGGAAATAGTTCAGATGTGTGCCACAGGGGTGGTGCATGCTTAGTACTGAACCTTTCCACTTGGTGGTGTACAGGAGAGTGACCTAGATGAGGGTAATTGGCATTGAGTTTGCTGGAACGCGCAGTGCGAAATGTTAGTTTTATTCAAAATTAATAGAAATCCAGAACCCTAACCTTGAGGAAATATATTTGTGTAATGTGAAATATATGTTAGTACAATTACATTGCATAATTCAATGAGAAACAGATATAGATGAAAAAGTTTTTTTGTTGTTGAATATAAAAAAAGTCCTGCTGTGGAGGGGGTTTGAACCCACACAACCAAACAACTTGTAATCACAAGTCCTACACTCTAACCACTAGGCCACAGAGACCACACATAATTACTACCCTCAGTTCAGGCTATTTGTGTAGAGGACATCACATATAAAACGTGTGTGTGTATGTGTTTGTTTTGTTTGTTGTTGTTTTACATGCTAGCACCATCTAAGGTCATATCAGGACAGGTACCGACTTGTGACAGTGCGCACTAATGGCAACTTTATCGTGCCCCACTGGAATACCAGGCCACCAGCATCATGACCTGATATCCCACTCAGTCACATTGTCCTGACACTGAGCCAACCAGTCCTTGTCCTATCCTAATAATGCCAAGCGCCAGACTAGGAAGCAACAAGTATCAATTTTAAAGTCATTGGTTTGACTCGACCAGGATTCAAACTCACAACCCCACGATCTAACAACACGGGAGACGGATGCTCTAACTCGAATCCTGGTCGAGTCAAACCAATGACTTTAAAATTGATACTTGTTGCTTCCTAGTCTGGCGCTCGGCATTATTAGGATAGGACAAGGACTGGTTGGCTCAGTGTCATGATAATGTGACTGAGTGGGATATCAGGTCATGGTACTGGTGGCATGGTATTCCAGTGGGGCAGCACTATAGAGTTGCCATGCGTGCACACTGTCACGCATGCATACACATGTACATACATACATACATACACATGTACATACATACATACATACATATGTACATACATACATATGTACGTACATACGTATGTATATACATACGTATGTCTGTATACATACATACATGCGTAAATACATGTAAATATATGTGTGCGTACGTACGTACGTACGTACGTACAAACCTTTTATATGTGATGTCCTATACACAAATACCCTGAAGTGAGACTACGAATTATGTGGGGTCTCTGTGGCCTAGTGGTTAGAGTGTTGAACTTGTAATCTGAAGTTGTTTGGTGGTGTGGGTTCAAACCCCATCCACAGCAGAGCACTCTTTACATTCATCAACAACAAAAACTTTTTCATTTTTTCTGTTTCTCATTGAATTATGCATTGTAATTGTACTAACATATATTTTACATTACACAAATATATTTCCTGATTGAACTACTCTAAAGAAGATTGAAAATACCCCAGTTTTACTCTCCCTTATCTCCACTCACCCAGCCATTTTTAAAACAACAGCTGCCAGCAAATGCTTCTCTCCCCACACATACTTGGTTCATTTAAACATAAAAACTAAACAAAGTTGTGCTTGGAGAGCATTTGTCGGAGTACGCGCAGTGTCCCAGCGAGCTATAGCTGGTCCCTTTAACCTTACCAGATCATCATCATGGCCTCAAAAACTATATTTGCCAAATATATTCAAGAACTTCCAATTGTCTGATAAAAAAAAAGCTGAACATGAAATTATAGAGAAAGATCTGAACTATTTAATAGAAACAAGAGAAATTTGCTTTCAAAGCACCAAAAAGCAGAAATCACTGTGAGAGATAGGGTAGTTCTAATGTTGTTTCTATGGGAGTAGCATTTGTTTTACCCTTCGCGGGCCGTGAACCCCAAAAGTGCCCGGATGTCCGACATCGAGAATGCATTGCAATGTCCAATCACCAATGGCAGTGATGTGCATACTGACACGCTATGTCCAACTATGGTATCTACATAGGCGCTACTAAATTACATAGCCACATTCATTTGCACATATTTCCTTACATGCAGGCATTGTAAAGTCACGCCATTCCTGTCGGTGTTCTCGACGACAACCAAATCCACGTGCGAAGTAAAAAGTAAACAGGAAATTGTTATCGCTGTCACAACGTAAATACCACCCCTGATAATAATATATAATTTAATTAGCGAAATGCATATAATTAGTTCCCAAATAGATCAACATGCATATTCAGCAAGTAAATATGCCTTCATATATGCTCATCTATCACAATCTCCTAATTTGGGAGTGTAACTAAGAAGATTCACAAAATCATGAAGTTTTCAAGGGCCATCATTTACCGAGACAAATCCATCATGGCTGGAAACGGAGCGGGAGATTGGTGCCTTATCGAAAGTGATCCTGGTGTTTTTACAGAACTTATCCGTGGATTTGGTTAGTAAACTGGCCCTGTGATAGAGTTTGTACTAAACTTTTAACGGGGATTATATGAAGTTATGGCGTTACATATTATTTATGGAAATGACAGTGACACTAGTCCCCACATGACAGTCATGATGCTTCTCCAGTCATCATGTCTTGGCATGGCAGTGCATGCGTTTCGCTGGTAGTTAATCATATATACTATAGCGAATGGTAGACAGGAAGTGTGAACACTTATTTGTCTCTCATTTTTGTTGGCACCTTAGTTGTCCCAAGCAGGTGAAATCCCAGTCACAGACAACTGGTCTTCCCCACTCCACTGCTGGTCGATAGAAAGCCCGAGCCTACACTTTTACCGACCCAAGGGCCAAGGCCAAGGCAAGGGATTTTTAACCTCCCACACCACATAAACATGGTATGAGAGCAACCGGCCTTTGATGGCGCTGTAAGTTATACACAGCGGTCGAAATCCAAATTGGCAGAGCTGGGGGATCTTTTAGTTTTACTGACGTCCTTCCAACACTTCCCTAACAGCTGTCTTAGGCTTAGGTAGAGACTTGCACAACAAAATTAAATACCATATAGCTCTACAAAACAAATATATTCTGTTAAAATACATCAAACATACATGTAGGTATGTGACAAAAAAATTCAAAGTTAACAGATCCAACATAATATATATCATTGCAAAGGAATTGGAAAGTCCTTTCTAATGATACCTAAATCATCCTGTGACAATTATCAAGGAAGTTGTGACACTTTATAAAGCATTTTTTATGGGTAATTTTGGTCCATTATTTCAATGGAAAACCAGTTGAATTCTGTGACCCATCTCATGCCAGAGTCATGGATTTCCCACAATTTAATGCCACAACTTTCTCAATTCTTAATTGATTTTCAACAATGTTGTGTCATTGGGAAGCTTACGGAAAGGACAGTACAAATAATCTATTTACACATTATTTTATTAATGATTGCGTTACATAATAAAGAGTAAGTAAGGAGAGGTGTGGTCCTGATCCATCACGAGAGTGGGAGAAAAATCTTCAGAAAGTACTCCCATTCATCCAACTGAAATACTTTTCAGACCATATTATGTCCCTATCGTTAATAGGGCAGAAATGACAGCACCTGGTGGTTGTAATTTATAGGATTTACACACAATAATATATATCACAAAGTTCTCTAGGATAATATTAAATCACCACACATCAGATCAGCTGCCAAGGCACATTGTATGAGTTGTGGGTGGCGTGTCAATCCAGTATCTGTCACCACTTTACCAGACACCTTTTTCTCCTCCCTCAAAATCAATGTTCCAGTGCTCCAATTGACATCAAATTACATCCTAATATAGAGGAGTGTATAAAGAAACAAAAATTAGTTTAAAAAATATCAAAACTTACCTTCAGGTAGTATTCCAGAGACTTTAACAGACATAAATTTGAATAATGATTTTGTTCACCTCTATAAATCAGACACATCTTTTTCTCCGCCCTCAAAATCAATGTTCCGGTACTCAAATTGACATCAAGTTACATCCTAATATGGAGAAGTGTATAAAGAAACAAAATAAACTAGTTTCAAAAATATCGAAACTTACTTTCAGGTAGTATTCCAGTGACTTTAACAGGCATAAATTTGAATAATGATTTTTTTTTCACTTCTATAAATCAGACAGCAAATATTTTTGGGTGTAGCATTGGATCAAAATGTGAACTATATCATCCATATGGGTGCATTCCTGGTAGTCCTAAAATAAAGGTTACAAGTGAGATGGAAAAAGATAGTCAGGTGTGCACAGTGCAGTACTCCGCCCACGTACCGCGGGACAAGGGAGTAGCATGAAAACGGCGTGTTTTTCGCATACCTAATATATGATATAGAAGATGGACTTTATATAGGCACTTGGACACTTTTTTTCAAACAACCAGAATGCATCAAATTCTTTTTTTGTTATCACCAAGGGGCTGCAAAATGCTAAGGATTGCTGTTCTTTGAGTTAACCCTTTCAGACTTACATTTTTTGGATCAAAACAATGCCTAGGTGATGTATTTATTTCAGGGAACATTAATATTTCATCTCCAAGGTGGGGAAATGTTAAAAAAACGTCATGGGAATAAGATAAAGACACAATACATTATACATTTTCTGAAAGCTGGATTAATTTCCTATCCAGCCATGTATATTTTATTATGATATTCACAAACAGGCTAATGCAAGGTACTATGGCAAATGAGTAAAAAATATGAAAATTTAAAATTGGTGTGAATACAAATATTAAAATGATTGTAAAAAAAAAATGCTCCCATATATTTGAATAAAAATACTGTTTTCACAAGCGAGAATAACACCTTAGAAAGGTCAACAAGTTTCACTGCTATATCTGATGTGGCTTATTATCTACGATCATATATGTGCACGAGGGACAATAAGAAAAATGTCAGAAAATCATTCAGTTGCCACTAGGAGTACACTAAAAGTCATCCACTGAATGGTAAAATGTTATGAACTTTTACCCAACTACCTAAGTGAAGAATACAATACATATAATACAGGGAAAAGGCAGACACAAACATGTGTAGTCTCCATATATTCACTGCTATGTCACAATTAATCCAGTGTACGGAAAATCACGTACTGAAGTCACAATGGCTTTTCATTTTCGTTCGGATTATTCCGTACAAAAGTCTGAAAGGGTTAATGCCCCTTCTTGGCTCCTTATCTGTGAATTCCAGGTTCAAAGCACTTTGCTGCAGATGTGGTTGCAAAAAGTTAGACGGAAAAAAAGGTTGGGCGGTAGTGGCGCCACGTGCGGATAGGATGGTACCTAGCCCACCAGAAGCAAAGTTATTACAGTTTATATATCAGAAATACAGGCTAATTATCTCACACTCAGTTACTCTATTGGTTTTCAGTCACGTTTTTTTTTTACCTCTGTAAAATAGTAAATAAACAACACAAATTATTAATGAAAAGTCCCAAAGTCATATAGAAAAACTGTCTTCTGAATGTATGTGAACTATTTGTAATAAATAACTGACAATTATTAGTTTAAAAAAATGCACAAAGCAACATAATCAACAAAAGCATATGGCCTGCATCATGTAAATGTAAACAACAGCACATGACAAACCAATCAGAATCCTGCATTCTAGTCATGTGATCCAGCTGACAGATGAAGTAGATCACTTTGCACCTCGGAAAAATTCGAATATCTCGAAAATCACACCAGATACAATAAAATCGAACCAGACGGGATGGCCGAATGAGTTAGAGCGTCCGTCTCCCGTGCTGGTAGATCGTGGGGTCGTGGGTTCGAACCCCGGTCGAGTCAAACCAATGACTTAAAAATTGATACTTGTTGCTTCCTAGCCAGGCGCTCGGCATTATTAGGACATGGCAAGGACTGGTGTGCTCAGTGTCAGGATAATGTGACTGAGTGGGATACCAGGTCATGGTGCCGGCGGCCTGGTTTCCCAGTGGGACAGCACTATAAAGTCGCCATGAGTGCGCACTGTCACAAGTCGGTACCCGTCCTGATATGACCTTAGATGTTGCTAGGACGTAAAACAACAACAAACAAACAATAAAATCGTCTGGCATACCAAGACAAGATGTTAATCAATCTGATGATGCCACTTTTATATGGGGCCATTTTCCATTTATCAGGGCTGAACACTGAAAGATTGCATCCATAGAGGGAGCATTGGTGAAGCAACACTTTGCTTGGTCATCTTTTTCCTATGGGACAAAGAGTGGGACGTAGCTCAGGTGGTAAGGTGTCCACCTGTGAAGGTTTGGTTCATCCGATTGAATCCTGCTCAGTGCACCCATTTGCAGTTTGGGCTATTTTCTGTTTTAACCAGTGGTTCATCAAAGGCTGTGGTATGTGCTGTCCTGTCTGTGGGAAAGTGCATATAAAAGATCCCCTTGCTGCTTACTGGAAAGAGTAGACTATGCGGCAGCAGCAGGTTTCCTCCAAAGAAATATGTCAGAATAATCATATGGTTGATGTCCAATAGCCGATGATAAAATTCAATGTGCTCTAGAGGTATCGTTAAATAAAACAAACTTCCTATGGGACGATGCGTGAGGACTGTTTCACGCGAATTTGCAAGTCTACCCTAACTATTGGGACACCGCCCCTGTCTGACATAGCTGACAATCAAGCCGTAATACCCATCGAACCACCCTGACGTAAATCATAGAATTCATTGAGCGATTAACGATGTCTGAAACGTCAATATTCAAATATATTGAGTTTTCAGGCAATGGCCAATGGCAATGAAATAAACTGAATAGTAATTACCAAATTTGTATTGTATTGAATCTAGTTACTGCCACAATTCTGTCTCATGGACAGAGCTGTTAAACAACCGTAGACCTATAGTATTATCCCAAATTTAATTGATCCTCCTTTTAAAATAAAAATCCGGGTCGGGTGGGCAGTTTTTATTTTTGTTGTGTGTGTAACCAGACGTGATGGCCGAATGAGTTGAGCATCCGCCTTCCGTTCTGGTAGGACAAGGGATTTTAACTCCTAGCTGACTCAAAACAATGAATTTAAAAATTGATGCGAAAGTTCAACTGCTGCTAGCCCGACACGTTTTTAGCAGTTTTTAAACAAATAAAGAATATATCAAATTCAGTGGTGGGCGATTTTTCAGGCACGGGCGGGGACTATCAACAATTTAAACAAAATATGTGGCCTTGTTGAAAAGGTGTCGGAAGGCTGGGTTCTCCCACTTTTGGACATTCGTGAATTCTTCAAATTAAACCAAGAAGCTAAGTATGACCTACCCTAGGCCACTAGACTGAACACTACTTGTTTTAGACTCAGCATTTATTAAATCATGTAGATTAATAAACTTTAATAGTTGAATGGAGACATTCCAGTGGTCACTATCTTGCTATGGTGGCATTCTTTCCCAGTTCATCAATATAAATGATTTGTTTACCCCTTGCCCCCTCCGAAAACAATCCAACTGGTTCCTGGAATCATGACTTCCACAGCTTGTTGACAGATGATTCATACCAATGCAGATTTTCATCGAATTTAAACATGGCCGTCGTTCATCCCCTACTGAATACTGGGGGGGGTGAATATTTGATCTATATTGAACGGTGCTCCCAAAACAACAGGACTGTCAGGTTTCATTTGTTGAAAATAAAAGTTCTGTCGCTTATTAGACTTAATGATATATGCAGCATTTCTGTTTAAAAAAAATTTTAATCTCGCATAATTTTCAGCCAATTTGGTGCATTTTCAAATCACTATTTCCCCATCGTCATTTCTGAAATGTCAGTACATTTTCAACTTAACTGATTTGGTTGTATTGTATAATGAGTTTCTTGGAAGATTTATTCTGCCTATCACGGATAAATCTGAATGGTCTTGTTTTCACCATTAGACAGTTGGTCGATACAAAGCCCGAGCCTACACTTTACCGACCCAATGGATTTTTAACATCCCGCACCACATAACATTGTATGAGAGCAACTGGCCTTTGATGATGCTGTAGAAATACAAAGTGATGGCATGGGGAATCGGACTACCAACCTTCAGATTAGGAGTCTGACCTAGAAAAAAGTCAGACAATCTCAATTACTTGGCCACAGAATTAATTAAGTTTTGAAACATTTTTTTCACAGGTGTAACCGGCGTCCAAGTAGAAGAGATCTGGAGTCTCGATGATGATAGTTTCTCCAATCTTAGGTATGTGTATAGCTGGGGCGCTCCCTGAAACTGGGTACCGCTTTTGTGACATGGAAGCCAAAAGTGAAAACATTCCAAATAATAGCAGAATCCATATTCAAATGACAGTTTACATTGATTGATTGGTGGTTGCTTAAAGGCTGCATTCCATATACGCGTAATGCGTAATGCGAATGCGACAAAAAATCGAAACGCCTTGAAACCTATGAGCTACATTCCATATATGCGTAATGCGAATGCGAATAAAATCCATTATCCCGATCGCTCCATGTAGCGATCGGTGCGTAATGCGTAAAGGTGCTGCGAATAGAAAAGCATCAGTCGCATTTGTCCATTGATATAAGGCTGGAGGAGGCGACTGATAATTACGGACAGCTTGTCTTCCTGAGAAATATGAAGCAGTCTTCATATTTGGGACGGTTCTAACATCCCTCAAAGCAAGCTAAACTGAGCCATGTTTGGACCGTCCCATTCTTCATATTTCTCATGAAGACTGCTTCCTAACAGGTCCGCCGCATAAACCTACATGTTTGCACCGTCCCATTCTTCATATTTCTCATTTCTGTGTTTCTCTGTGTTGTGTCTCTGTGTCTTTGTGTCTCTGTTGCTGTGTGTGTGTATCTCTGTGTCTCTGTGTGTGTTTCTGTCTCTGTGTATGTGTGTGTCTCTGTGTATGTCTGTGTCTGTGTGTGTGTCTGTGTGTATCTCTGTCTGTGTATCTCTGTCTGTGTGTGTGTGTCTCTGTGTGTATGTGTATGTCTCTGTGTGTGTATATGTGTCTGTGTGTGTCTCTTTGTCAGAGACACAGAGACACATACACACACACACACACAGACACAGGGTCACACACACTTTTTATATACTTTTTATATACTTCACTGCATAACATGTAGGTTTATGCAGCGGACCTGTTAGGAAGCAGTCTTCAAGGTGGTGCGAACAGAAAAGCATCAGTCGCATTTGTCCATTGATATAAGGCTGGAGGAGGCGACTGATAATTACGGACAGCCGTGTAGGTTTATGCGGCGGACCTGTTAGGAAGCAGTCTTCATATTTGGGACGGTCCTAACATCCCTCAAAGCAAGCTAAACTGAGCCATGTTTGGACCGTCCCATTCTGTGTGTGTGTGTCTGTGTGTATGTGTGTGTGTCTGTGTGTGTGTATCTGTGCATGTGTGTGTGTGTCTTTGTGTCTCTGGTGCTGTGTGTGTGTCTGTGTGTGTCTCACAGACAGAGACACGGAGACACAGACACACACATAGAGACACACACAGAGACACAGAGTCACACACACTTTTTATATACTTCACTGCATAACGCATTACGCGTATATGGAATGCTGGCATTCGCGTAACGCATTACGCGTATATGGAATCCGCCCTTTACGCCGTGTCGGCAGCATAGGCCATATTCACGGCGAGAAATGTTTGTTTTTGTTCAAACCATCGCTTTTACATGTAAAAGCATACAATCAATTTTGTGTCAATGAACACTCATGAATTTTGTAAACTCACAATCATATAGTTTCTGGTCAAGCTAAATAAAATTCTAAATGATAGTATTATGAGGTGGTACAAACCAGCTGCCCTCAAAAAGGCTAAAATGTTTTCTTGTTTTACTTTAGTAAAAAGGTCATGCATGTTGTTTGCAGTGTAAAATTGCATGTTGTGGATAAGTAGAGTTGGATATAAAAAAAGCTACTTGACTTTTTTATCTTATCCAAATTAAACAATACGTTATTTGTCCCATGTAAGATGAGAAATTAAAGTAGCATGGTCCAATGGTTTTGAATTTCTGTATTTTTTCTGAGATAAATATGTTAGATTAATCACTAGTATGATCTAGTTCAAAGTTACTTTTATTTTAAATGGTAAACTTTTGAGATATTTTGAGTGCAAACATGGAAAATTAGTTTTGGCAAGCTTGCCAAAACTCTGACATCATAGACTTCTGCAGAAACCGGTTCTGTTAAATTGACTCAGTATTACCTTCTACGCAGAAACAAATGCATAATAAGTGCATCAGTATCTAGGTTAGATATGTAAATTCAAATCTAGATATTTGCTTTGGTTTTGAAAATTTGATATTTCATCGGACTGTGCAGCTTTAAACACACGTCGAGAATATCATTTGAACATGTACAGCACATTTAAACAAGATTTGATTGATTACAGTTAAGGAAGCAAAATGTCTTGGCAAGAAAAAAGTTGAATAAAAAGTTTGTGTACATTTTTATGTGAGTATGTCAATCTTCGCTTTAGCACAAAGTCATATAAACCAGACATGAAAGATCTCTGCGGATTTCCGGGATTTCTTATATCCACCGATTAACGTTATGCAAAACTCCAAAAGATGGGATGTATATGACAACAGTTGGGTGGTTCGAATCCCGTTCTTATATGACCATAGATGTAGTTAGAACATAAAACCTAAGCAAGAACCTGTTAGATATGGGCGATAATGCGATCACAACAAGGCTAGTTGAGGCCTGACTTCCGGCATTTTTCCACGATTCCCTGACAACGCTAAACCTATGGGAGAATATCAGCATTTCCGCTTTTTTTCCTGGAGACCACTTTCATCCCTGTATAAACATACTTTTAAGACATTTTGTGAAAAGATTAAATATATAGTATTGCTAACAAACTTAATGCACATAGGCACAATAATTATTTGATGTGGTATATTTAAAATTTAACAAATTTAAATGATATCCATTGTAACCCAGACACCAACTATGTGGTACCCAGCACTATAAAGTCGCCATGAGTGCGCATTGTCATACGTCGGGACCCGTCCTGATATGACCTTAGCTTTGCCAGGATGTAAAACTCCAACAACCTACCAACCAACTTTGGAGATAGTTGAAGTGCAAACATGCCAAATTAATTTTGGTGTGCACATCAAAATTCCTGACACCATAGTAAATTGACTTGGTATTCCCTTCTACCAAAGACCCTATAATACTAAGATGGCTCACTTCCTATCTCTCCCATGGTAATGTAAATTTTGCAGTGCCACCTTGTGGTGGGTTTGATCAGCCCGGCTGCTGGTTGGTGTTTCACTGTAAACACATACAATTATATTATACATGAGATAGGTAAGTATGAATACACATCAGTATGAAATTGCTATGAACAAATACCCAGCATCATCATCATCAGCATCGCCATCATCACACATCTTTCACATTCATATATACATTTATACATATAATATAGCACCTGTTTAACCAAGAGAACAGCCAGCGCACCAAGTGGTGGGTTTGATCATTTTGATTACACAGTACAGGCTGAGTGAGCCGTCTTAGTATTTATTATAGGGTCTTTGCTTCTATGCAGCATGTTCATCATGATTCACAATATCTGGATTGTGGATAATCATACGCATCCGCGTTTTCGCGGATTTCAGCGATTTTCTTCTATGGCCGGGCTGTGAGAGTAATTAATGAAATGCACACAAGAAAAAGTTAGGCATGGGCGATAAAATAGCCATGATAAGAAGGGTTGAAACTTGACTTCCGACAGTTTTCCGGCGAATTCCTGACCAGTGTTAATCCTATGGGTGTAAATCCACGTTTTCGCCGAAATTCGCCATTGGTTCTCAGTCTGATTTACGCGGGTTTTTTTTCTCGAAGAACACTTTCATCCCTGCATATTAATATCAACATATATAATTTATGCAGCATGTTCATCATGATCTACAAAATGTGGATACCATACGCGTATTAATATCACCATGTAATTTCTCTCCTTTCTTTCCGTGTCTAATAGGCCTGTCCATGGACTGATATTTCTCTTCAAATGGAAGCCGGATGATATCGTGGCTGGCTCAGTTGTCAAAGACAGTCGCCTTGATAAAATCTTCTTTGCTAAACAGGTATGTCGCTAAATGACTGTTTTAGGAGACTCACTAATGGGAAGCATTTTACCGGAAGTGCTTTTTCCTCTTTATTTTGTCGGAGGTGACTTTCATCACTGATGTTGTTCAGGCTTTGTGGTTGCTGATTGTCGCCTCGTTTTGGGAAGCAGGACGTAGCTCAGGCAGTAGAGTGTCCACCTGTGATGCTGTCGGTCATCGGATCGATCATTCTCAGTGGATCCATTTGCAGTTTGGGCTATTATCCAGTGGTCCATAACTGGTTCATCAAAGCCTCTGGTATGTGCAGTCCTGTCTGTGGGAAAGTGCATATACAAGACCCTTTGCTGCTTATCGGAAAGAGTAGCCTATGTGGGGGCAGCAGGTTTCCTCTGAAGAAATATGTTTGACGTCCAAGAGCCGATAACACGAAAATCAATGTGCTCAAGAGGCATTGTTAAATAAAACAAGCTTTAATTTTCATTTTCTTTCGTCTCTTTGTGTAGGTGATTAACAACGTGTGCGCGACACAGGCAATCCTCAGCGCCCTGCTCAATTCGACACATGAGGATGTGAAGCTTGGAGAGACCCTGTCCAATTTCAAGGAGTTTGTCCAGGGTTTCGACCCAGCGGTGAGTAAGTTCTCGTGTGAAAAGAAACTGTTGAAGCCATGAAAAAGTGCTTTGCATACAATGGCAGTCTTTTTTCTTCTTCTTTAGTTGATATTTAATTCGTCACAATATCTAATTTGTCAGCACCGATACACTTATCTTTGGCCATCTGTTATTTTTATGTTGATAAATGACGTTAATGGGACGGTGTATGAGAATGATCGAAGCATTGGAGAGATTGCATTGTGCGCTTTTTGCTAATACAAAAATAATGCCCATTCAGGGTTCGTAGGGGTCCTTAAAAACCTGGAAAATCCTGGAATTTTATAATTCAGCATTCCGGGCCTGGAAAACTCCTGAAATTTGACTAAAGATCCTTGAAAGTCCTTGAAAATGGAAAATCGTGACTATGTATCTTTTTTAAGTCTGTTTTCACTGACGTGCCCAAACTTCAATCAGTGATGTTTTGTATTAAAAGTGATTTTTGTGGGTTTGTTATCCTGCCTCTTGATTTTTATATAAAAACCGTACATGTAGTCATTGTTATTACTGATGCTTATTCACAATTCACATCTTACCCACTGAATCGACTGAATACTGCATTTCGGGGCACTTTAATTTAATAAACGTCTTAAAAAGCTGGAATTTGATATGTCGAAATGGGTGTGAACCCGGCCATTACATTTAGTATTGCGGTCCTATTTTCCTGTACATTTTTGCCAGGATCTCATTTTGGGTGTGATCCAACAACGTGTTACTTCTGAAGTCTCACCCAAAACACGAGTTCTTACTGGTGTCGTTAGAAGGCAGATTAGTGGAGGAAATCGTCTATTGAGAATTGATGGTAATATTGTGAGGTATAAAGTACTTATACAAATATTATTCATGTGTGTAATCGTCCTGCTTGTTATTATTGTTTTGGGCGACTCGGGTCACCCGAGGCGTTAGGATTTAAAATAGAACACCGCGAGTGGAGTCGAAAAATACACGTGCCGTGTGCAAAAAGTCCCAACCCCAGTAACCCACGTCTTGGCTGGGGGTGACTAGGAGCGATGACGTCACATTTGTGCTGGTGCCGTCCTGTAGCAGTACAAGTCCTATGTGGGTTTTAATGGGTTTTTTAATAACCCAGATTAATGAAATAGAAATATAACTAAACTATGCAATCATAAATACTTTAAATCTTATTTTGCTGTAGTTATATAGGTTATTAAAAAAAAAAGTTTTGGATTAAGCCAACGTTTTTTCCACCCATAGCGTGTTTGTTTATGTAACCCGAGGTTGTAGGGCCTGCGCATGCGCCAAGAGGTGGCTATATTGACCTGAGTTGTTTAATCGAATACGGCCTTGTAGTGTGGGTTACTGGAGGTTCGGGTGCGGCCTGGAGAGCTGGAGGCTTCCTTCCAAGCAGTTCCCCTAATTCCCCTTCTTCCCTCCAGGCGGCGCCTCACCCACCTGCTATCTGCCCATGTACCAATGTCGGCTTATAACTGAATCTAAAAGTGTCTCGTTACAGATGAAGGGTCTCAGTTTGAGCAACTCTGACGTCATCAGACAGGTCCACAACAGCTTCGCCAGGTAACACATCACCGAACCTTCTGCGGCTCGAGAACCAAGCGGGGTGTCCGAATGAGTAGAGCGTCCGTCTCCTGTTTTGGGAGATCAGGGGATCTGAACCTGTGAGTTCGAATCCTGGACGAGTCAAACCAATGACATAAAAATTTATTCTTGTCACTTCCTAGCCTGGCACTCAGCATTATTAGGATATGGCAAGGACTGGTTGGCTCAGTGTCAAGATAATGTGACTAAGTGGGATATCAGGTCATGGTGCTGGCAGCCTGGTTTCCCAGTGGACCAGCACTATAAAGTCACTGAGTGCGCACTGTCACAAGTTGGTACCGGTCCTGATATGACCTTAGATCTTGCTAGGACATAAAACAACAAACAAACAAACTTCGTTTTTCATCGATTCGCCTGTTGCGAGCGGTGATAATCTATGGGCTAGGGTGGGGCAGTTTAGTAGTCCGTACATGAGCTCCACCTCCACGCGGTGGCTGCAGGAACTACACCATGTACTGCTTGGTTTCGTCACCAGATGCATCAACAAAACATCGACCAATGACAGAATCGCGATACGTCAATTCTGGGCATTAGCATAATATATTCTGATTCGCATCGTCATAACAACTGTACTTCTTTTGCTTTATAAAAGATAGCATACATAAACCTGGTGAAGTAAGACTATACAGAGTTGACATGTATATAAATTATATTAATTAAAGGCCTTAAATTTGGTTGCTGAGTTGTCAGTGGTGCCACTTTATACTTTTTTAAAGTACTATATTTTTTCAAGGAGATTTTTTAAATACTTTTTTTCCATATTTTTTCAGGTGTAAATACTTTTTTATACCCATTTCTCAAAAGGAATTGCCGATTTGGTAATTGAAAAATCTTTAGACTTAGAATTAGGAATTTGATGAGATTGAGGGGTGACCTTTGCTAGTTTCTTTGCAGGAGTGGTGTGTGTTGTGTTGAGTGGAACTTTTGCTGAGCTCTCTGCTGTCAGTCTAAGTGACAAAGTGACAGCGCACTGAACTACGCAAAACTGAGGGCTCAACATCCACAACTCCTCACAACACTGCATACATCATTCCTGAAGCGTGTTCACAAGCAGCACATGTTAGATTAACAAGGTAACAAATGGTTACAAATCAGGGTAAGTTGACCCTCCTGTATACTTTTTTAATACATTTTTTAAAGGCAGTTTTGATACTTTACAATTTAAAATGAATTTTTTTCTAGATTTTATACTTTTTTGGTAAAATCCAGAGTGGGAGCACTGAGCTCTATGAACCTCGTTCATGCTGTGTGGATGTTTACACTTTCTGTCGCTTCTTGTTTCACCAGGCAGCAGATGTTCGAGTTCGATCAGAAGGCAGCGCAGAAGGACGATGACGTGTTCCACTTCGTAAGCTACATGCCAATAGACGGCAGGCTGTATGAGCTGGATGGTCTCAAAGACGGCCCCATAGATCATGGTAAGGCGCACCGGGCATGGTGACACCGGATGTACGGTGGGGAGGTTGCAATGTACAGTGGTGCAGAATGAACGGGGGTAAAGTTATTCAATGGGACAATGTACAGCGGTGAAGTATACAATGGTACAGGTTGTACAGGGGTGAAACGTACAATGATAAAGAATGCACAATGGTACAGGATGTATTAGGTTGAAGTGTACAATGGTACAGGATGTATTGGTGTGAAGTGTACAATGGTACAGGATGTATGGGGTGAAACATACAATGGTAAAGAATGTACAATGGTACAGGATGTATGGGATTGAAGTGTACAATGGTACAGGATGTATGGGGGTGAAACGTACAATAGTACAGGATGTATGGGGGTGAGGTTACAATGGTACAGGATGTACAATGGTACAGAATTATGGAGTGGACTGTACAATGGTACAGGATGAATGGGGTAAATGTACAGTGGTAAAGAATGTACAATGGTACAATATATGGAGCTGGAATGTACAATGGTACAGGATGTATGAGGTGAAACGTCCAATGGTAAAGAATGTACTATGGTACAGGGTGTATGGGGTTGAAGTGTACAATGGTACAGGATGTATGGGGGTGAAGTGTACAATGGTACATGATGTGGAATGGTACATAATTACGACGGTGGACTGTACAATGGTACAGGATGAATGGGGGTAAACGTACAGTGGTAGAGAATGTACAATGGTACAATATATGGAGCTGGAATGTACACTGGTGCAGCATATATTGGGGTAGACTGTACAATGGTACAGAAAATTCAGGTGGAATGTACAATGGTACAGAATATACTGAGGTGGAATATAGTGGTACAGAATATACGGAGGTGGAATGTACAATGGTATGGAATGTACAATGGTACAAAATGTACCATTCTCTCTGTTTGACATGTTTCTACTTGGCATGTTCTGTTTGACTTGTTTCTACTTGCCGCGTTCTCTGTTTGACTTGTTTATACTTGCCACTCTCTGTTTGACTTGTTTCTACTTAGTGCTCTCTCTGTTTGACTTGTTTCTGTTTGCCACTCTCTCCGTTTGACTTGTTTCTACTTGCCGTTCTCTCTGTTTGACTTGTTTCTACTTGCCATTCTCTCTGTTTGACTTGTTTCTACTCACTGCTCTCTGTTTGACTTGGTTCTACTTGCCACTCTCTCTGTTTGACTTGTTTCTACTTGCCACTCTCCATGTTTGACTTGTTTCTACTTGCCACTCACTCTCTGACTTGTTTCTACTTGCCGTTCTCTCTGTTTGACTTGTTTCTACTTGCCGTTCTCTCTGTTTGACTTGTTTCTCCTTATCACTCTCTCTCTCTCTCTGACTTGTTTCTACTTGCCGCTCTCTGTTTGACATGTTTCTACTTGCTGCGTTCTCTGTTTGACTTGTTTCTACTTGCCATTCTCTCTGTTTGACTTGTTTCTACTTGCCGTTCTCTTTGTTTGACTTGTTTCTACTTATCACTCTCTCTCTCATTTGTTTCTACTTGCCGTTCTCTCTGTTTGACTTGTTTCTACTTATCACTCTCTCTCTCTCTCTGACTTGTTTCTACTTGCCGCTCTCTCTGTTTGACTTGTTTTTACTTAGTACTCTCTCTCTCTCTCTGTTTGACGCATTTCTACTTGCCACTCTCTCCGTTTGATGCGTTTCTACTTGCTGCGTTCCCTGTTTGACTTAGTTTATACTTACCACTGCTCTCTCCATTCGTCTTTGACTGCAGGACCTGTACCTGAAGGCGGTGACTGGCTGGCTTTCGTACGACCGACCATCGAGAAGCGGATCCAATGGTATAGTGCTGATGAGATCCACTTCAACCTGATGGCAATCGTCTCCGACCGTAAGATGACATACCAGAAGCGGATAGATGGAATACAGAAGCAGATGCAGGCAAGTCAAGTGTTGCGCTGTCCGATACTGTAGAGACGCGTAATCAATTCTGGGAACTTACGCATGTTTTGAGACCAAGTTTTGAGTTAAGCTTGCATAATCCGATAAAATGATATTTTCAAAGCAAAAGTATCTTGTTATTTTACGTCCTAGCAACATATAAGGTAATGCGAGGGTTGGTACCGATTTGTGACTGTGCACTCATGGTGACTTTTAAGTGGTGCCCCACTAGGAGACGAGGCCGTCGGCAACATGACCCGATATCCCACACAGTCACATTATCCTCATACTGTGCTAACCAGTCCTTGCTCTATCTTAGTAATTCGGTAGCGCTAGGCTTGGTATCGACAAGTATAAATTTGATTAGTTGTTGCTTTGACTCGACTGGGATTCGAACGTCTGCATGGGAAGCCTGCGCTCTACCGATTTAGCCACCGTCTCCGGTTCAATGTATCTACTTAGATTTGATTCTTCATATCCATCTTAGATATTAGAGTCATCATTCATCATTTCATTTGGGTGTTTACCATGTGAATATTCAAATTAAAGATCGCGCCCACTTCTCGTGTGGCCAATCATGGGATTTGAAAGAAATTGAGTTTAACCAATGACTTAAAAATTTATACTTGTCACGACCGAGCCTGGTGCTTGCCATTACTAAGTTATGGCAAGGAGCGGTGGAATGAGGAAGACATTGTTAGATATGGGCGATAATGCTGTTGAAACCTGACTTCCGGTATTTTTCCACGATTCCCTGACAATGCTAAGCCTATGGGAGAGTATCCGCATTTCCGCTTTTTTACCCCAGAGACCACTTTCATCCTTGAGTGATGCACTTATGAGCATTTGTTGTCACAAAGAAGGGAACACTGAGTCAATTGAATAGAACCTGTTACTGCAGTAGCCTATGGTGTTTTGGCATGCTTGCGAAACTAATTTGGCATGTTTACACTTCAAATATCTCTAATATATTTATCTAAAATAAATGTTAGAAACTCAGGTCTTGCGTAATCAACTTGCGGACTGACTGGTGGGTGTGGATATTTCAGGGGGGAATGGGACGTAGCTCAGGTGGTAGAGTGTCCACCTATGAAACTGTCGGACATCGGATTGGTCCTCCTCATTGGACCCATTTGCAGCTTGGGCTATTTTCCGTTCCAACCAGTAGTCCACAACTGGTTCATCAAAGGCTGTGGTGGTATGTGCTGTCCTGTCTGTGGGAAAGGGCATATAAAAGACCCCTTGCTGCTTATCGGAAAGAGTAGCCTATGTGGTGGAAGTGGGTTTCGTACAAAGAAATGTGTCAGAATGACCATATGTTTGACATCCAATAGCCGATGATAAAAATCAATGCGCTCTAGAGGCATCGTTAAATAAAACAAGCTTTGGATGTTTCAGGATGGCGGGATGGAGACGGATGACCTTCACACAGAGATCAGCAAGTTGAAGATGATGATGACGGAGGAGGAGCTGAAGATGCAGCGCTATAAGGTGGGCACGCGGCAGAGCACATTAATTAACAACACCATATTTCATGATTTATGTGGCGTCAGTTCTTTCTTACTGAATTTTGGGGGAGGAGATAGGGAAAATTTGATTGACACCCATATTTTGAATGGCTAGGTGTGTGGCTTATTAAATAATCTAGGACAATCGTTAAGTATAATAAAGATGTTAATTCCCTAGTTGCTTCTTTTGCATTATAAAAATAGGACACAGAAACCTGATGAAGTAAGACCATAAAATGTTGACATATATATAATCTTTATGTTATATTTTTTAGGCCTTACAAAATTAATTTCTTACCTGAAGAGGCCCTAAAAAGGCCTTAAATTTGGATGCTGAATAGCTGTATGAACCCTCTAACATGACGTGAAAGTATTTTAGTACTTCATACACGAGGCTCACCACCGTACAGTGGCAGCAGGGACTGCGCTGACCACTGTTGTGCGCCTATGACAGCAAGCTAGCCAGACATGGGGGGTGGGGGGGGAAGCACGGTGTTCCTGGGTGGAATGCCGCCTCTACTGCAACTGGCTAGCGGCCACCCCTACCATGAGAGGTTACCTGTGACCCAGCTGGTCAGGGGGGGTGGGTTACTTGGTTCTGTGTCGACACGGTGGGTAGAGGAAAGAAATTTGAAGCATACGTTTCTCTCCTCGTTTTCTCTTCGGATTGCATCAACTAACAGATATGGGAGAACTGGCCGTGCGTGGCAGCCTATCACAATATTAATTATACTTGATGATTTGTGTGAATTTTTCCTCACTGCGACTGCACTTCAAGAAATTTCAGAATGTGACTATGATGGTGACATGACGTTATGGCATCATTAACTATATTTCATCATTTTTGTGTCGATTCTGTCTTCTGCGACTGTTCTATGTTTCATGATTTGTATGAATTCTTCCTCACTGCTACTGCTCTTCATGAAAACTTGAGAATGTGGCTATGATGGTGACATGACATTAATACATCGCTAACTATATTTGATTTGTGTCAATTCTTCATCGGTAACTATATTTAATGATTTGTGTCAATTCTTCATCGCTAACTATATTTCATGATTTGTGTCGATTCTTCCTTCTGCAACTGCTCTGTATTTCATGATTTGTGTCAATTCTTCATCGCTAACTATATTTAATGATTTGTGTCAATTCTTCATCACTAACTATATTTCATGATTTGTGTTGATTCTTCCTTCTGCAACTGCTCTGTATTTCATGATTTGTGTCAATTCTTCATCGCTAACTATATTTAATGATTTGTGTCGATTCTTCATCACTAACTATATTTCATGATTTGTGTCGATTCTTCCTTCTGCAACTGCTCTGTATTTCATGATTTGTGTCAATTCTTCATCGCTAACTATATTTCATGATTTGTGTCGATTCTTCACTCTGCGACTGCTGTTTCATTATTTGTATCA
Source organism: Branchipolynoe longqiensis (assembly GCA_030323885.1). Classification (NCBI taxonomy): domain Eukaryota; kingdom Metazoa; phylum Annelida; class Polychaeta; order Phyllodocida; family Polynoidae; genus Branchipolynoe; species Branchipolynoe longqiensis. The sequence goes on from CM059190.1 coordinate 6,014,573, forward strand.
ATTCTTCGTTCTGTGACCGCTCCATGTTTCATGATTTGTGTCGATTCCTCCTTCTGCGACTGCTGTTCGGGCAGGTGGAGAACGTGAGGCGGCGCCACAACTACCTGCCTTTCATCATGGAGTTGTTGAAGATTCTCGCTCAGGATGGGAAGCTCGTCGGACTCGTCGAAACAGTGCGCTTCTCTTCCCTTTGTACACAGCTTAAAAATATATATATATTGTGATGAATTTATTCACCCTGCCCATAACGGATAAGCGTGTTAACGCTTGGTTTCACTGCTGGGCATCACTAGTCAAATTTGATTCAAATCTTTTAAATTTTGTATTTAGAAATAATTTAGGTTTTCTTGTTTATGTGCTGTAACTGTTTGTAGATTGCATACAGTTCAAAATCTGCTTTTACCATACTTGGTCCTCTGCCTTCCCCCACCCCACCCCTCCACTGGGGTTAGTGTTTCGGTGAAAACGCGGAAATTCTCTCACAGACTTATACAAAAAAACTAATTCCCAAAAGTCAGCTTTACATCCAAGCATAGTCTTAGCGCCGTGCCTACGACCAATCATTACAGACTCTGCTTGGAGAGCATTCCACCATCGTTGTTATGGCCCTATTATTGTTCATCTCCGCTGTCACCTTCCGCTTTTCCTTTTTGTTCAAGACCACTTTCATTGCTGACTGTGTTCTCCTTCTTGCATATTTTCCAGGCAAAGGAAAAGATGGCGGAGAAGAAGAAGTTAAAAGAAGCGAAAGAAAAGACAATGGAGGCGGTCTCCACCTAGCTCTTCGCGAACTGCTCGAAGCCTCCCCACCCACCCCCCAACAACTGTGCTCAGCCATCTTTATTTATTGTGCGCCGGTTTGTGTCGAGTGCGATTGTGTGCGTCACGTGAGTTGTGTGAGAGAGGTGGCGCCGTCTGGTGTGAAAGTGGAGAGCTATGCCCCGCATTCCTGGCGGTAGAAGAGGTGGTTAATTTGCAAGCTGCATAATCCGGTGGTTTTGAGTCCTTCACTTTATACTCGCATAATACTTATACGTCACATATCTTAAGATAAATTGACCTCTCCTGATATGACCGTAGATGTTTCTAAGACATAAAACAACAAACAAATTTATTAGGTTGATCGTTATAATCTCCTTCACTTTTAATTTGAAGTATTTATTTTAATTTTAAGGGGTTTGTCTGTTGAGACCTGACTGCCCACATGATTTTTGTGTATTTTTTGTACAACGGTTTTAAGCCGGAGTATGCTAATACAGAAAAATAACAATTTGGTATGTCAAATAAAAGAAATTAAAAGTACACCATTCTTTTCACTTGAGTAGCGAAATCATAGATAATAATGACTTTACAAATAAAAAATCAGGAAAATATGGCTTAATTTTTAGAGAGTTGGTCGATAGAAAGCCCGAGCCTACACTTTTACCGATCGAGGGGATTTTTAACCTCCCACACCACATAGACATGGTATGAGAGCAACTGGCCTTTGATGACTTAATGGAAAACCTGGAATGGTTGCAAATTTTGACCATATCCAGAAAAACTCGGCCAGATAAAATCCGGAAAATTCACATCTATGGAAATGGGAAATTTGGGTTTGGGAAGACCTGCCTATTTGTGTATTTTGTACAAAGTTTTAAACCGGGGTATGGCAAAACACAAAATTAACAAATTTACACCCAACAATTTTTTGGGATTGGCAGGATTGATCTTTCCAGATAGCTACGGTCAAATTATGCCAAATTAATTTGGGCGTGCACACCGAAATGCTGGCTATCATTGCTTTCAGTATGGACAGGTTCCATTAAATTAACATAGCATTCCTGATATGACCTTAGATGTTGCCAGGACGAAAATCTCCAACAACCAACCTTCTATGCAGCAGTAAATGTGTAGGGAAGTGCACTCACCTCCCCAGATGAAATGCCGCATACTCGGGTAGGCCTGGGTAGGTTTAGTGCATCGGGGAGCTTAGATCGATTGGGACGCTCGCCCCGGAATGGCAGAAATGTGGGTTCGAGTACAACTCTAGGCACAATGTTTCTCTTCGATTGAAAAAAAAAAAAGGGGGGGGGGAAACCCCACAAATACTTGTAAATAAATGTTGAATGAATTCAACCTGAATTATTTAATGAAGTACCTAAGTTGGATATTTATATTGCAGTGTGCTTTGGTTAAACAATTTTTGATTGATTCTTTCATCAGACTATGCAGCTTTATAGACCCCTCAACGACTGTCTATTGGTAATATGTTGGAATTGTGCATTAATATCGTTCGTTATCTCTATTATATTGTATAATAATCAATTGGAAGAATATTCATATAGTATAAAATAATTATATTTTAAAAACAAATTGGATTCTGGGTTTGGGAGGTTCCTATGCCATTTTTTTTCTTGAAGATTTATACTGGCAATCATGGATAAGTCTGAATAGTCTTTGATTTCACCATTAGACAGTTCGTCGATAGAAAGCCCAAGCCTACACTTTTACCAACCCAAGGGATTTTTAACCTCCCACACCACCTAGACATGTATGAGAGCAACTGGCCTTTGATGACGTAAGTTATACACAGTGGTGGAAATCCAAATTGGCAGAGGTGATGGCATGGATTATCGCCTAAATTATTCTGAGTTTTGAAAAGTGGTCTCTATTTCTTGTATTATCATAAATACCTCTGATTTGTCTTCATCAGTATGTATTTATTAACAGTTTCTAAGCAAAGATTTCTCACAATGCCATTTTTTTTTGTCTAATAAGAGATTTGATGTAATTAGAATGAAATGTTCTTAAATTCGTTCCACGTATGAAAACTGTCATGTTAAATTCTAATATCTACCAAATCTATTTGCGAATGTATCATCAGTGTTTTTGGAGAAGTATTTTTTGTCAATTAAAATTGCTGTTAAACAATTGTTAATTTGTTTTTTTGTGACCATGTGCGCGTCTGTGTCAAGCCAACTTTTAAAGGGAGTGGTGAGATGGCATTATTTAGTGCCGGTCTCTAGAAAACCGATGAAAAACCCTTGATAATTGGCTGAAATATGAATGAATTAATTTAGTTAAGTACAAACAAAACAAATTTATATAAGTCTACAACAGAATTGCTATAAACACCGAAATCAAATGTACATGCTTATAAACGGAAATAAAATATGTATAAACTATTTTGTTAAACAAATAATAATTTAAAAAGAACGAAATGACCAATATTTCTAGGTTGAGGTACCGGAAACATTTAGTTTTTTAAATAATTCACCTATTTTTCTAGCTTCAGTTACCAGAAATTTGGTTGGTTGTTTTATGTCCTGGCAACATATCAGGAAGAAACTTCGTTGTTTTTTAAATAATTAAAATTTAAAAGAAAGGGGATGGCCTATTTTTGTAGGTTCAGTTACAGGAATTTTGTTTAGTTAAAAAAAAAAAATGAAAGAAAGGTGTTGACCCATTTTTCTAAGTTGACTTGGTCGTAATGCGAAGAAGTGGAGAAAAGAGGTGAGGTCTGGAAGGCGGCAGGAGGGCGAGTGCCTGAGGGCGGGCGGCCTTATAAGGGAAGGGGGGGGGGCGCGGGCGACAGCAGGTGAGTTGTGAAAGCTGCTGGCCCGGGGGAGGGCGAGTGAAGGTGAAGAGCGGGCGTCGGGTGAGGCGCGAATGCTGCGCGACAGGGGGGCGGGGGAGGAGGCGGCGCGGCGGGGTCTGGTGAGGTGTGAGCGCAGCGCGACAGCCCGCGGCGGGGGAGGGTCTCTTCCTCTCCTCGCATCACTGGTGTCGGTCAGTCAGTTTCATGCGCATGCGTCAAAATCTAACATCATCGTCACTAACCTTATAAATATAATGTTTTTGGTAAAGATGTTTTCTACAAGTGAGATATATCACTTTTCCAGTATTTTCTGTATGAAGATTGAAAGCGACCATTGAAAATGCCTTTAGTTTGATGGTACGCGCAGTGCAAAACCTTAGTTTTATTCAAAATTAATACAAATCAAGAACCCTAACTGTATAAATTTAATAGTCTTTTTGGTAAAGATGTTTTCTAAATGTGTACCAAGCGATTTGTTAATAGGTGGTGTAGTTTTAGAGATATTTCACTTTTGCTGTATTTTCTGTATGAAGATTGCTCACGACCATTGACAATGCCTTGAGTTGGAGTCTATACGGGCCATTGAAACTGACCGGGCGTTGAAACTGCGACACCGGCAACTGGACCCATTTCTCTAAGTTGAGTTACCGGATACTTAAATTTTATTTGCTTAAATCTATGCTTAACACGAGTTTCTGTTGAATGGACTTCTCTTGAGGAAAAACGGGCCAAAAGATTTTCTTGTAACGGTGTGATGGATTGACAAGTTAAGACAAGGGCCACCTTTTAGTTTGGGTTGATGTTTATTGCTGGGATATGGTGCAAGTGGAGAATCTGTCACGTGAGTGAATGCTGTTCGGAATAATGGGAGCTTCCTGAGTCCGTTAGTCCAAGCCGCAGTTGAACAAGTCTTCGCAGTCTTCTTTTGAACCCCAACATTAATTTCCCCCCCCTTCATGAATTTATTTTCATTTCCCTTCCCCTCCAAATTAAATCATTCTTCTCTAAAGCTTATTTTCACACACCACCAGCCCGAAAAGAAAAATTCATTTCTCCCCTACTAAATTAAACTATTTCCCCATAAATTCATTTTTATTTCCGCGAAATTTAAACTGATTTCAGTAGAATTAGATAGAATGAATACATGCAATCTTTCTCTCTTCTAATTAGAGACCATTTTCCAGAAATAAACCATTTTCTGGAATGTAAGCTCCCCGAACAATTGAATAAACAAAACCCCACTCAAAAAGAAAAGAAATAAAAGACTGGTAAAAAAGTTATGGGGTTACTCTTCTGTGAAAAGCACCAATTTAAAAAAACCATTAAAATAATATTTTTTGGGGGTGGGGGGCATTTTATGCTGGTTTCCATAGTAACAAGGTAGCACTGCTTTGTGAAATCCATATGTGGCAGCTGGACAATATACAGGGAAGCGATTGATGCAAGTGAGATGAGATGGGATTGTGGTTAATGAATTCGTCTTTTAAAAAAAGAATTCCCAAAAGAGCAGTTACGACAGTTAATCACTTTATCTGATATCAAATATCGCTGTATTCAAAATGTGCAACAATGTGAACGACATCCTCTTAGTTGTCACCGTCACTGTCATTGGCTGTCTTGATGCCGCCAAACACTTCGGAGGGAATTGCCTGCTTCTCCAATGGAACTTCTGAAAAGACGAATATATGGCCAATGAGCTAAATCACAAACTTTCAGAACGGTGAAAAGAACAGTGAACGATTAAAACGCAAAATACACCAAGCATACACAATTTCATATCTCAAAATCACACCGGCATTTGCATAGCTACTTATACTGATTTGTCAATCCATATCTGAAGGACTGCCGTATTCGTGGCACCACCTGTAGGCACTCGGCCGCACTAATACCAACAAGTGCATCATGTTAGGTCGCACACTTAAATTACGAGTCACAAGCCAATATGGCGCCCATAAATGCTGATTTATCCATATTCGGGCATAATGGGCTCACCCATTCAATTGTTCTCGGTGATATCTGCCAACTGCTCTCCCACCAGGTGGCAGTGTATAAACTAACACCCGCAGCACACTTCATGGTTTTGAATGCAACCACGAAAAATTGGTGTTTATGTGCGGGTTCTAATCTGTACAAGGTCAGGTTTCACAGTTCTATAGCGACAAAGAGAACAAAATGGCTACCAAAGTGCCAACATGCGGTGCTTGGTGTCCCTGGGAGGTAGCTAAGGAAACTACACCATACCTTCGACAGTCTCATCCTCGTCGGTGTTATCATCCGAGTCGATGTTGATCTCTTCCGGGTTGGCGGACCTGGTCATCTCGCCCAGCTCCTCCTCCGTAGTGTTACTCCTGCATCATGCAACACGTAAACTCACACCGCTGTTCTATACATCGGTTCTATATACCTGTATTACAATTCTATATAGATGTGCTAGAAACATATTTGATTATATACAGCTTATATTACTTTTGTATATATCTATTACACATTCCTGTTCTATATATCTGTATTACAGACACTTCTGTTCTAAATAGCTGCATTACAGGCATAACCCTTTTATATATCTGTATTACAAACATCCCTATTCTATATACCTGTATTTACAGATATCCCTGTTCTATGTAGCTGCATTACAGATATCCCTGTTCTATATAGCTGCATTACAGACATCCTGTTCTATATAGCTGCATTACAGACATCCCTGTTCTATATAGCTGTATTACAGACATCCTGTCCTATATAGCTGTATTACAGACATCCCTGTTCTAAATAGCTGTATTACAGACATCCTGTTCTATATAGCTGCATTACAGACATCCCTGTTCTATATAGCTGTATTACAGACATCATGTTCTATATAGCTGTTACAGACATCCCTTTTCTATATAGCTGTATTACAGACATCCTATTCTATATATCTGTATTACAGACATCCCTGTTCTATATAGCTGTATTACTAGACATCCCTGTTCTATATAGCTGTATTACAGACATCATATTCTATATAGCTGTATTACACACATCCCTGTTCTATATAGCTGTATTACAGACATCCTATTCTATTTAGCTGCATTACAGACACTCTGTTCTATATAGCTGTATTACACACATCCCTGTTCTATATAGCTGTATTACAGACATCCTATTCTATATAGCTGCATTACAGACACTGTTCTATATAGCTGTATTACAGATATCCCCATTCTATATAGCTGTATTACAGACATCCTATTCTATATAGCTGTATTACAGACATCCCTGTTCTATATCCCGTATTACGGACATCCCTGTTCTATATATATATGTATTACACACATCCCTGTTCTATATAGCTGTATTACAGACATCCTATTCTATATAGCTGCATTACAGACACTCTGTTCTATATAGCTGTATTACAGATATCCCCGTTCTATATAGCTGTATTACAGACATCCTGTTCTATAAAGCTGTATTACAGACATCCTATTCTATATAGCTGTATTACAGATACCCCTGTTCTATATAGCTACATTACAGACATCCCTGTTCTATATAGCTGCACTACACACATCCTGTAAATTGGTAAACATAGATTCAATAATCTATCTGAGGTGGTACAGTCCTGCTGTCCTCAAAAAGGCAAAAATCATATCTTGCTTTACATTGTAAAATTGTTAGCGCAATATCATAAAATCAACACAGTTTAATAATATAAGTTTGAGTGTCAGTGGGGACTGACATCCAATACATTCGGGTCCGTCTTGAGCAGAAAAGAGTGTGTAAGCCAGGAATGACCAATGTCCGGTCGAACCTGCACATGGGTCCGTGGTGGCTTCCCAGCAGACGGAACGATTTCATGTAGCTTGCTATTTGTATTTTCATCCCACTCATGCTGCCATATGGATTTGATATAAGCGAAAGTGAGTGGTTTCGATCAGAGTGGGGTATCAGACACGGTGTAATGTCATAGTTCAGAACCTTTCTCGCAGCCCAGTCAGCACGCTCATTTCCTGTGATACCGACATGACCAGGCATCCAGCATTGAGGCCAGCAGTACAAAACTGACCTGACGAAGAGGATGCCCTTGTCTGGTTTCGGCTGGTCCGCCACCGCCTCCTCCGCCAACTGTCGTGCCCGGTCCTCCAGCTTCTGCATCTCGTTCCTCTCATCCGCGGCTACAAGTACAAGAGCGACAGGTGGCGCATTTTTGTCATTCGGATTTATTCGTCAGTTTTTTCTTCACGCCAAGATGTTTGTCTTCCTTCCAGTCGAGTCAAACCAATGACTTACAAAATTGATACTTGTCACTTATCTACCCTGGCGCTCAGCAATAATAGAATAGGGGAAGGACTCGTTTGTTCAGTATCAGGATAATGTGACTGAGTGGAAAATTGGGTCATGATGCTGGTGGCCTGGTCTCCCAGTGTGACAGCATAAGTGACTCACAAGTCGGTACCCATCCTGATATGACCTTAAATGTTGCCAAGATGTAAAACCCCAATAAACATTTTTTTCTTTTTAGATAAATAAATCAGGTTGACCATTATAACTTACTCTTCTTTAGTTTGTAGTAAATTCCATAATAATGATCTAACTTTGAAGATATCTGAAGTACAGGCATGCCAAACATATAATTAACATACATACACACCAGTTGAAGACAAGTGGGCTGCACCCCCATTACTACATTAACTAGGTCACATTGCCGCCCCCCCCAACCCCACAAGAAAGCCAACAAGTTGATGCTCCTAAGGGGTAAAACCCCAAAAGAAATAGATAATAACTGTACCAGTATCTGAGTTCGCTACACAGGTTCAAATCTAGATAGTTTTTTTTGCTTTTGAAAATGGCAAGGTTCCATCGGATTATATAACTTTAATTCGGTTTTTCGTTTATTGTGATTTTGGAGTACAGAAGCCCAGTTGATCCCCCCCCCCCCCAGCCAACATACCTGCCTTCATCCCCTCGACTTGCTTGGCTGCCAGCATCTGTGACGACATGAAGTTGACCTGGTGGAATAAAGTGAAAGCATTTCTTTTACAATTGGCTATTTTAAGCTCCAACCAATTAGGGCTTTAAAGAAATAAAATTGTTTCCTGTCACAGGTAGGCAAAAAAGCATGGTAGGCATTTAAAAAAATATTTTTTTACCATTTTTTTTTTTTATACAGGTCCACAATCCATTGGACCAGTTCGTATTCCGGAATTCAGAATATTTTTGATTTCCGAATAAAGGTAGCAATCAAACATTAATACTGCGGTGTCCTCACCGCCACCAATTCTTGAACATTACTTGCATGAACACACCTTTTAGAACACGCGTGAAGTTGCCTTTGTAGTGGTCTGCACTAACCTCTCAGGCAAGGAGCCTCATAGACAGGTAGGCATGGGTAGTATGGTGATATCAGGGAGCCTAGGTGGTGTAATGGTTAGCACACTGCCCGGAATGCAGAGATGTGGGTTCGAGTCCTGCTCTAGGCACAATATTTCCCATTTTCATCACCCCCATGACACTGGTTGCCAAGACCATGATCCTGTACAAGCTATGCGCTGTATAGTTGTTGAACCTACCCTGTGTATGTATGTGTTAGTGCATTGCCTGTATGTATGTAATTGTAAGCATTAAAAGACTTACAATTCCAGGGGGACAAGTGTAGTAGTCGGCACTGACCTCTCAGGCAAGTAACCACATAGACAGGTAGGCGTGGGTAGTATGGTCATATCAGGGAGCCTAGGTGGTGTAATGGTTAGCACACTGGCCCGGAATGCAAAGAGATGTTAGTTCGAGTCGCGCTCTAGGCGCAATATTTCCCATTTTCATCACCCCCATGACAGTTTCTATTTGATTTACATTCTACATTGTTATATTGTTGCTGTCATACCCTGTGAGGAGTCGACGGGGTAAGTAAAATCATTGTCATTTCCCCCTGATGGCTCCCCCTAGTGGTGTCCCCACGTGGCTCCCCCTAAGTGGTGTCACCATGTGGCGCACCCTGGTGATGCCCCCACCATGTGGAGCCCCCTGGTGGTTCCCCCTGGTGTCGCCCCTCAATGACTTCCCTGGTGGCTGCCCTGATGTGATGGCCTGCCCGAATGGCTCCCCCTGGTGGCACACCTTGATAGCTCCCGTGGATGATAGCTCATCCTGGTGGTGCCCCCTGGTGGTACATTTTTCTGGTGCCCCCTGTTGTGATGGCCCACCCTGGTGGTGCCCCCTGGTAGTGCCCTCTGGTGGAGCCCCATGATGGTCCACCCTGATGGTGCCCCCTGGTGGTGGCCCGTGATGGCTCCCCCATGTACCCCCCCCCCCCCCTGGTGATGTCCACATGTGGCGCCCCAAGTCACCTGCGTGTTGTAGGTGGCCTGGACGCTGCGCTTGATCCTCAGCATCTCGCGAACAGTGTCCTCGTTGCCATGCTTGATCTCAAACTCCTTCCACGCTGTCCAGAAGTCGGCCGACACCTGGGTTTGGGGTTGAATTCAATTTTTATATTTTACCATTCAGTACAGTACAGTGGATTTGGTCGGCACCCTCTTCCCCACTTGCCTGTTAACCAGGAATGAAAGTGGTCTCCGGCTAAAGAAGACGAAGCGTAAATCTACGGTGACGTTATCTGTAAATAATGTTGCTCCAATAATACCATCGTTATCCTACTGAATATTATTATTATTATTATTATTAAAAGGAAGGAAAACCAATGGCAAAACTCCTTGAAAATGCGGATATTCTCCTACAGACTTAGCACGGTCAGCGAATCGCGGAAGATTCCCAGTCAGGTTCCATCCAGTACTCTCCTAGCACTATCAGGGATGAAAGTGGTCTCCGGGAAAAAAAGCGGAAATGCTGATATTCTCCCATAGGTTTAACCATTGTCAGGGAATCGCTGAAAATTCCTGGAAGTCGGGTTTCATACATATTGGTATACACTGATAGTGATGCGCCGTTTGACGCACATATTAGTAGTATACACTGATAGTGCTGCATCATTTGACGCACCCATTAGTAGTATACGCTGATAGTGCTGCGCCATTTGACGCACACATTAGTAGTATATGCTGATAGTGCTGCGCCATTTGAAGCATTTATTAGTAGTATACACTGATGGTGCTGCAGAGTAAAACAACGTATTAGAATACACTTATAGCTACAGGAAAAATCCCGGAAGTCCGCGAAATCGTGGACATCTTTCATCCCTGCACTATACCAACAACACACCGAACATCCTACACAACTATCAATCTGTTTAAACACATTGAACATTACATAAGACAGACAAAATGTCTTGACAACTATAAACTTAGCTTGTTTTATAAGAGAAAAATGTAACCCACAACGATTGTTTGAGTTGCCCCGAGTATACACCTTCTACTCGGTGCTGCTCCCCATTTTTGTATGAACCGCAGTGACTGGTGCTGTACATTATACAGCAGGAGCCACTCCCTTAATTCTACACGATCGGTGCTGTGATTAATACAGCACTGATCAAACTTAGATTGTTTAGAATGTCAATTCCAATAGTAAGATGGCCGGAAGACCAGTGCTCTGGTGCTGACAAATGTCATATCCAGAGGAATAAATACTTTACCAAAAAAAAAAAAAAAAAAATACTAGCTCCATTAAACTGACCAGTCAGTATCGGCTATCCTTGGAGAGCATTCCACTGTCCTTGTTTGACTGCGTTATCGTCCACGCTGCCAATTCCCATTTTTCCTCTCCACAATCAGTCTTCGGTTTGTTTGGTTTTATATCAAGCCAGAGAATACAACTCTTGCCAGAGAATACAATTCATACCCACTATCATGTCTTTGCCATCACTATTTTATGTAATATATTCACTCGTATTATATATTCATCAAACATAAAAGAATAAAGGAAGTAATAAAAAAAAAGTAGAAGTGCCATGGCAGCTCTCACCCTGGGGTCGCAGATCTGTGAGCAATGTGCGTAGATTGCACGTGCGCGGTCTATCTCGCCAAGTCGCTTCTCCAGGTCAGCGAACCGGACGCACATCTCACGCGCTTGCACATCAGGAAGCACCTCCAATGCCTTCTCATAGATGGCCCGTGTGTGAGTAACGCCGTAAATCTCAGCGGCGCGCTTGATGTAGATGTTGAACATCTGTGAGGGGGGGAAGAAAAACCATTTAAAGCACACGGAGAGGAGGATTTCCACCACCAACCCGCTCGCCTTCTGGTGGCAGTGTTAAGAACTAATGTTGTAGGTAGCAGCTCATTGTGCAGCATGCGCTATGGAAAAGGTCTTTATACCACCAACCCGCCCTCTGGTGGCAGCGGCAGAATTAATGTGCATAGCAGCTTACCGTGCAATGTAAAATGATGTCATATGTAGGTGTAAAATGATGTCATATCCTTAGAGATGTAAAATGATGTTAAAGGCAGGTGTAAAATGATGTCATATGCCTACATATGAAAAAATTATGTCATATGTAGGTGTAAATTGATGTCACGTGTCAGCACAAATCATACCATATGTCTACACATATGTAAAATCACGCCTTTCGATTGTAACATAGCGCCTCCGCCTCACCTCGTACTGCTCTTCGGGCAGGACTGCGGTGGTGGCCCGGTCGTACACCCCCATAGCGTGGCGCGCCAGTCCATGGTCCTCCTCCAGCTTCGCGTACAGCAGGTACAGCGCTGCAAAAGGACGGTCACCACCATTCATCTCAATAATGCAGTCAGCAGCGAAACATAAATGTCTTTCGGCCCATGTGCCGCTTGCAACCCACTATTACCGTTTATTATCCACATCAAAGAGAACCTGTTTAAACAACTCTCACCAATTACGGCTTCAGGCATGAAAGTGGTCTCAAGCAAAAAAAACGTGGAAATCAAGCCGAGATTATTACACCGACGGTGAATATTCGTGAAAACGCAGATCTTCTCCCATAGACTTAGTACTGGCAGGGAATCCCGGAAAAATCCCGGAAGTCAGGCTTCAACTATCGTTGTTTTTCTGATATTATCGCCCCTTACCTAACTCGTTGCTATTTGGGTTTTATATTCTAGCAACATTTAAGGTTATATAAGAACGGGATTCGGACGACCCAACTTGTTATATACATATTAATTCCTTGGAATTTTCCTTAATGTTAATCGGTAAATATTTTTAAAATCGCGGAAATCCGCGAAACCGCGGAGATATTTCATCCCTGTGGCTTAAAGACCGGTGGTTCGGTGCTGACAAGTGAGATATTCAGACAAATAAAATATCTACCAACTTTTAAAAGATTTACTAGGCTAAAATATCTGTGGAATACATTGGATTGGATGGGAACTATTGGTAGGCAGATTAAATATGCGAAAGAGTTGTCGCACTTACATTTTGCAAACTTCTCCGGACAGTTTTCCAGACACTGCTCAAAGAGGTCACGTGCTCGTTCCAGTTTGTCACCGCCCTGTGAAGACAGACGGATAGCAACAGTCACTGGACCGTGAAGATGGGGGATGAGGCACAATGGTGTTCTCAGTGGCGGAGTGGTTAGAGTGTCTGACTTTTTTCTAGGACAGACTCCTAATCTGAAGATCAGTGGTTCGATTCCCTGTGCCCCCCACCTCTGCCAATTTGGATTTCCACCGCAGTGTATAAATTACAGCGTCATCAAAGGCCAGTTGCTCTCATACCATGTCTATGTGGTGTGACTGGTGTGGGAGGTTAAAACTCCCTTGGGTCGGTAAAAGTGTAGGCTCAGGCTTTCTATCGACAAACTGTCTAATGGTGAAAACAAGTCTATTCAGACTTATCCATGATAGGCAGTATAAATCTTCAAGAAACCCCCCCCCCCCCCAAAAAAAAAAACAGGGTTCACACAAAGGTTGGCCGCCAAATTCAAGAACATTTATAACCCAACACCATGAAATGAGTCCTGTTATCCCAAACAAGGAAACTGAATTAAGGACATATTCAGAAAGAGCAGAGTGTACGCTTTAAAATGATACAAAATTGATTATTCTAGGATGAAAATTGACCAAATTAATACCAAAGAAAATGGCCAAACATTCTGTTGTGCATGAAAATTACATATCTTAGAAAATTGAGGTGTTTCAGGATCATTCAATTGAATGCACGTTACAAAATGGGTAATAAAAGTACTTTTCGGTGTTATAAACATAGTTTTACCCAGTGGATATCAAAATATACGCAGTAAAGGCAAGTTTTATGGGATAAATATTTTTAAAATAATTTCACCCACATAAACTTTGACGGCCTATTACTCAAAATGCATAGGTGTGCAACCTGACTCAATTTGTGGTGTCAGGTCACATTTAAGAACATTTTCAAGGCGCAACACAACATTTTGATACCAATGTAGGTCAACAACTTGCAGACTGAGCAAACTTGGGGGGTGGGTGGGCAGACAGGAGGTTGGGGGCGAAGATTTATACTGCGTATCTTGAAGATTTATACTGCGTATCTTGAAGATTTATACTGCGTATCATGAATAAGTCTGAATAGACTTGTTTTCACCATTAGACAGTTTGTGGGTGGGGGGAATTTAAAACATTCGAGGGTACTCAAACCAAAAACCTAAATTCAAGGACATTCAAGACTTTCGGTGACCTGTGCAAACCCTGGGCACAAACTGTAAAATATTTCGGACTCATCATGCTGATCTATGCAGCGAAATACCTCCTTTGAATTCAAATTGAAATTGAAATTTAAAGGCCAGCTTTCTCGCATCTGATTGGCCGATTTTATTGTTAGAAAGAATGTTGGCATTGCAGTGGAAAAAAACAATTTATAACAATTGCACAATAACTGTCTTCAAGCTTTTATGAATGAATGAAAAAGCTTAAATCAATTATGTGTCAAAAGACACTTATGAAGTTAACACCTCACAATCATGAAAAGTATGTCAAGGGAAAACAAAATCTTTTAAATCAATTACAACTTGCAGTTGGTTAAAATACATTTTCTTTGATTACAAAATTGATAACAGATGGAATGGTCGGCACTGACCTCTCAGGCAAGAAGCCATATAGACAACTGGACGTGGATAGGGGGATTGCATCAGGGAGCCTAGGTAATGTGATGGTTAACACGCTATCCCCGGAATGGCAGGAAGTGTGGGTTCCAATCCGGTTCTAGACGCAATATTTCCCATTTTAATCACCCCCCCCCCCCCACCTTAACATGAAAACAGGCAAATTGACTATACAAACAGTGGCTTCACTTAACGGGGCCAGTGGTCGATGTTCGATTGCTTGATTGATTGGTGGTTTCTTTACGCTGTGTCGGCAGCATAGACCATATTCACGGAATTGTTTGTTTTTTATTCAACCGTCGCTTTTTACATATAATGTAAAAGCATAGAATCAATTATGTGTCAAATATTGGGCATCACAATGTTTGAAAAGCATAACTTACGTAGCGCTCTATGAACTTGGTGAGGTAAGTATTCCAGATGTCGTATACGTTCGGCCACTTGAAAAGCGCAATGCCCTTCTCATAGGCGCGGAAGGCATCTTCGTAGTAGTTGCTCTCTTCAAGGAACATGCCGTAGTTAACAATGATCTGCGGCGTGGCAATGCGCAAGTCGATGATCCGGTCGTACACCGCCTTACACAACTGCAACAGAGCATCAGAAACAAGGGAATAATTATATACGAATACGCCACAGCAATAGGAAAAGACCATGAAGTCCATGAAGACGGTACCAAGAATCATCTTTCGAAAAATTGTGATCGTGAAGCCATTATTCTAATACCTCAAAACCAATGATTCATTTGTTGGGGGGGGGGGGGGGAGGAGGTTTAAATCCAAGCACCATCTCTTATGGTTGCACAGTCCAGTTTTGATTTTCTGTCATTTTTCTGAGATAAATATATTAAACCGATTGTCATAATCTACCTAACTTTAGTTTGAAGTAAATTTTATTTTAAATGGCTAACTTATAAGATATTTGAAGAATAAACATGTAAAATTAATTTTGGCAAGCACGTCAAACCTCTGACACCATAGGCTTCAGCAGTAACAGGTTCTATTATATTGACTCAGTGTTCCCTTGTGTGGGCAATACATGCTCTATTGAGGATTTGTGTGTGACGTAGGCGTCACACTACTCCTGCTTCGTGGTTGGATAGAAGCAGTTCCTTCTACTATCAAGTGTATGTAAATGAAACAAAAAGTACGAATCTATTCACTGCTACGATCTAATTCTGTTATTTAGAACCACTCGGGGGTTGAACAAATGTTATTTTTGAGGATAACTTACTCAAAAAGTGAAATTCGGTCAAATTAAACCCAAAATCGAAGCGATATTAACACACGCTGCCGCATTGGCAGTGTTATAGCTGTACTTTCTATCCAACCATGATGGCCGACGAGGCACTGGTCACGTGGTGCTAATCGTTTGACGCAAATCCTCAATAAGTGCATTAGTATCTAAGTTTAAAGTTGCATGGTCCGATGAAATATAATTTTGTCAAAATTAAAACAACTACTTACATTTGATCCTATATATCCAACTTAGATACTGGTGTAATAGCTAATGATTTGGGACAGTGTATACAGAATAACCAGTGAATTTATAAACTCACCCCTTTAGACACTCACTTTGAAACACCCATTATGCAGGGAGGCCATTAACCAACTAGGCCAATCTCATGACCTCATTAGCCTCCCCCCAACCAAGTAGGCCTGCTGTGCAGGGCCATAGAGGGGAAGGGGAAATGAGGTGGATGTGTCTGTGTTTCCTGGCCTAACTTTACAGAGACACAGAGACAGACATACACACAAACATACACACAGATATGCACACAAACATACACACACATACACAGACTGACATACACACACATACCTACACACATAGATAGACACACACAGACAGCACACACAGTCACAGAAATACACAGACATGCACACACCCAAAATACACAGACACACAGACGCACAGACACACATACACCCGACCTGACACACACAGACACATAGACAGCCGCACACAGACAGAGGCAGACACACACATACATACATGCCCACACATACATACACACATATACATACACAGACAGACATACACATACGGACACACACAGACAGACACACACATACATACATACACACAGACATACACACACAGACATACAGACACACATAGATAGACACACACAGACAGACATGGACATACACCACCCACAGACACAGAAAAACACAGACATGCACAAAACTGACATCCACAGACACACATACATCCAACCTGACTTTGCAGAGAGAGAGACACACACACAGACAGAGACACATAGACAGACATACACATACATAGGCAGACACACATACATACACACAGATACCCACACAGACAGACATACACAGACACACATACATACACACACACAGACATACACACACATATATATACACACAGACACACACAGACAGACACACATAGATAGACACACACAGACATACATGCATAGACAGCACACACAGACACAGAAACACACAGACATGCACACACCTGACATACACAGACACACATACACCCAACCTGACTTTGCAGAGAGAGAGACACACACAGCCAGAGACACATAGACAGACGCACACAGAGGCAGACACACACACATACATACACATACCTACACATAGATACACACACATACAGACATACACATACACACAGAAACAGACAGACATAGACAGACACACACAGACACATACACACATATAGACACACACAGACACACACACACACAGATACATACATAGACAGACAAACACAAGCAGACAACACACACACATTATATTTAGTTAAAAACCCTAGTGCCATGGGCCTATGGCACTAATCCGTTCCCAGAATGTGCCCTACCCAACCAGAAATACCTACCTACAGTCCTGTCAGGTTCCAGGTCATCTCACATCACGTGGTCACTGCGAGATGACCATCTGGGTCATAGCCACAGGACTTTTGACAAGCTTGTCGAAATTATTTTTGGTTCTTTCAGCTCAGATTACTTCAAAACTAATCATCTTTAATCAAAATCACTCCG
The DNA here is from genome assembly GCA_030323885.1 of Branchipolynoe longqiensis. Lineage (NCBI taxonomy): Eukaryota > Metazoa > Annelida > Polychaeta > Phyllodocida > Polynoidae > Branchipolynoe > Branchipolynoe longqiensis. The sequence continues at coordinate 6,032,147 of CM059190.1, forward strand.
GACTAATGATTAGTAGCTTGTAACGATCAATTTGATATAGTTATCTCAAAAATAAGACAAAAATTCAAAGGCCATCGGACCATGCAACTTTAATATGTAGAATCAAATCTAAATCATTGTTTTGGTTTTGAAAATTTGATGCTTCATCGGACTATGCAGCTTTAATTATCCCATAATATTAGGAGTAAGCCATGCAGGTGCCCTTCGTTACTGTAGTCCTAAGCTCAAAATAGTTAGGACTTCTATGATTCCTGCGTTAAGGGATGAAAATGATCCCGGAGGAAAAGAAGCTGGACTAAACGGTAATAGCGTCACAACAATGACAGTAGAATGCTCTCCAAGAATAGTCTGAACTGACCGATCACAGGAATGGCGCCAAAATAGTGCTTGGAGAGTGCTGTATGAAACCTGACTTCCGGTATTTTCCCCACGATTCCCTGATAGTGCTAAGCCTATGAGAATGTTTTCGCGGAAATCCACCCCTTTACCTATAGGAGGAGCCCAACACTGGCTGGCCGCTATCCCAACACCAGTCGTCATAATAATAAGAGTCGTGGGAGAGTTAACCGTTTCAAATCATTCTGGAATTCTGCTTCGCCTATGCATTCTATCCATCTACTACCTAATAAGGTGGTAGAAGGAGAAATTACATAGAATTACATTGAAATTTTGGGGGGGGGGGGAGCTTTATGTTCTAGATATTTTTGTTTAGAAACCATAACAGCAGAAAACTTACAAGGCTACAGATTGAACCAATGTGTTAATATAACACACTACATGATCCAAATCTTAAATATGCCAAAGCTCTCTTTGAGGTCTGTGTACAAGGCCACAACACGCGATAGTTAACATAACACACTGAGTGACCGGTACCTTGAATGTACCGAAGCTCTCCCTGAGGTCCGCGTGATAGTCAATGTAACGCATTTTGTGATCCGCACCTTGAATGTGCCGAAGCTCTCTTCGAGGTCCACATACAAGGCCACAACACATGATAGTTAACATAACATACTGAGCAACCGGTACCTTGAATGTACCGAAGCTGTCTTCGAGGTATGCGTACAAGGCCACACCACATGATAGTTAACATAACACACTGAGTGACCGGTACCTTGAATGTACCAAAGCTCTCCCCAAGGTCCGCGTACAAGGCCACAACACATGATAGTCAATGTAACGCATTGTGTGATCCGCACCTTGAATGTGCCGAAGCTCTCTTCGAGGTCCACATACAAGGCCACAACACATGATAGTTAACATAACACACTGATTGATCTGCACCTTGAATGTGCCAACGCTCTCTTCGAGGGGAAAAGGCCACAACACATGATAGTTAACATAGCACACTGTGTGATCCTTACCTTGAATGTGCCGAAGCTCTCTTCGAGGTCCGCATACATGGCCCACACCTTGAGTGACTTGTAGAGCCTGTTCTGGACCACCTCCGTCTCGTCGTGGTAGGCCACCTTGTGGCTGGGAGGTGTTGTCGCTCTGCGCATCAGCTTCAGCGCCTCCTCAAACTCTCTGTCATCAAAACCATTTTGCGAATGACTGATTGAACTTTCGTGTTATTTTACTTTAAAAAAACATCACGCGATAATTGGAAAACTAGTCCTACACAGCACTCACTGCATCCTGTCGCTTCCCAGCTAAATTCCCACTGCAGCGCCTTTTGTGTTTGTGAATATGACCCACCCACATACACCTGAGTCGCGAACCAGTCAGCATCCATAGTCCGCCGTTCTAAACTCTCCTTCACCTCATCCATACTACTGTAGTAGTCTAATAGACATAGGCATCGATAGGATGATTGCATCAGGGAGCCGAGGTCAGCATGCTAGCACCGAAGTATAATTACAGCCCTACCACACAAGTACGAGCATCTCATTTACTAGATCACCTAGACTCTCCTCACCACAATACACAATAATTTGACAAAAAGTCCCATTCTTAGAAGAAAAATCATAAACACTTCAGATAAAACTTTTGCAGCACAGTTAATATAATCTCAGGGATGAAAGTGGTCTCCGGCAAAAAACGTGGACATCAAGCCGATATTATTACACCGATGGGGAATTTCCGCAAAAACGCGGATTTTCCCCCGATAGGATTAGCACTCTCAGGGAATCGAGGAAAAATACCGGAAGTTAGGTTTCAACTATCGTTGTTGTGCCTATATTATCGCCCACACATAACTCGTTCTTTCTTGGATTTTATGTTCCTAGTAACATCTAAGGTAATATAAGAACGGAATTTGAACTAATCAATAATCGATAAATACCAAAATCTCGGAAATCTTTTATTCCTGATATAATCATTCAGCTTATATTCATGAAATATTTGTCTATCAAAAACCAGTCACTGCATTCGCTGGTAACTTCTCAGTGTAGGTAAAGCTGGTAGCTCATGGATAAGAACTGACACAATGCAGGGAATAGCTTCTATTCAGTTCTGCATACAATTTCAGTCAAGCCCATTAATTCTCTAGTGCAGGAAAAAGCATCAACTGTGCAAAACACTGTGAATGAGATCTCATTTCTGATTGTACCAGTCGGCTTCTATGTAACGCTTGGCTGAACTTACTCGTGCCTGATTTCCATCTCCGCCCATTCACACCAGACGCAGGCCAGCTCAGCAACGTGCTTGTAATGCACCTTTGTTGCCTTGTCGAAGATGACACGTGCCTGAAACACAGACATTGAGCAAGTAAGACGCTGTTTGTGATTTAACGCTAGGTGAACCTGATAGTATTCAATAAGACATTGTTAGTGATTTAATGCCAGTTGAACCTGATAGTATTCAATAAGACATTGTTGGTGATTTAACGCTAGGTGAACCCGATAATATTCAATAAGATATTGTTAGTGATTTAACGCTAGGTGAACCTGATAGTATTCAATAAGACATTGTTGGTGATTTAACGCTAGGTGAACCCGATAATATTCAATAGGATATTGTTAGTGATTTAACGGTAGGTGAACCTGATAGTATTCAATAAGATGTTTGTGATTTAACACTAGGTGAACCTGATAGTATTCAAGAAGACGTTGCTAGTGATTTAATGCTAGGTGAACCTGATAGTATTCAATAAGACGTTGTTTGTGATTTAACGCTAAGTGAACCTGATGGTATTAAATAAGACGTTGCTAGTGATTCGCTAGGTGAATCTGATAGTATTCAATAAGATTCCCCGTCCTGATATCACCTTAGATGTTGCTAGGACGTAAAACAACAACAAACAAACAAACAAACAATAAGATTTAACGCTGGAATATTTTCTGCTATTATTTGAAAAGCTTTCACTTTTGGCTCCCACGTCACAATTTAGTGGCCAGTTTCAGACAATGACACATTTATGAGTCATTATAACCTTTTTGTGAGACCCCCCACATTACACTTTAAAGAACGAAATGAAAAATACCTACGTCTTCGATTTGTTGCGCATTTTCGTAAAACTTTGCGAAAGCCACCCAAAGCGTGTAGAGTTTGCCAGTCGCTAGTTTTGGGTCGATGGTCTGCACAGCCTCAGTGTAGGTGCTGATCACCTGTCAAAGGTTGATGGTCACCATTTGTTTGTTTAACAACCCCCAGCACAAAAAGTAAAAATCTGCTATTAGGGGTCATTCAGTGGTTAAACATATTTGAGTAAAAAAATAAAATATCTCAAACAGGTAAAAATAGACCACAGAAATGTATGCCAAGTGGAATATGATAATAAAACCAACAGTAAAATACTTTTAAAGTTAAAAATGGAAAAAGAATTTAGGGTAAAAGCTAGTTTCCCTAATAAAATTAATAATGAGTTAGGGATGGAATCGGAACGACTCCAGCACATCATCTCTAACTGGCTGTATGTGACGTACTGTCAGTATACACCAGCAGTGCTCACACTGAGGTGCATGGTTCCAGGCAAAATAAAACTATGCGTCAAGAACGTATGACCAATACGGGAGCGACAGAGGATAACCTCGTCCCATCTCAACTGTCTCTAGAACTGTCAATCTCCCAAGACTGGCTTCACTGAACAAAGTTTGATCACCTGTCAAAGGTCAAGGGTCAAAGGTCACCAGTGCCAGAAGCAGGGCTGCCCTTTTTTTTGTTTGTGGTATATGTTTATTCTGCTGAATAAGTCTTTTGTCAGTGCTGAAGCACTGTTCTTCCATCCATTTTTCAATTCAGGGTTATTTACAAAAAAGGTCTATAGAATAAGGTATACATGTCTCCTGAGTTGGGAAACAAGATTTAAGTATTTATTGCGCGATATGGGGCCTGAAACCAGGAACCTTGAAAATAGGCACAGATATTTGGAATGTTTTCTGCTATTATTTGGAATATTTTTGACTTTTGGTATCCATGTCATAAATGTGGTACACAGTTTCTGATTGCTTGATTGATTGGTTGGTTTCTTCATGCTGTGTTAGCAGCATAAGCCATATTCACGGCGAAGTGTTTGTATTTTATTAAGTTTTTTATTCAACAATCACTTTTTACATAGAATGAAAAGGCATACCATCAATTGTGTCAAAAGACACTTATGATTTAAAAGCTCACAATTATACAATTTGCCTCAAAGGAAAATAAAATTCTAGATAAAAGTCAACGGTTCCATTCTTAAATTGGTAAAAATGAGTTTAATAAAACTATATGAGGTGGTATCGACCAGCTGTCCTCAAAAAGTAAAAAATATTGTGCATGCCGCCTGCAACGTAAACTTGTTGGCACAGAGCCATAAAATCCACAGTTTAATCAAATGTGTTTGAGTGTCAGTGGGGACTGACACTGAATACCTTCGGGGGTGGTGGGAGGGTCGCCTGTGAGCAGGAAAGCGTGTGTAAAGCACGAGTGGCCAATATGGCAGCAGCTAAGGACCACTTGCCCCCCCCCCCCCCCCCACCCCCCGCATGCATGAGTCTTTGGACGGCTGCTTAAGTGCCTGTCACACTATGGCGGATTGAGCAACGGGCAGAACCGGACAAAGAATATTCTAGTCCGGTGTTATTCGGGTCTTGAAATGCATCAATTATGTAACGGACGGGTAACGGACGGTAATGGATAATAACCACATAGGTCAGCCCGGCGCAATCCGTTACAGGTTTTGTGCATGCTCAAAACTTATAATGGATCGGGCCGGATATCAAGGGATATCAACGAATGTGCAACGGACACAAACCGGATTTTGCCAGATATCAACGGACTTTGTTCGGTTTCTTTCCGTTTCCCCAATCCGGTGATGTGTGACAGAGCCTTTAGCGCCATGTGGTGATAGTGCGACCTACCTCCCTCGGCTTTCCTTCGAGCAGCTGCACGCGCTTCTGCCATTCGTGCACATTGTGCGGATTCTGTCGAAGCAGCACACTACAGAAGATCAAAGCATTGTTATTACACACTAGCTAGCTACCTAATGTCACTTTGTTTGTTGGGGTTTTTACATCCTGGTCATATCTAAGGTTATATCAGGATAGGCACCGACTTTATAGTGCTGCCCCACTGGGAGACCAAGCATTCGGCACCATAACACCATCACACGATTACCCTGACTCGGAGTTAACCAGTCCATGTCCTATCCTAGTTTTTTTTTGTTTTACGTCCTAGCAATATCTAAGGTCATATCAGGACGGATACCGACTTGTGACAGTGTGCACACCATGGCGACTTTATAGTGCTGCCCCATTGGAAAATCAGGGCCCCCGACACCATGACCCGATATCCCACTCAGTCACAGTATCCGGACACTGAGCTAACCAGTCCTTGCCCTATCCTATTAATGCTGAGTGCCAGGATATGAAGCGACATCGCTCTTAAATTTACAAAAAATAAAAAGATTGACATATGAGACTGTCTCAAAAGGTGCTAAGCAATATGGGACAAAACTTTGTCCATTGTAACGAGCAACATACTACCTGCTTAAGCATTTGCTCAGGATAAACTGATTTGCTTTTACATGGTGTTTCATAATCCCAATAGAATACATATTGATTTGAAGCAAATGGCCTTGTGTTTTCATTGTAACCATTTCTGTGCTGTTTTGTGTCAATCGTTACAATGGACAAAAAAAAAAAGAGTTATCACCTTTTGAGACAGGCTCATATAGATAATAATTAGGATGCTAGCCTTGGAATGGCTATCCAAGACCCGCACTCGGCACAATTTTTTCCCTTCATTTGCAATTCCCCCAGCCCACTTTTAGACACCACAAACAATATTTTACACAAGGTCGATCGAGAACACTCTGGAGAATCACGCACCTGTTGAGTAGCAGGGGCCGCCTCTCCAGCAGGTACTCCAGGCGGGTCAAGCCCACCTCAAGGTCAAGGTCATCTGAAGGTCAAGGTCACCAAGAGAACATTAACCAATGCTTTGTGAACAGGAGAAACAGGATATTCTTTCCGCATATTCAAAATTTGACTAAAACAAAATCACTAATACTTGGGAGGCGCAGATTGATTGATTGATTGGTGGTTTTGTTATGCCATGTTGGCATCATAGGGCATATTCACAGTGAGAATTTTTTTGTTTTTGTTCAACCATCGCTTTTCCACAAAATGTAAAAGCACACAATCAATTGTGTCAAAAGACACTCTTATGAGTTTAAAAGTTCACAATTGTAGAAATTTTGGTCAATGAAAGTAAAATCCCAATTAAAAGTCAGAAAGGCTAAAATGTCTTATTTTACTTCAGTGAAAAGGTCATGCATGCTGCCTGCGGTGTAAAATTGTTGGCGCAGAACCGACCTTCGGGGGTGGCGCCAAACTGTGTGGTGGCCTCCATCTTGGCTTTGATGATGGACTCCTCGAACTGCGCATAGGCATCAAACACCTGCGAGAAGTCACGGATTGTGATCACCGTCTGGATCGCCTCCTCGTATATATCGCGGGCCTGTAAAAGCAATGCGCATATTGAACGTATCAATCCTCGTGTTTATCTGCTTTTGTCCGTACATTATATGGATACTGACTCATATATTGTGGGCTTGAAAGGCAATGCACACATTGAACGTATCAATCCTAGTGTTTATCGACTCTTGTCCATAAACAATATGGCTACTGACTCATATATATTGTGGGCTTGTAAGATGTTTTTTGTTTGTTTGTTGTTGCTTTACGTCCGAGCAACATCTAAGGTCATATCAGGACGGGTACCGACTTGTGACAGCGTGCACAAATGGCGACTTTATACTGCTGCCCATTTGGGAGACCAGGTCGCCAGCACCATGAACTGATATCCCACTCAGTCACATTATCATGACACTGAGCCAACCAGTCCTTGCTATATATATCCTAATAATGCCGAGCGTCTGGCTAGGAAGCAACAAGTATCAATTTTCAAGTCATTGGTTTTAATCGACCAGGGTTCCAACCCATGGGTTCGCATTCCCCGATCTACCAAAACAGGAGACGGACGCTCATCTCATTCGGCCATCCCGTTTTGTCCCGGTCCTGTAAGCCAATGCACACGTTGAACGTATCAATCCTAGTGTTTATTGACTCTCATCCAAACACGATATGGATACTGACTCATATACTGTGGGCCTGTAAGACAATGCACATGTTGAACGTATCAATCCTAGTGTTTATGGACGCTCGTCCATACACGATATGGCTACTGACTCATATATATCGCGGGCCTGTATCTTGTTTGTTTGTTGTTGTTTTACATCCTAGCAACATCTAAGGTCATATAAGGACGAGTACAGACTTGTGACAGTGCGCACTCATGGTGACTTTATAGTGCTGCCCCACTAAGAAATCAGGCCGCCGGCACGATGACCCGATATCCCACTCAGTCACATTATCCTGACACTGAGCTAAGCAGTTCTTGCCCTATCCTATTAATCCCGAGCGCCAGGCTAGGAAGCGACAAGTACCAATTTTATAAGTCATTGCTTTGACTCGACCGGGAACCAAAGTCCAGACCTTCTGTATGCGAGACCCGTGCTCTACTGATTAGGCCATCGCGCCCGGTCAAAGGCCTGCAAGACAACATGCATATTGAATGTATCAATCCTAGTACTGATTGACTCTCATCCTTACATCAAATGGTTACTGAATAGCGAACAATGGCACCATGATCTGACTCGCCGCAATGAACAGTAATGAAAGACACAGGCCACGTACCTTCTGGAAGCGTCCACTGCGCGTGTAGAAGTCTGCAAGCGAGTTCCAGAGGAGGCCCACCTGGTCCGTGTAGCGCTTGATGCCCTGCCGTATGATTGGCTCCACCTTCAGTGAAGTCACCTTCAACGGGTTCTTTGAGATCAACTCGCACAACTCGTTCCACAGCTGAAAAAAACACCGCAATACCAGTTACAGACTGCGCATGCCCTGGAACGTGGGAAAGGGAACTGTTCACAAGAGAGTAGATCAGCGTTAGTCAGGGTCGATACAAAAGGTTGGCCACCAGATTCAAGAACATTAAAGAACATTTTCAAGGAGACACGCAACATTTTTATACCAAAATTTTAGACTGGGTGAACTCGGCGGTCAGACAGGAAGGGGCTGGGGGTAAGCGGAGTGTGGAGAGGGTGGGGAATTTAAGAACACTCACGAACATACCGTTAAATTCTAGAACATTTGAGGGTACTGAAACCAAAAATCTAAATTCAAGAAAATTAAAAACTTTCAGCGACAGACGCAAACCCTGGGGCCTCGGAGGCGTCTCGGGAGAAATTCCTGACGCCACGCTAGTGTGAACAGCAAAAGCAGTCAGTTGCCTCGAAAATGGCCGCCCCCATGGGGGGCAGCCATTTGCAGTGGAAAAGAAGAGCTCTGAATAGCTGAAACCACTGAATTCGGCAGCCATTTTCGAGGCACTTTTTTTTTGTCTCCAGTCGGAAAAGGGAGACGATACGGAGGCGTATTCTGAATGCAAATAAGGCAAAAAGAGGTCGCAGAGCCAACTCCCAGGTGTACCCTGAACGTGGCCTTAGTGTTAGTTGACTGAGTCCTTTGTTTATTTAATGACCCCCAAGCACAAAAAGTAAACATCGGCTTTTCGGGAAGGGGGTGGTGGTAGGTGGGGAGGTCATACAGTGGTTAAACATAACTGACTAAACTATTACCTTTCAAACAGGTCAAATAGAACACAGAAATGTATGCCAAAGAGCTTACAACTGTGGTAAAATCACATATGCTATATGGGAAATAAAATGAACAATAAAAGGCTTTTCCAAGTTAAAAAATGGAAAATGAATTTGGTTTGTTTGTACTTGACAAAGTCAGTATTAGTTGGATGAAGTTGTTGAGAATTGCTGGGGCACAGTGCAAACTTATCAGAGACAGCTTTTGCTTGTATGAATTTACTGTGAATTGAATTTATAAATGGGCATTATGATTCAGTGTCGCACACACTATAATTTGCTGCACACATTGGCCGTAATCGATTAACACGACCCGGGCGACTCGGCTCACCCGAGTCGTCAGAATTTCAAATCGAACACCGCGAGTGGAGTCGAGAAATACACGTGCCGTGTGCAAAATGATCCGACCCCAGTAACCCACCTCTTGGCTGGGATTTGCGAGAAGCGATGACGTCACATCTGTGCTGGGAGGATAACAGCTACCAGTACAACTCCTATGCGTTGTTTTAATGCTTTTTTTTTTAATAACCCAGATTTTCAGCTTCTACAATCACAAAATACTTTAAATCCTATTTTACTGTACTTCTATCGGATATTGAAAAAAAAATATTAAGTTTTAGATTAAGCCACCATTTTGTCCACCCCGAGCGTATTCGTTTATTCAACCAGGGTCTGTAGGATGTGCGCATGCGCCAAAAAGTGGCTCGGGTGACCCGAGTTAATTAATCGATTACGCCCATGGGGAACACGGGTATTTAGAGTTTGTCCCTCAGAAAGGACTGACACTACGACCCAGCGGGTAGACATGCTCGGTCACAGCTTCAGCTTACACACCGGAAGTTGGGGTTGATGACACTCCCACCCCTATCCTTCGATACAGACCCTATATATTTTAAACACAAATTGCACCAATAACCGCATGACTCCTGATGACCAAACTTGATTGGTTTCAGGCGATATATTTGTTTCTTTTTTTCTTCTTTTTTTCCCCTGAAGATTTATACTGCCTATCAAGGATAAGGCTGAATAGACTTGTTTTCACCATTAGACAGTTTGTCGATAGAAAGCTCGAGCCTACACTTTCACCGACCCAAGGGATTTTAAACCTCCCACACCACATAGACATGGTATGAGAGAACCAGCCTTTGACGATGCTGTAAGTTATACACAACCGTGGAAATCCAAATTGGCAAAGGTGGAGGCATGGGGAATCGAACCACTGACCTTCAGATTAGGAGTCAGACCTAGAAACAAGTCAGACACTCTAACCACTCTGCCACAAAGAACACTAAAGTAGATTGCAGTGAAATTGTCATAGCAAATATTGTACATACTCTCTCCCTCTTTCTTTCACTCCCTCGGACATACACACTACACTACACTACACTACACTACGCTATGCTACGCTACGCTACGCTATGCTACGCTACGCTACGCTATGCTACGCTATGCTACACTTCACTTCACTTCACTACCTCACTCACTCACTCACTCACTCACTCACACACATACACACCTGGTGCTTGGACTTGCCCTCCTTGGAGATGAAGGTTTCGTCGTTGATGATCTGCGCCAGCTTCACAGCTGCCTCATCCAGGTGCTCGATGGACACCAGGTACGCGATGTAGTCCTCAGCGTTCTGAGGCGCCATCTGCAACAGGGCGGAGAGCTAGCGTAAGTGTCCATTAACAGTTTGCTAAGTCTTAGTTACACACGTTAACAGTCCGCTAAGTCTTAATTACAGGGCACCACCACAGGCAGCTGGCGCTAAATGTCTATTAACAGATTGATTGGTTTCGTTATGCTGCGTCAGCAGCACAGGCCATATTCATAGTGAAAATTGTTTGTTTTTAATTCAACCATAGTTTTTACCATAGAATGTAGAAGTATACGATCAATTATGTGACAATAGACACTTATGAATTTAAAAAGCTCACAATCATATAATTTGTGGCCAAGGAAAATAGAATTCGGATTAAACGGTGGGGAAAAAACCAGGTTTAATCCGGGCTTTTTTTCCACTGTCCCAGAAGAAACAGGTTTAATCGGGGGGGGGGGGGGGGGGGGGCCGGGAGGAGGAAACCAAACCCTGTCATTGTGTGGCTGGATGTCGCCAGGAGCCTCACCTTGAGGTAGCGCCTGTAAATCCTGCAGGCGGTCTCGTGCAGCGGGAACATGCAGACAAACTTGAGGTACAGCGGCCAGATACGCGCATGCTGGGTGATAGGCAGGGCCTGCAGCGCGCGGTCGAACAAATGCCGGATACGCGTCAACTGGCACTGGTCAATCAGGAAGGATGCATAGTCCAGCCAGATACGCGGCATCTGCCAAGGGACAACAACACAATTACAGCTGCGATTGATTGATTGGTGGTTTCTTTATGCCGTGTTGGCAGCACAGGCCACATTCACGATAAGAAGTGTCTATTTTTTGTTTAACCACCGCTTTTACACATAATGTAAACGCATAAATCAATTATGTGTCAAAAGAGTTTAAAAGCTCACAATTATAAAAACTTTGGTCAAGAAAAATAAAACTCTAAATAAAAGGCAACCGTTTCATTTTTCTTAAATAGATCAAATTGGTTTAATAAATTAGTATTAGTTACATAACTTCTGTAACTCCTGTATAATCCATCACCTTTATTATTGTCGTGGTGTTAATGAAAATGGGAAATATTGTGCCTAGAGTGGGAATCGAACCCACATCTCTTGCATTCTGGGCCAGTTTGGCTAACCATTACACCACCTAGGCTCCCTGATATCACCACGCTATCCATGCCTACCTGTCTATGTGGCTCCTTGTCCGAAAGGTCAGTGCAAACTACTACACTATCTTCATAAATAATCATTTCTATGACATATCTGTACGCATCCCATGTAATTTCATAACTCGTGGTTTATCTCTACATTATTGTTAAACTGTCAAATTCCTTAGATACTTTGGTACTTACCTATTGTTAATTGGTAAGGACACAATTAGGTGCACAGGGGGGGAAGATTACCCCCATGGTGGAACTATTGATTGATTGGTGGTTTCTTTACGGCGTGTTGCAGCATAGGCCATGTTCATGTCGAGAATTGTTTTTTTTATTATTCAACCTTCGCTTTTACATATAATGTAAAAAATGAAATTAAAAAGTTCACAATTAAATAATAAAGGAAAATAAAATTCTAGATAAAAGTTAAAGGTTTTATTATTGATTGAAAAAATTGGTTTAATAATTGGAGGATGCCAGCCAAAAATACACTACCATATTTTATGCCAAAATAAAAATAAATGTCAATTTAATCAAAATAACGCTCCTACAAGTACCTTGTGCATGAAGACGAGGGCTCTTTCAAACGCGTTGTTCACTTCTTCGTACCCAGGGTCAGTGATACACCGCCCAGCAATCTGTCGCCGTCGCAACTTCAGGTAGTTGTACCACAGCTTGTAGCTGTGGAAACAAATGTCACGTGATGAGATTGGTTCCCCTTTGTTGGTCTGTTTGTTTAACGACCCCCAGCACAAAAAGTAAACATCGGCTATTGGAGGTGATACAGTGGTTAAGCATACTTGAGTAAAAAATTCCATTTCAAACAGGTAAAATAGAGCACAGAAATGTATGACAGAAGAGCGTACAGCTGTGGTAAAATCACAAGTGGTATATGATAAGTAAAATCAATAGTAAAATATTTTCTTTTGTAACGGCAGTTTACCTAACAAATTTAACCTCAGAAGAGAAAGACAGTTCGGCTCAGATTGGTTGGTTGGTGGTTTCTTTACACCGTGTCGGCAGCACAGGTCATTCACGGTGAGAAGTGTTTAAACAAAATGTTTATCCACCCTTCGCTTTTACATAGTATAAAATATTCTGATAAAACATATTGGTGGGGAATGCTGATGGTCTATAATGGAGTACAAATGGTCTATTATTGTAAATGATATATAGGGCCAGGCGCATGAATGTATTTATGTAGTTGCTGGTGATTCTTTACTTATGGTCAATAGTCATTGTGTATTAGGTAGATAGTGTGATTGAGGCACTAGTGATATTGTGTAAGGAGCCTCAAGAGCTCTACTCACTACCCCCTCCCCCCACAACTGTTAGTCACGGATCACCACACACACAGCTCAGGCAGGTGCAGGCCAAGCAGCCACACGGCATGGTGGTGATGGGTAGATCACAGTAGCCATGGTGACCTCAGAATGCTTACTGTTCATTGGTGGAACTAGAAATGCTTGTTGCTGATTGGAGATAATGGTCAGGTGGTACGCCATACCAGATCCATGTACCACTATATAATAATAAACCTGAGGGTACAAGCTCTCACTTTACTTTCATTCTTTATACTCTTCCTTTCTCTTCTTACCTGTATCCAGGAAAACTATAAGGTTGTAGTTAACCAACATAGATATGATCTCATAGAAACAACAAAAGACAAGATCCTTACCAAAGTACAAAATCTATCACCATTCAAACCTTCAGGCATGAAGGACATCAGTTCAACCTTTATCAAGGGCACCATCAAGGCTCTGATAGATGAATTTACATACCTATACAACCTCATAATTACTACTGGAATTTTCCCAGAAAAATGGAAGAGAGCAACAGTTACCCCTATACCCAAGGTAGGTAACCCAAAGTCCTGTAATGAACTGCGACCTATATCCATACTACCTCTCCCTGGCAGAATAATTGAACAGATAATTCACGACCAAATAAAAACATTTCTTGAGGACACTAACTATTTAGCCACCCAACAAAATGGCTTCAGAAAAGAAAGGTCGATGACTAAGGCACTTGACTCATTAATGGATGAATTGTTGATTAGCACAGACAGAGGTGAGCTTACAATAGCTGTTTTTCTTGATTTCAAGAAAGCTTTTGATACAATTGACCACAAAATCCTGCTATGTAAGATCAAAAGAGCTGGACTGGGAAAAAGATCATGTAGGTTCATATCCAACTACTTAAACAATAGACAACAAGTCACAAAAATTAATAATACAGAATCCTCCATGAGAACTGTCAGAACAGGAGTGCCCCAAGGTTCCACTTTGGGACCACTCCTCTTTCTGATATTTATTAATGACTTACCATTGCTGTCTACCAGTGCTAATTTCACACTTTTTGCAGATGATGCTGTCCTCACAGTGCACAATAAAAACATTATTCTGGCAGCTACTATGGTAAACAAGGTGTTAAAAAAGGTCAATATTTGGTGTGCTGATAACAGACTTACCGTAAACACACAAAAATCAGAATATGTGATATTTGGAACAAAATCTAGAAAATCACACGCGCAAAATATAGAGCTATGTGTAGGCAATGCAGTGCTAAGAGAAGTGAACTCGTACAAATACTTAGGAACCACACTTGACTCTACACTGAATGCGAACCAGCAACTATCGAGGCTGAACCAAATTCTAGGTATGAGAATGACAACCTTTAGAAAAATAAGATGCTACATGAGTGAGAACACAGCGCTAAAACTGTATAAGGCAACTATACTGCCAATAATAGATTATAATGATCTAATCTATGGCCTTTTAACAAAACAACAAGAAAATAAATTACAGAGAACTCAAAACCGAGCTCTTAGAACAGTATATAGGGGCAAAGTTCTCTCAGTGAATGAGATGCACACTAGATCTAATATCACATACCTGAGCCAAAGGAGAGATGCACATCTGCTATCTCTTATGTTTATCAGAGCTAAGGATGAAAACTACATAGACCATACTACCAGAGTTACCAGGCAGGGGGATGCTACACTCCTCAAAGTTCCTAAACCACTCACAAATAGACTGACAAGAGCCCCTATCTACAAAGGCAGCAAATTATGGAATGAACTCCCAGTCAGAATTAGACATGCACAAACACAACTAGAATTCAAGAACCTGGTAAGAATTCACCAAGCCAATCGGGCCCTTCTACAGGCCTAGTGATGAGGTCGCCATATTTAATTAACTATCTATTATAAGCACCTATGGCCACCCTACCCCCTCCCACCACCCCACGCGCTCCTTTGCCTGCTGCCAACAAACCAAGTTATCCACCGTACAAATTATTTGCCCAGCAAATTCGGAAAGGTGTATCAGTCTGGTAGTGTTGCTATAGACCGGGGGCCCTATGGTACTGGGACGGCTCACTCCCTATCTCTCCCATGTGATGTAAATTTTGCGGTGCCACCTTGTGGTGGGTTTGATCGACCCAGCTGCTGGTTGGTGTTTCACATGTAAACACATACGGTTATATCATGCATGAGGCGGGTAAGCGTGAATACACATCAATATCGGATTGCTATGAACAGGCACACATCATCATCGTCCTCGTCGCCATCGCCACACAGCTTTCACATTCATATACATTTGTGCATATAGTATGGCATCTGTTTAGCCGGGGGAACAGCCAGCACACCAAGTGGTGGATTTGATCATTTTGATTACACAGTACAGGCTGAGTGAGCTGTCTTGGTATTATAGGGTCTTTGTACAAACATAGACACTAATAAAGCCTGTACTAGTAGGTACTCCAAAGGGGGCGGGTCCGCTGTCCGCTCACCGAGATTTGACCTACTTTTGATACTTTTCAACCGTCTATAAGTCAAGTATTCAGACACTTAGAAAAATAAAAAACATATCAATTGAAAGGGTTTTCTTGTCTTTATGGACGTGTGCATATGTATCAAAGTATTTATTATGATTACGAAGATATAAGCGTTTTAATTAGTGTGCGAAGACCCATATTTAGAGTCTGGCGAAGATCGCCCCTCGCCTGATACCCGGCAGTCTGCTCTTCACAGCCGGGTGAGGAGGCGTGGAAAGGTCCAGTCTTAAAATAACCACCAATCAGAGAGAGGGCTGAGAGTTGGCTTCGTTACCATACGAAACATGGCAGGATTGTGGCGCGCTTTTGCATTGAAACCAGTGAATGAATGGTTTGGAACCATTTTTTTCAAAGAAATCTTGCTCCGATCGCTAAAAGAATTATACCATCAGAAAGATCAAACATTTCTTGACAAAACTACCATCAACGTTTGTGTTATGGTTATCTGCACGCGACCTGATAATCTCTAGAAATCACGCTCCTGTGCTAAGTTTGTGCACGTCCGTGCGCTACGCGACGGCCGTTTGACGGTACGCGCCGTTTGACGGTACGCGCAGTGCAAAACAAGTAAAAGTGAATTTTATCTAGCTTTCTCTGATTAGTTAGTAAATTATGTCATCATGTAGAGCTTTTAATTCTGGTTATTTTGGTACCAAGATTGCAGTGATAGGACAATTAGGAAGGGAGTTATGCGATTTTTCTTCATTTTACTGAATTTATTATTGGTGGTTGCTGGAATTTAAGGAATTTAGCAAGTTTGACATGAAATTTCAGAAAGAATACTAACACTGATGGTCTGTAAAAAATTGAGCTTATTATTTGTACTATAGAGAATGAGATTCTTTAATATTGGACAGATCATATGCAAAATAGCTTCCAGGTGGGATCCTAAAAACCAAGATTTGGCTAATTTGGAAATGTGCACAAATTGGGGTAAAAAAATCAATCTTTAAACACTCATAACTTTGCAGCTATTCAATCAATCTAAATGATTTTTATATCATTGAGATCCGATTTAAAATGTCTGTACATATATATAACTTGTAATACTGACCTGTTAAAAAAAAAAATCACTTTGGAGTACCTAGTACTAGACTACTAAATGACTGAAACATACAATCCTCCAAGCATTGTTTATCCCATCATTGTACATGTTAGCATAACATGAATAATTCGCGATGGAGACGCCCTCTGTACTGAACCGATAACACTAAAACCAACCTGGCGGCCATTGCCCCTACCGTGGCGCCACCTTGAGGAATGCCCCGTGGCGAATACAGAAACTGACTTCAACTCCTCACAACCGTTTAACTCGCCATCAGCACCACATCACCGCCTTTCTTCTCCTCACGTAACGCCACGCCACGCAACGAAAAACATGCCTCCATCAAAGATGCCATCACGAAAGAATGCAGGCAACAACAAGCAGCCGACCGCCCCTAAGCAGAGAGGGCGCCCAAAGGCGAATAACGCGGACAAACATAACGACAGTAACGGTGTGGCCGCAGGAGTAGCTCACCGGGCCGGCAAGCGTAAATCGAACACGCAACAGGCGGCCCCGGCACTGACACCACCCACAGCGGCAGCTACAGCACAAGCTGGAGCGGACATCAGTGTACTTATAGCCATGCGGGAGGCCATGGCAGACCTCAAAAGTGACCTAATGAATCGGATGGACGCCATTGAGGCTAATCAACGGACGAAGGAGGATGGGTGCGAGGAGGACTCAGACGGGCACGCACGTGGTGCGGAGCCCGCCCGAGCAGTTGACAGCGAAGTTGACACTGACATTCGCCAACGCGCACTACCTAGGCCGCGCCAGCTAACAAAGGAGCACAACATCTTTAAGTCGGGCCCCACACCACGACGTGTATTGCGCGCACATCCCGACGATCCCAGACATCTCTACGTGGACGAGATGCAGTTTACCAGCACATGTGACAGGAGTGACAGGAGCGACAGCTACCCACGTGCTCACTTCCACTCGGCGCGCCTCACGGGTGACAGTACACAGCCCGATAACACTGACGCCATACAAGAGATCCTAACAGCAGCCGGGACGGCAATCGGCAACAGACGAGGTAAAACCGCATTACTACCTCACTTGTTCGTAGTTAGGGGTGAAAAGAGACAGAAAGTAGCAAGGGCAGAAGCCACATTGCCTGAGTATTTCGCAGCACTCTATAACATGACCAAGGTGGTTGAGGTGCCTGCCAGCTGGCGGGACCCGATTATCGACCACATGCATCAGTTGGCCACCATGGCCGCATCATGGGACTGGGAAACGTGCCGGAGATGGTCGGAGGACATCTTTAATATGATAGACGATGGCCGCCTCCCGTACGGGTGGGGAGACCAGTATGCCATCAAGGACGCCCAGCGCGATGCATTCGCGGAAGGCACTAGGGTTACCAGCCGTAACACTAGCCGCCAATACAACACAGCCCGCACCGCGGCAGCCACCCAAGGCCAGGCAGCCACCACGGCGAGCAGCTACAACGATGGCCGGCCGGAATTCAACCGCGACACAGACGGCAAGCCATGCCGGCCGTGGAACGGGGGGAATGAGTGCACTTTCTCATCAACACACGGTGAGATCCCCGATAAGAAGGCGCACGTCTGCGCATGGTGCGCCAATAAATATCACCGTGCGAACCAACACAAGGAAAGGGACTGTATAAACAAAAAACGCTTCCTCGAGAAGAAAACTGCTGGAACGAACACTGCCACGAGCCAACAGCCGGCTCAGGGTTTTCAGTAAACGGCTCCGCGTCATGCATGGACGACGATAATGCGGAGCCTGGAGAACCAGACACTGACGACGAATATCAATACACGACGAGCAGCAAAGAAAGTGTAACGGTCCCTATTCCCCGTAAAAGTGTGATTATGAACTGTGAAACCCCTGCCCAAGTAACCATATGTGCACGCGAAATATACAGGCGTGCGAGCATGACAGCAAACCGCGGCAACCAGCGCTGCCACACATCTATTGACACTACCAATCATGGCCCATCGGATTACGGCATTAGTGACGCCGACATTGGCGATAAGGCAGGGATTACCATTTCCTGGGTGAACCCCAGAGTACCGGCTGAACAGTCACCACACACCACGCAAGGTGGCGACACTGACAGCCCGGATACAAGATGGCCGCCAGCCCCCAGCCACGACCGCGATGGTGGCGACACTCTAGGAGCAGCGGGTACATCCGTAACTGAAGCCATGTCAACAACAATGGCCGACCACGATGTAAACAACCTCGGACAACCCGACGCCCGCGACGACACACACTCACGACGGCGCGAGATCCCTGCCATGGACACCCACGCCCGCACACAAGGTAACCCGACTGGATCTAACAACGATGAAGTTACTGTTATGATACGTGACCTTGATAACACTACTGAACCCGCCCTTGATAGTAACGACGGTCGCGAACAAGGGCCACGCCCCCTTGTCACCCCACTTGACTACAGACCCACTCTCAACCGCATATGGCCCCACCCACTTATCGACTTATGGACCAGCCACACAGCATACATGGACACATACAACCAGGTACGCCTGACAGCACTACCCAACTACCTTAAGGCCAGGATCCCCATACCTTCGGGCCTCATCATTAATGAATGGAGGAGGCTGCTCACCGGCTACCATGACGAACAGGTGGTAGACTTCCTGGAGTTTGGGTGGCCGGTCGACTACACGGCCGCCCAGCCCCCCACCCCAAGCACCAGCAACCACAACGAAGACCCCGCCCACCTCATTTACATACATCGATACATTGAGACCGAGATCGGGCATGGGGCTCTCCTCGGCCCATTCCCCCGCCCACCGTTCGGCCCCTGGTCCCAGACCAGCCCGATGATGACACGCCCCAAAAAGAACACTGCAGACAGGCGTGTCATCGTCGACCTCAGCTGGCCCAGGTCGAACAGCGTCAACGCAGGCATCACGAGGGGCGCCTACCAGGGCGAGCCGAGGACCTACAGTCTCCCGAATGTAATGGACGCTGCCGATGAGGTGGCACGACTGGGCACTGGATGTTACCTTTGGTGTGCCGACCTCGCCAGGGCATACCGGCAGCTCAGGACCTGCCCCTCTCCACCCCACTCCTCGGGATCACCCTCAACGGCCAGTACTACACAGACATAGCTCCCCCCTTCGGATGCAGGACATCTTCCATGGCATGCGCCCGCACCACAAACGCGGTGGTGTACCTGCTGCGGAAGAAGAACCACTACGTGCACTGTTATCTCGATGACTTCGTGGGCGTGGCACCCACAAGGGAGGCCGCACAGGCAGCCTATGGCGACATCATGCAACTCGCTGGCCGACTTGGCCTCCAGATGTCACCCAGTAAGTGCACCCCACCCGCCAAGGTGATCGAGTGGCTAGGATTTGTCATATCAGCAGACGACATGAACGTCATGATCCCCACGACAAGCTCAGCGAGATACTCAGAGACTGCCAAACATGGATGACACGACAGAAGGCGTCACGCAAAGAACTCCAGAGACTGGTCGGAAGACTCCAGCACGTAGCAAAGTGTGTGGAGCCGGCCAGGCGCTTCATGTCGAGGATCTTCGACGCACTTCGCGACGCCCCACACACCGGGAAGCACGACGTCCCCAGCGAGCTTAGGAATGACATCAGGTGGTTCCTCGAATTCGCAGACAGGACCAACGGACTCGTCCTGCTAAAAACCAACAACAAGCCCGAATGGGTGATAGAATGTGACTCCTCCTTGAAGGCCGGGGGGGCATTTTCACAGACTCACTTCTATTCATTCACCTACCCTGCCTGCATGACCGACTGGTATACCAACATTGCACACCTCGAAGCCATGAACCTGGTTGTGGCCATGAAGGCACTTGCGCCACCACACCCCGAAGACTACAACATCGTCATCAACACTGATAATCTCGCAAGCCAACAAGTCCTCGACTCTGGAGCGGGCAGGGACGCCACCCTCACGGCCTGCGCTAGGGAGATATGGCTATACTCAGCCATCCACAACTGCAAAATCCATGTTGTCCACAAGCCTGGCAGTGAGCTGATCCTCGCGGATGCGCTAAGCAGGCAGGCCTTCGACCCACAGGCATGTGACAGAGCAGCGAGACTCACTGATGACCTTAACCTCTCTGAGATAAATGTCACATTCGATAGTGTTTTCTCTAAAGACCTATAGTATCACCTGGGTACATTCGACTAAAATTGGCTCTCTGTCCCCAGGTTACACACAAGACCAACACAACCGCTTACTGGAGGTGTACTTCGCGGGGCTGGCGGGCGGCACCTGGCGGAACAAGTCTACACAGGTGAAGAAGTATCTACAGTTCACGGTGGCCCACGGTGCCGCCCCCTAGCCCCATCGCAGTATGACGTCCTCGCATACATCCTACACTTGAAAGAAACCCTCCAGTCCCCTGGCGGCGTGATGAATTACATCAGTGGGGCCAGAACCTGGGTCCTCCTCCTGGGTGGATCCCCTGCAGGTTTTGACACATACCCCGTCATGCTGATGAAAAGAGGAGTGCATAGACTATCCCATCATGTCACGACACAGGCACCCCCCATCACGCCGACCCAGCTCCACCGAGTCATAAACTTCCTCGCCCCAGCAGGCCCTGACGCGGCAGTGCTGATAGCTGCCCTAACACTGGGTTACAGCACCCTCCTCCGCCAAGGCAACCTGCTCGCCAGCACCTCGGCCTCAGACCCTGGCCACTCACTCAGACGACTTGACATCACAAGAACACGGGAAGGACTACAGGTCACGGTCACACCCACCAAGACCAGATGGAGACAGAACCAGGCCTACAAGATACTACTCACCCCCACACCAGGCGACAACACCTGCCCAGTGGCAGCCTGGGCGCGTTACGCCTCCAACCAGCGATCCCCACCGACGGCCCCCGCATTCGTACTCAAGCAGGGCGGCCCGCTTCAGGCCTACACGCTCCTGGCGGCCCTCCGCCTGGCCCTATCCCACACTGGCACCCCCTGCCCTGGCTCGTACACCCTACACAGCCTTCGGAGGGGGGGAGCCCAGGCGGCGGCTGCAGCCGGGAGGCCCCTGAGGGAGATAATGGATCTTGGATCCTGGACCTCCACTGCGGTCCACACATATGTGCCCAGGGAGGCAATAACCGCCGGACCCGAACCCTCCCGGTAATTGGTTGAGGGTTCGAGTCCCGCCCGGTCACACCAAAAGGAAGACTGAGGGCTCGGGGGAGATTATTGAACGTATAGCCAACCATAGTGTACTTGATGGTTCTTTCCGTGTCAGCAATAAAAAACCACTATAAACCACTGATGTCTCCGTCTTAGTGAATTGTACATGTTAGCATAACATGAATAATTCGCGATGGAGACGCCCTCTGTACTGAACCGATAACACTAAAACCAACCTGGCGGCCATTGCCCCTACCGTGGCGCCACCTTGAGGAATGCCCCGTGGCGAATACAGAAACTGACTTCAACTCCTCACAACCGTTTAACTCGCCATCAGCACCACATCACCGCCTTTCTTCTCCCACCCACCCACACCTCAAAAAAGACCATACACGGGTGGGGTTGAGGGTTCGAGTCCCGCCCGGTCACACCAAAAGGAAGACTGAGGGCTCGGGGGAGATTATTGAACGTATAGCCAACCATAGTGTACTTGATGGTTCTTTCCGTGTCAGCAATAAAAAACCACTATAAACCACTGATGTCTCCGTCTTAGTGAATTACTAACAACCTCCTTACTCAAACTACTTCATGTAGTCAAAAAACACACCTGAGGTATTAACTTTTAAACATAACCCTATAAGCTAGCCACACTCTATCTAACAGAATAAACAAACCATTCTACTAACACTCACTCCATCTCAAAATGTTAACTCCAACAACATGATAGTTTTGAAATTCACAACATAGTAGGCATACAAACCTATGAAGGAAAACTATGCACCTAACCACTCCGTAATGTAAAGGTCTAATCAATACACATGTATGTATCAAGTGTGTAGGAATACAACATATAACTGCTATTTTTGTATGTGAATTGTCAAACTATACCATATGTAAGTCTTTGAATGTTTGATATTGTTATTTCAGCTGATTTGGGCTAGCTGCATATATTGTAAATAACTGTATTGTCACATGGCTGGAAGACCAGTGCCACGGCGCTGACAAAAGACTTTATTCAATGAATAAACTATATTTACAACAACAACAAAATTTATTTCATATAGCCTCCCTCCACAACCCACAGATGCCAGCCGTGGACTTCACAATAGAATGTACAAGCATACAATCAATTATGTGTCAAAAGACACATGAATTTAAAAATCTCAGAATTATATAATTGTAGATAAGTCAACATCTTCATAAATTGATTTAATAAACTGAGCTGAGATCTTTAACCCCTTCCCCGCGCAAATATATCTCTTGATTTGCTGGAATTGTTCACATACTCCTATGAATGTTATAACATATCTAACATAACAGTCATTACAAAAATAGTCCGAAAAACTGCAAATTTCATTATTGCAGCAACTGTAGATAAGAAAATTCAATTAGCTTCTTTGCTTAAAGCTGCATAGTCCGATGAAAGCATCAAATTTTCAAAACCAAAACAATGGGGGACATCCGGGGTAGTTCATTTGTTGACACTAGATGGCGCATCGGTACCAGTGGTCCTAAACGGCCATTGACAATGCACTGAGTTCGCCGGTACGCGAGAGTGCAAAACGTTTACTTTATTCAAAATTAATAGAAATACAGAACCCTAACCTTATAAATTTAATATAGTCTATTCGTTGTATGTTTTCTATATGTATACCAAGCGGTTTGTCTCTAGGTGTTGTGGCTTTAGAGATATTTGACTTCTTCTGTATGAAGTTTGTTCACGGCCATTGACAATGCACTGAGTTTGGCGGTACGCCCAGTGCAAAACGTTTACTTTATTCAAAATTAATAGAAATACAGAACCCTAACCTTATAAATTTAATATAATCTATTCGTTGTATGTTTTCTATATGTATACCAAGCGATTTGTCTGTAGGTGTTGTGGTTTTAGAGATATTTGACTTCTTCTGTATGAAGATTGCTCACGGCCATTGACAATGCACTGAGTTTGGCGGTACGCCCAGTGCAAAACGTTTACTTTATTCAAAATTAATAGAAATACAGAACCCTAACCTTATAAAATTAATATTATCTATTCGTTGTATGTTTTCTATATGTATACCAAGCGGTTTGTCTGTAGGTGTTGTGGTTTTAAAGATATTTGACTTCTTCTGTATGAAGATTGCTCATAGCCATTGGGTTTGCAGTGTGACAGTGTGCCGAATAGGCCCACTCGTTCAGTGGAGACGCGAACGGCAGGAATTTGAACTAAAAAGTCGGAGGTCCCCCATTATATAGGTTTGATTCTACATATATATAAAATAGATGCTGGTGCACTTATCAAATATTTGTCACCACATAGAACAGAATACAGAGCCAACTTAATAGAACCTATTACTGCAGAAGCCTATGGTGTCAGAGTTGTGGCACGCTTGCCAAAATTAATTTGGTACGTTTGCACTTCAAATATCTTAAAAGTTAGCCATATAAAATAAAAGTTACTTCAAATGAAAGTAAGGTAGATTATAACGATCAACCTAATATATTTATCTCAGAAAATGACAGAAACTTCAAAACCATCGGACTATGCAACTCTAAAGTTGCAGTCTAATAAAATCATCAAATCTTCAATTGATTGATGGTTTCTTTAAGCTGTGTCCCCAGCATAGGCCATATTTACAACGAAAATTATATGGATTTGTTAAAATTCAATCAGCACTTTTACACAAAATTTGGAACTAGACGCATACAATCAATTATATGTCAAAAGACACTTATGAATTTAAAAGCTCAAAATTATACAAATTGTGGCCAAGTGCATAAGTGCTTATATCGTACATAACTAGATTAACTTGAGCTACTCACCTTCCGGGCAGTTCGCGCAGGGCACGCTCGAAGATCCAGTTCACCACATTGACCTTGGACGTCTTCTTCTGTTCGATGTAGCGCAGCCATGACTTGACAGAATACGGATTACGGAGGATGTCCTCCTCATACGGCAAGTCATCTTCTTCCTGAAATTTTTTGATTTATTGGTTTCTTGACGTCGTGTCGGCAGCATAAGCCATATTCATGGCCAGAAGTGCTTATTTTTGTTCAACCATCGCATTCACAGATTGGTTGATGGTTTCTTTATGTCGTGTCAGCAGCATAGGCGACATTCATGGCAAGAATTTCAGTTTTTTGTTCAACCATTGCTTTTATCGCATTTACCTCACATGTAAAAGTATAAATGAATTATATGTCAAAGGATACCCTTATGAGCTTAAAAAGTCACAATTATAAAAAATGCAGTCATGGAAAAAGAATTATCCCAAATAAGTTTGTTTGTTGTTGTCTTACGTCCTAGCAACATCTAAGGTCATATCAGGATGGGTACCGACTTGTGACAGTGTGCACTCATGGTGACTTTATAGTGCAGCCCCACTGGGAAATCAGGCCACCGGCACCATGACCCAATGTCCCACTCAGTCACATTATCCTGTCACTGAGCTAACCAGTCCTTGCCCTATCCTATTAATGCCGAGGACCAGGCTAGGAAGCGACAAGTACCAATTTTGAAGTCATTGGTTTGACTCGACCGGGAACCGAACTCCCGACCTTCCACACGCGAGGCCCACGCTCTACCAATTAGGCCACCGCGCCCGGTATCCCAAATAAGAGCCAATGGTTAAATTGAGAGTGACTGACTTGAGTGATTTGGCGGTTTTATACCATGTCGGCAGCATATTAAAATGAGAAAACCGCATTAATAAACTAAATGAGGTGGTACAGACCCGCTGTTCTAAAAGAGGCTAAAATCCTTTGTCTTATTTTTTAGTAAAAAGGTCACGCTGTTTGCAGTGTAAAATTTTCTGTGCAGAGCCATGAAATCCACACAGTTTAATCAAATGTGTTTGAGTGTCAGCGGGGTCTACAACATGGCATATAGGATGATTTCATGAATCTTTGTGGAAGTGGAAATTCAAATTCTAGGCCTAACAGCAAGCTTTTTGCTATTAAATCAGCATAAAAAATAGTAAATTCATTCACAGTACGCAAATCAAGAAGCTGAAGAAGTGAGACAGATTTGGCAACCGGCGAGCCGAAAACACTATTTCAAATGCTTCAAAGTAGATGATGTTGCTGTAACTGATTCCTACTACATAATAATGTTCTGTCTGTGAGCAGTGAATGCTGTTTGTCATGTGGAGTGTATTGAAGACATTTTGTGGAGGCGTACAACCAAATTTCATGTGTCATGAATTGTAGTTGGAACACAATTTTAGTGTTCAATTGTCTAAATTTTTAAAGTACATGCAAGTTATAGATCCAGTTCTGTTGGTTCTAGTGATATCAAATTTATCTCTGTATCTTAATTAGAAGATGAGATATGACATTTTGAAATTTCCATGAAAATGTTACTTTTAATGTTAGTTACTAGTAGATATATATACTGGTAACTTTACTACAGGGCCTATTTGATATTTAAGCTGTTTTAAAAGTCGTATATCTGTGTTATTTTTTTGTTTTTCTTCCTGAAAAAAAAAAAGAAGCACTCTATATGATATATGAAACTCAATGGGGAGCTTTCATGAGCCAGTTCTCTCGCTTTACACCAGGTGGCAGCACCGGTTCCCGGTCCAAGTCGGCGATCATGGTTGGATAGAAGGGTGTAGGTGTGTGTGTGTGTTCGTCGTGTAGGTGTCTGGTGGGGGTGGTGGTGTGTGGTGGGGGTGTATGTATGTGTGTGGTAGGGTGTAGGTGTGTGGTGAGGGTTTAGGGGTGTGGTGGGGGTGTAGGTGTGTGGTCGGGTGTAGGTGTGTGGTGGGGGTGTAGGTGTGTGGTGAGGGTTTAGGGATGTGGTAGGGGTGTAGGTGTGTGGTAGGTGTGTGGTGGGGGTGTAGGTGTGTGGTGAGGGTGTAGGTGTGTGTGTGTGGTAGGGGGTGTAGGTGTGTGGTGGGGGTGTAGGTGTGTGGTGGGGATGTAGGTGTGTGGTGGGGGTGTAGGTGTGTGGTGAGGGTTTAGGGATGTGGTGTAGGTGTGTGGTTGGGGTGTGGGGGTGTAAGTGTGTGGTGGGGTGTAGGTGTGTGGTGTGTGTGTGGTGGGGTTGTGGTGGGGGTGTAGGTGTGTGGTGAGGGTTTAGGGGTGTGGTGGGGGTGTAGGTGTGTGGTGGGGGTGTAGGTGTGTGGTGGGGGTGTAGGTGTGTGTGGGGTGTAGGTGTGTGTGTGGTCGGGGTGTACGTGTGTGGTGAGGGTTTAGGGATGTCGTGTGTGGGTGTGTAGGTGTGTGGTGGGGTGTGTGTGAGTGTGTGTGTGGTGGGGTTGTGTGGGTGTGGTGTGTGTGTGGGGGTGTAGGTGTGTGGTGAGGGGTGTGGTGGGGTGTAGGTGTGTGTGGTGGGTGTGTAGGTGTGTGGTGAGGGTGTAGGTGTGTGTGTGTGGTCGGGGTGTAGGTTTGTGGTGAGGGTTTAGGGATGTGGTGTAGGTGTGTGGGGGTGTAGGTGTGTGGGGGGGGGGTTTAGGGATGTGGTGAGGTGTAGATGTGTGGTGGGTGTAGGTGTGTGGTGGGGTGTAGGTGTGTGGTGTGTGTGGTGTGTGTGGTGGGGGTATAGGTGTGTGGTGGGGGCTTAGTGATGTGGTGAGGTGTAGGTGTGTGGTATCTGTTTGGTGGGGTGTGGTGTGTAGGTGTGTGGTGGAGTGTAGGTGTGGTGGGGGTGTAGGTGGGTGGTGACAGCTTAGGTGTGTGGTGGAGGTGTAGGTGGGTAGTATGTGTTTGGTGTTGTAGGTGTGTGGTGTGTGTGTGGGGATTTAGGGGATTTAGGGGTGTATGATGGGGGCTTAGGGATGTGGTAGGGGTGTAGGTGTGTGTGGTGGGGGTTGACGGTGTGTGTGGTGGGGGTGTAGGTGGTTTGTGGTGGAGGTGTAGGGTTGTCTTGCAGAATGGCACCTCACAATCTTTAGCATCCCTAATCCCCCACCACACACCTACACCCCACCACACACCTACACCCCACCACACACCTACACCCCACCACACACCTACACCACCACACACACACCACACACCTACACCCCCACCATATCCCTAAACCCTCACCACACACCTACAGCCCCACCACACACCTACACCCCGCCACACACCTGAGCTGTGTGTGTGCTTCTATTGAACCAAAGCATTACAGAGACCGGCATGAGTCGCCACCTGACGAGAGACTCATGCAAACTGAAAGGTCCTCAATGAAAGGTCCTTAGTTTTGGATTCCAAGCATCTCAGCCATCTGCACATGTTCTATGGCTTTGTGAATTTGCTAAATTGGTAAATTTTGGCTGAGAAAAGCCCTCAAAATTATATTTTAAAATGCTCATAACTTTTGAACCGATTATCACATTAAGATAAATTTTAAACCGCCGTAATTCGTAACATGAGGGACGCGAGTGAGCAGTGTCAGTCTAATGACAGTCTAGCGTGCTCAGCATAAGGACAGCGGGCGCTTAATGCGCTCGACGTGGATGCCTTTATATTCTCGAAGGCAAAACGTTCACATCACATTCACATACGTTCAAAGAATGTTGGTACATGTTATATATGTTATGCGCGCACCAGTCGTTCGTCAACTACGTCAAGACACGTTGGACTTATGTTAGACTAACGTTAGACACACATCAGAGACACTTTAGACCTACATCGAGATACGTTCACGGGTTGCACGTTCCTCCCAGATCTCCATCAGTCGACTTAGCTCAACGTAGACCAATGTAGCTCTAACAGAGTCTAATCAACTAATGTATCTTGATGTAAGCCTAACATCCCAACATAACAGCATGTAATAATTATAATGTATGCCGAAAGTTTTGGGTATGTCCAAAACCTTGATGTTTGTCACCGTAAGTTACTCGACATATCTCAACATAGGTAGGTACATCAAATCCCGCTTGGGGCGCTGCGGTATAGCTGTCTCCACTACAACAGCTGAACTCTGTGACCTGGTTTCTGTATGCCTATATTCAGAGGTGCTGTGTAAAACCATTCACAAATACTATGCAAATGGCTTGCCATACATGATATCATCACAGTTGAACAATCACAACCTTGTTTACATCTGGGGAAAATCCTAGTGCATTCTGGGATACCTTTCATGGCTTTGCAAGCTGTTGAAGTCAACCACTGTTGAAAAAGTCATCGAACAGATAAGTAACATTCCAGACTGATTCTAATAACCTGAGAAAACTAGATAATTAGTTATTTATCTTTCATTTGATACCTACATTGTGTATTTCTGTCATCTCCCAAAGACACTAGAGCACTTTCAAACATGTGTTCAGATCGGCGGGATCGGCCGCGGTGGTAACTCAATGCTAGCTGCTCGCGCTAAATTCGCGACTTTTTAATCACGCACGAAAACGCATATTTAAGGGTTTAGCTCTTGTCATATTGTTGTGAGTCTGGTGCTGTTTTGAAGAGGATTGAATACGAAGAGGAACCTTGGTGTGAAGTTTGATCAGGATCTGACCATTAATAAAGATACTACAAAGAAATGTACCTATCCTGGAACACAAATGGTCACAACTTATGAGCTATAACCAATAGGACAAAATATTAATTTCTAGGAAAACTAAATTGTAGATAACTTTGGAACGACTAATCATATTTACTCGAATTAAAAAACCTTTAATCTAATCAGTGAGCTCTGTCTGTCTACCGATTTTCAGTACTGTGCAACAATTTTAAAATTTTCATGTGATGTACCTAACATAGGCTTAACGAACGCATAACGTATCTTGACGTTCCTCAACGTATCTCGATGTAATGGCCAAATTTCACCTATGTCGGCTTACGCTACTGGGTTAGGTCGTAGTGTGACAGCCCCATAAGGCATAAGCCCTCAGCCTAGGCTTAGCCTTAGGACCAACGTTCATGCACCGACTGAGCGATAATAGAAGAAGTGACAACAACGTGCACAACGATAGTTACATGCATATAAAATGTACTTACAAAGAAAATGTCCTTTGTCGAATTTGCAACAGTCATGTTGCCCGGGTCTTTGGAAATCATTTAAATGGCAAAATGTGACCATCTGAGAGCAATTTTCCCCGAATAGCCCCACAACAAGTTACAGACGAACAACAAATCGAAAGCCGGAAGTCATCCGAAACTGGATAGGTAAGTCTAAAGTGGGTGCAGAAATATAAATCCACAAATTAATCAATCTAATCATAATAGTAGCCCTGTCATTTAGGCATTATATATCATTATATATGTAGAACATGCATTATATAATCTAGTTTTCGTTTATCTAATAGACACCATCAGAAATGTCAGTTTCAACGTAACCCACAACCCACTAGAAGAAAAATAGACTCGCCCGGCAAATTTTATCTCGCAAAAGGCGGGATCGGGCGAGACTTCCGATGAAAATCAACCGTCGATTTTAATTTTTCCACCAAAACACCATCTATCACCTATGGTTTCCAGTTGGGTTTAGGGAAGACATTCTCCGATTAGACTACGGATTATTGGACGCCGATGTATTGCGTTTTATAAGGGAAACACACGGGACGGTGAGTAGAATGCTTGCCACTAGGCGCTTTTTGCCTCCGGCCCGCCTGTTTTTACGGTGTATCCTGTCCTCAGCTGAGGCTCAGCCTCAGGTCCGGTGTCGCAGTTTCAGCGCCCGGTCAGTTTCCACCGCCCGTATAGACTCAAACTCAAGGCATTGTCAATGGTCGTGAGCAATCTTCATAAAGAAAATACAGCAAAAGTGAAATATCTCTAAAACTACACCACCTATTAACAAATCGCTTGGTACACATATAGAAAACATCTTTACCAAAAAGACTGTATTAAATTTATAGGGTTAGGGCACAACCCTCCCTGTCTCAGTGTCTCCCGACATACATGTGCATGAAGATGCCCCCCACGGCTATTAATTGTTGTACATAGCAACCCCCTTGTCTTTTACTGATGATCTGATCTTCTGTATTCCAGTGTTAAATTATATGATCTTAAAAGTGTGTTAATTTGACAGGTACTGTTAGGATTTCAAGGTGACTTACTGTTAAGTTACTGATGTGGATTTCCCTTCAATCCGGTAGTGATTCCACATTTCCAGTGTCTAAATAAATGGCAAAAATGTAACTTACTTAGTCAACTTGGTCTTGGTGTAAGCTCAGACTTCCACAACACCAACATGTTCACCGTCTAGTTCTATCCTCAATGCCCTGTGTCAAGACATGTGGCGATGCCTGGATCTGTCATATACACCAGTTCTATGATGGTAATATGAGCGTTCAGACGGTTTCTGACTTTCTCCAGACATGATGATGATCACTCTCAGTTTCACTCTGTTACTGTTAGTGTTAGTTAGTAGTGTTACTAACTCACTAACTGTTAGTGTTAGTATGTCAGTGTATTACTGTAAACAGTAGAGTCAGTCACTCAGTGTAGTCAGGAGTGTGTTGGTGTTGAAGATAAGATATTTATTTATTTGTACATACAAGCTGATATTTATATTAGTAATGTTTCAATAAAAAGGGAGAAAGTAGAAACACTATACTTATGATGTACTTTCCCCAGTTAAAAATAACACATATATATTACTAATAGACTAATAATAAATAGTAATAACAAACAAATTAAAGTATATTGACATTACCTTTAATACTGTCTCATTGTGTATTATATATACTAGACTACTATGTATTTTCACTCTGGTAATGCTTAAAGATATTCTTTTTATACATTTGTTGAAACATGTAGATGTTTTTTGAACATTTAATATTATTATCAGGTGAATTCCATATTTTTATACCATGTATAGATATACATTGAGACTTTACACTGTACTTAGCACCAAACCATTTGCTCTCACCTGTGACCATATGAATATGGGTTCTGCTATTATTTGGAGTGTTTTCGCTTTGGCTTCCATGTCACAAAAGTGGTATCTAGTTTCAGAGAACGACCCACATACTGTTCACCAGTAAGTGAAAACACTCCAAACAAAGCATACACAAAGCCTCTGATGGTTACAATCAAAACACTAGACCAGCAGATCTGTCCAACTACACTACGATTACTAGTTAGTTAAGTGCTAATCCATCACAAGGCTTGTTCTCTCTGCTGTTTGTATGTGGTGCCTACGGGTTCAGTGTGGATTGAAAAGATACTTTAAGTGTTCAAAATATTGAACACTCATGGGGGACGCATCAAGTGGCACATGTGAATATATATATATATATACAAACAAAAAATTAATTACATTTGTTTCAATAGCTGTATTTCTTACTTAAGTGGATTTAGAAAAACAACTGCGGTCCGTGATAATGGATTCCTTACCCTTCTGTGTGGGTCGTTCTCTGAATCTGGTGTCACTCCTTTTTTTTTTACATGGAAGCCAAAAGTGAAAACATTCCAAATAATAGCAGAATCCATATTCATATGAAGATTTATATGTTGTGGATATATATGTCAGGAGTTGAAGCAAAGCTATTTTAACACTTTTTGATTTTGATAATGTCAAAGTTGAAAAAAGCAGTTTCACTTTTTGATTTTTACAAATTAAGCTATACATTAAAATGTCCTGTGTAACATGGACGTTAAACACACATCCATATGAACATCATTTTAAACATACACAACTCATTCAAACAAGATTTGATTAATTACAGTTAAGCAGACAAAATTATGGCTTACAAGAAAAAAGTTGAGACAAAGTTTAATAAATAGGTTTGTGTAAATTTTGACTTAAATGTGTAAAATTTCGCATTTTCACTTTACCACAAAATCATATAAATATACATTTTGTGGGATAGATTAAATAGATATAGTATCGCTAACATGCTTACTAATGTAGTGGTCTGCACTGACCTCTCAGGCAAGTAACCACATAGACAGGTAGATGCGGGTAGTGTGGTGATATCAGGGAGCCGAGGTTGGTGTAATGGTTAGCACACTGGCCTGCAATGCAAAGAGATGTGGGTTCGAGTCCCGCTCTAGGCATAATATTTCCCATTTTCAACACCCCCACGACACCGGTTGTCATGATCATGATCCTGTACAAGCTTTGCGCTGTATGGTTGTTGAACCTACCGTGTGTATGTATGTGTTAGTGCATTGCCTGTATGTATGTAATTGTAAGCATTAAAAGACTTACAATTCCAGGGGGACGAGTGTAGTGGTTTGCACTGACCTCTCAGGCAAGTAACCACATAGACAGGTAGGCGTGGGTAGTGTGGTGATATCAGGGAGCCTAGGTGGTGTAATGGTTAGCACACTGGCCCAGAATGCAAAGAGATGTGGGTTCGAGTCCTGCTCTAGGCGCAATATTTCCCATTTTCATCACCCCCACGACACTAACATGGGGCAACAATAATTATGTGGCTTGATTTTTTTTTTTTTAAGAGAAAAAAAAGGAATTACGTCCATCGTTACATGTACAGCAAATATGTGGTACCCAGCTTCAGAGAACGACCCACATCCATGTTTGTTTACGCTGATCACTAGGCTATTTAAATCTGCATATTCTGATGAAAGCAACAGTAAATTGGTATTGTAAAACTAAAAGTAGAAGTTGCAGACATGGTTCCTTTGGCACCGTGGTTCCCGCAACACTATCGGGTTATAGTCTGTGTTGTGGGGAAAAGTACAGGTTGCAGGTAAGCATGTAGACAACGCGTGTGCGTTCGCTCATTTTGAAAGCACTGTCACCTCTAACGCCACAATCAATTTTTATCATAGTGTAAAGTCCACGGCTGGAATCTGTGTTTGTGATGGCAGGCTATAGTGAAATCAATACAGGCAAAAAGAGAAAGGAAGAGTATATAGAGTGAAAGTAGAGAGAGAGCCAAGCCCTCAGGTTTATTATATATAGTGGTACATGGATGGGTATGCAGGTATTGTAATACCTCAGGGAGTTTGACGCCCCTGCCCTGCAGAGTTGTAAACCACTGCCTTGTTGTACAGGTTCTTGAACAAACCGAAGGCTAAGGGAGCAAACCCTGAACAGAAAACCCATGTCACTGTGGCAGCATCAAGGGTGGTTGATGTATGGAACTCCCAACATCTCCCGACCAGCCACTGCAGGGACAAATAGTTTTGCGCCTGTCTGGACATGTTCTTGCCAGTGTGAAACCTCTATTTGCTCCCCGAGAGAGTGCCGCTTGTAACTTGCAAAAGCCAGCAGCACTTCAACACTTTTGCAGGCAGCTTTCGTGAAATGTCTGAGAGACATTAAGGCCGACTCATGGACATCACTCTCACAGCAGAGCTAGCTAAGTGGAGAGCGGCAGTCAAGTAATGAAAGCAGTCTTTGTTGCATCGCGACCGACAGCATGATGATGATGATGATGATGGTACATGGATCTGGTATGGCATACCACCTGACAGATTCTCCAATGAGAATCAAGCATCTACAGCTCTACCAATGAACATCAAGCATTCCTGTGTCCCCATGGTTACAGTGCTCTGCCCACCACCACCATGCGGCGTGGCTCCCTTAGCCACCACCTGCCCTGAGCTGAGTGTGTGGTGTTCCGTGACTAACAGAGGGGGAGGGGATAGTGGGAAGAGCTCCAACTTCCAAGTGCCCCTTACACACTATCTGACTAACACACAATGACTATTGACCAGTGAATCAAGCACCACCAGCAACTACATAAACATTTATGCACCTGGCTCTATATACCTTTTTCACCAATAGAACATTTGCATTCCCCCACCAATGCGTTTTATCAGAATATTTGACAATAGGTTCCTTCAGGACTCAAAGCCCATATCGAGCAATAATTGCGCATTAATTATTGATGAAATCTAGCACGTTTTCACTTGTGGTTTTTTTTATTGCTTGCACTTCAGTGACGGCACCTCAAACAACTGCGACCGGATGCGGTGGTCGGATTTGTTAGAGTGCAGGCTTCCCATGAGGAAGATCGGGAGTTCGAATCCAAGCCAATTGAAAACACTGACTTTAATGTGTACTTTTCGCTACCTAGTCTGGCGTTCGGCATTAATAGGATATGGCATGGACTGGTTAGCTCTGTATCGGGATAATGGGACTGAGTGGGATATCAGATCATAGTGCCAGCGATCTGGTCTCCCAGTGGGGCAGCACTACAAAGTCACCACGAATGTGCACTGTCGCAGGGAGCATTTTGTTTTTGAAAAATTTGATTAGCAACAATTGCTAATCAATTTAGAAATTGATTAGCGATCTACATAACATATATCGCGATTCGTGACATGATACCAAACAAAATGATCCCTGTGTAACGTATACACACAGGGAGCATTTTGTTTTGAAAATTTTGATTAGCAACAATTACTAATCAATTTGGAAATTGATTGGCGATCTACATAACTTGCGACACGATACCAAACAAAATGTTCCCTGTGTCATAAGTCGGTACCCGTCCTGATATGACTCCAACAAACAAAGATCAAACAACTGCGATCAAAGTGCACCAAGAGTTACGGCTTCTATTATTACTACCACAACAGGTGACAAATACGCAAAATGGCAGCCTTCGAATTTGTGTTGTACTACTCGATGACAGCTCTGACTGATCAATATATATCCTGAAAATAATCATTTTCTAAGCTGAGCGTTGAAGGCGCATCGTATCACATCAAATAGCTTAATCGCAGATACCATAAACCCACCACTATGAACCCACCTCTGGTATAATATATAACCGCAACTAGAGTTGGAGGTTTTAATACAGACTGCATCGATGCACTTTAAGTTTAAGCCAGGCAGGATGGCCTAATCAATAAGAATACTACATATTACTTATTCAGGGATGAAAGATCTCCGCGATTTCGCGGATTTCCGGGATTTTTCCTGTTGCTATAAGTGTGTACTAATAAGTTGCGCCTGTCCTGATATGACCTTAGATGTTGCCAGGACGTAAATCTCCACCAACCAACCGATACATTGTTTCAAGCTGCAGCACCATCAGCGTATTCTAATATGTGGTGCAAACGCCGCAGCACTAGCAGCGTATACTACTAATGCCTTCATGGCGCAGCACTATCAGCGTATACTACTAATACATGCTTCTAATGCCGTAGCACTATCAGTGTATACCGATATGTGATGCAAATGGCGCAGCACTACCAGCGTATACCAATATGTATGAAACCTGACTTCCGGGAATTTTCAGCGATTCCCTGACAATGCTAAGCCTGTGGGAGAATATCAGCATTTCCGCTTTTTTTTCCCGGAGACCACTTTCATCCCTGACTATTACTGACCTCAGGCAAGGAGCCGCAAAGACAGGTAGGCGTGGGTAGGGTGTTGAGTGACATCAGGGAGCCTAGATGGTATAATGGTTAGCACACTGGCCCAGAATGCAAGAGATGTGGTTTCGATTCTTACTCTAGGCACAATGTTTCCCATTTTCATTATCCCCATTACAAGACTAATAGTAATACTAATCGGGCTGGCTGGCTTAAGGTGTGCAGTGTCATGGGTTTGAGCCCCAACCGAGTCAAACCATATATAAAATTGATGGACAGCCTAGCCGTGCACTCCGTATTAATATTACTAATAGGATGCGGAAAAGATTGGTTTGCTCAGTATCCGGATAATGTGACTGAGTTGGATATTGGGCCATGGTGTTGGTAGATTATCAACCTAAAGAAAAGAGACACTCAAAATCAACTTTAAATTTGCCTAGTCCGGTGGGGTTTGAGTTTCTCCTGTTTTTTGGGTGGGGGAGGTAAAAATATATTTGGTTGGTACCTGTTTAAGTGACTTTATTACAAATGGTTGTCTTCATTAGAGATGTTTGAAGTGAAAACATGCAAAAATTATTTTGGTGTGCATGTAGAAATTCTGACAGCATAGGTTTCTGTTATTATTAAATTGACATACTAATATGCCCTTCTATACAGGAAGACCAGGGGTGGCTGAATGAGTTGAGCGTCCATCCCCTGTTTTGGGAGATAGTGGGATCCGAACCCGGGTCGAGTCAAACCAATGACTTACAAATTCATACTTGCCGCTTCCTAGCCTGGCGCTCAGCATTACTAGTATAGGGCAAGACTGGTTCACTCAGTGTCAGAATAATGTGACTGAGTGGGAAATCAGGTCATGGTGCTGGCGGCCTGATTTCCCAGTGGGTTAGCACTATAAAGTCGCCATGAGTGCGTACTGTAACAAGTTGGTATCCGTCCTGATATGACCTTAGATGTTGCTAGGACGTAAAACAACATACAGGAACAAACGTTTAATAAGTGCATCGTGTCTAATTTTACATATTTGCAATTCAAATATCTCAAAACGTAGCCATTTAAAATAAAAGTTACTTCAAACTAAAGTAAAGTAGATGATGGTTAATATAATATATTTATCTCAGAAAAATGACAGAAACTCAAAACCGTCGGACTATGCAACTTTAAGGACTTAACATCTCTTGTTACACTTCTGGCTGATTTATAGTGTTGCCCGAGTGGTACTAGTACCACTAGCTACAACAGGGCCCTCAATTGGAAATTCGATATGGCTGGCTTGTGGTGGAGGTTCTGTGGTAATTGTGTTTGGTGAGTATGTGCCCAGGCGCTGGGTGGGTGGGATGGTGGGTGGGTGGGAGGGTGGTTGCTGGCAGCAACTGAATAGGAGTTACTAATAGAGTTGGACGTAGCTCCAATATACGGTTATTTATATTCCTAGTTGTTTTAATGGTACACAAAATGACATATTGTCAAAACAATTACCATAATTATATTCATGTAGTGTGTGCAGCAGGACCACCATTACCGGTATCACTACCATACACAACCAGTACCATCACCGACATACACAATTAGTACCATCACCAACACACACAATTAGTACCATCACCAACACACACTACCGTCACCACACACAACCAGTACCGTCACTGACACACAGCTAGTAGTAATACCATCAGCGACACACACCCAGTACCATCACCAACACACACAACCAGTACCATCACCAACACACACCCAGTACCATCACCAACACACACACCCAGTACCATCACTGACACACAAGACCAGTATCATCACCAACACACAACCAGTACCATCACCAAAACACACAACCGGTACCATCACCGACACACACCCAGTACCATCACCAACACACACACACCCAGTACCATCACTGACACACAAAACCAGTACCATCACCAACACACAACCAGTACCATCACCAAAACACAGAATCGATACCATCACTGACACACACCCAGTACCATCACCAACACACACACCCAGTACCATCACTGAAACACAAAACCAGTACCATCACCAACACACAACCAGTACCATCACCAAAACACACAACCGGTACCATCACCGACACACACAACCAGTACTGTCACCAACACACACAACCAGTACCATCACCAACACACACAACCAGTACCATCACCAACACACACAACTGGTACCATCACCGACACACACAACCAGTACCATCACAAACACACAACCAGTATCATCAACAACATACACAACCAGTACCGTCACCAACACACAACCAGTGCCATCACAACACACAATCACCAACACACACAACCAGTACCATCACCAACACACAACCAGTACCGTCACCAACACACAACCAGTACCATCACCAACACACAACCAGTACCGTCACCAACACACAACCAGTACCGTCACCAACACACAACCAGTACCGTCACAAACACAACCAGTACCGTCACAAACACACAACCAGTATCATCAACAACACACACAACCAGTACCGTCACCAACACACAACCAGTGCCATCACCACACACACAACCAGTACCGTCACCAACACACAACCAGTCCCATCACCAACACACAACCAGTACCATCACCACACACAATCACCAACACACACAACCAATACCATCACCAACACACAACCAGTCCCATCACCAACACACAACCAGTACCATCACCACACACAATCACCAACACACACAACCAATACCATCACCAACACACAACCAGTACCATCACCAACACACAACCAGTACCATCACCAACACACAACCAGTACCGTCACCAACACTACATACACACCACCACACACCCTCCTTTGTTATGGGATAATGCAATAAGTAACATGTGGGCAGCGCTATTTGTTTGGGGTTTTAGGTCCTGTCAATATCTAAGGTCATGTCAGGTTGGGTGCTGACTTGTGACAGTACACTTGCTGCATTGTTGGGGTTTGGGGCTCTAACCACTTTGAGGGTCATATCAGGTCGGATACCGCAGGCTAATTCATGGTGCGGGCAACTTTTAGGAGTTTTGAGTGATGGTTTTATGTCCTAGCAATATCTGAGGTCATATCAAGGTGGGTGGCTACTGACTTGTGACAGTACATATTCATAGAGATATACTCGTGCTGCCCCCACTGGGAGACTGGGCCGTCTGTACCATGAGCCGATATCCCACTGCTGATCCCAAACGCTGAAAAACCAGTCGATGCCTTATCCTAGCAATAATAGTATACCAAGCAACATGCAAGGTTGTGGCAAGTATAAAATTGTGTACGTCGTTGGGTCCATTCGGTCACGGATTGAACTCACGACCTCCTGCGTGGGAAGCGAGTGCTTGGCCCATTCTGTCCAAGTGCGTAGAAACTGGCTGACTGTAACACGGATGAGGTTTGCTTGCTCTAGATGGTTTGTTTACACGGATACAAGTGGTGGCTGACTGGAATGCATTGACATGTCACATGCTTAGGCCAAATAATAAAAAATTTAAATTGGTGATTGTCCCCGCCCGTACCTGAAAAAATTATTGTGATTTGAAAAAAAATTGAAACTGTTAAAGATGCGTCGGGCGAGCAGAAATTCAACTTCCGTATATAATTTGTCATTGGTTTGACTCGGCCAGGGTTCGAACACATGAGTTTGAATCCTACCAGTCCCAGAACAGGAGGCAGACGCTCAACTCATTCGACCATCGCATCTGGTTACGTATTACATCTATATCATATGCCACAAAGATTTTAAAAATAAAAAATAAAAACCGCCCGCCTGACCCTGATTTGTGTGCTCAAATGGACGATCGCCAATTTTATTTTTAAATTTGGCCTTAGGTGAGGAAGTGAGTGTATGATGTCATCAGTCCATTCCCCTCACCCTCACAACCACCCCCGTCCCCACATCGTCCGTCCCGGTTGCCGAATCAGTAGAGCGCAGGCTTCCGGTGCGTATGGTCAGGTGTTCGAATCCCAGCCAAGTCAAACCAATGACTTATAAAATTGATACTTTATCGCCTCTTAGCCTGGCACTCTGTATCTATAGGATAGATAGTACAAGGACTGGTTAGGATTATGTGACTGTGAGATATTAGGTCATC
>CM059190.1:6074746-6297977 GCA_030323885.1 Branchipolynoe longqiensis
CGGGGTGGTCCGGGGGGATTTTGCAATCCGGCCTGATCCGGGGGTGGTCCGGGTATTTCGGGGGTGGTCCGGGGTCATTTTGAGCCACGGTTTGACCAGGACTATCCAGGAGTACCCCCTGCCTAGCCACGGACCACTCTCGGACTGCCCCAGTAAGACCGGGGGTGATCCGGGATAGTCCGGGGGTGATCCAGGATAGTCCGGGGGTGGATCGGCCTCATCCGGGGGCGGTCCGGGGCTCATCTGGGAAAGTGTGACTGCGAGGCAAAAATCGACGAAAACTGATTTTATCCGTGGCAGTCCGGGACAGTCCGGGCCGTTGGTCCGTGGGTGGTCTGGCTCAAAATCCGGGGCTCGTCCGGCTATGTGTGACTGGGGCTTTAGCATACTGACCCGGAATGCAAAGAGATGTGGGTTCGAGTCCCGCTCTAGCCGCAATATTTCCCATTTTCATCACCCCCACAACAATACTAAGGGATTCAAACTACTAAAGTGAACTAATCACACTCTCACATAGAATAAAGCCACATATGGAAGGTAGAAATATTGCATTCGTCATTAAATCATATTTGTACCACGTGTATGCATTATTTGTGGAGATACAACAGGGCAAACTTGAGCAAAATTAGGTGTGCTTGAGCCTTGTCCTATACGGTTATAGAGTGAGTGGGCATACCTAATTATATGGACTTGAACGATCGCGTTTTAACAGGGTCATACTGTATACAGTAAAACCTCTCTAGCACTGTAGCAGACCACCTCCACAGATCGACGGCTCCTATATATATCGAGGGCTTTATTTAGGTCCCAACAATACCAACTTTATTCTAATTCCCTAATCCGACCACCTCCCTAATTAGACCACTGACAGTCTGTAAAATTTTCCGATATATGAGATATGGGATATGGAGAACTCTGCTATAACAAATTGCAACTTGTCTATAAAATGGTATGTAAAACCAAAGGCATATAAGGTATATGTGGAGTTGGTGATCCATTACTAATTGAGGTTAGAAATTGTGTATCAATATAGTCGAGAGAGAGGGTCACTTCTTGACCTGAGAGAGGGTCACTTCTTGACATGTGGGACAGTCTTTGGGAAGTCGCCTCACATACCCCCTCCCCTCCAAGAGTTATTTATGGATCTCTGCACCAGATACAACAGGGCACTGTAGTCAGATCTAACCATGCCTTGGTAATAAGGATATTGAACCCTCATTGGTGGATAGGGGAATGCCTGTTAGGGATTGGAAGACTGGATCATGTGATCACCACCATCTTGTTTCTTGAAACTATAAATACAATAAATCAGAGAGTCTCACTCTCCTACCTTTCACTCTTTATCTACTTTCCTTGCTTGCCTGTAGTGATTTCTTATTAGCCTATCTACACCACTCAAATCGCCAGCCGTCGACTTTACAAGTCGGTCCCAAGGTCGATCGATTTAGAAAGGTTTTCCTGTATATTCAAACTTGTTTGTTTCAATATCTCTACTTGGCAGCTCTGATCATAGCAACAAAAAAAGTGTTGGCCTTTGTTTAGTTAGACTGTCTTTCTCTTCCCCCTCAAAATCAATAGACGAAGGAGAGCATTAAAGCCAGCTGACAAAGCCGCTGCTTCAGAGTTCAATCAGCGACAACTCAATCAAATAGTTCACCAAAGTAGTATCGATGCACAAATGCATGCTCCTAATTTGATGCAAGTTTCTTTTGTGTCTACTTGGGCTGCTTACTAAAGTGAGGTCTGGCCTGCATTGGGTGCATTAACATGCATTACGTATATTAACCTGAATTGTGTATATTATTAAACTGAATTGTGTATATTAACCTGCCTTGCATGCATGTATTGGATGTCAATCCCCACTGACATTGAAACACATTTGATTAAACTGTGTGGATTGTACGGCCCTGTGCCAACAATTTTAAACTGCAAACAGTATGCATGACCTTTTTACTCAAGTAAAACCAAGAAGACATTTTAGCCTTTTTGAGGACAGCTGGTCTGTACCACCTCATATAGTTTATTAAACCAATTTGATCAATTAATAATACTTTCATCTAGAATTTTATTTACCTTGACTACAAATTATATGATTGTGAGTTTTTAAAATTCATGAGTGTCTATTGACACATAATTGATAGTATGCTTTTACATTACGGGTATATAAAAGCGATGGGTGACAAGCCGTGAATATGGCCTATGCTGCTGACACGGAGTAAAGAAACCATCAATCAATCATTGCGTACATTAACGTGAATTGCATGCATTAACTGATATAGGTTGTTGCCTCTGTTAAGGTATGCATGGTCCGTACGGGGCCTGAAAAGTCTTGAACTTCAGTTGCCCCATTTCAAAGCCTTGAAATGGGGCAACTGACAGGTCATATCAGGGCGGGTACCGACTTGTGACAGTGCGCACTCATAGTGACTTTATAGTGCTGTCCTACTGGGAAACCAGGCCGCCAACACCATGACCTGGTATCCCACTCAGTCACATTATCCTGACACTGACACAACAGTCCGTGCTCTGTCCTAATAATGCCGAGCGCATGTCTAGGAAGCGACAAGTATGAATTTTTATGTCATTGGTTTGACTCGACCACAGTTCGAACCCAAGATCTGCCAGCACGGGAGACGGGCACTCAAACTCATTCGGCCATCCCGTCTGTTTTTTAATGGATTGAGAGAAGAGTGAAATGTGCATTAGTACTTCAGTATAAAATGTACATGATTGAGAGAAAAGTGAAATGTGCATTAGCGCTTCTGTATAAAATGTACATGGTTGAGAGAAGAGTGAAATGTACACGAGTGCTGATACGTCTCGTGCAGTTGCCAACAATGCCTACTCAGGTGGTCTTGTTGACAGTGCGTATAACTGATGGGTGACCGGCAGAATTAAGCTATGCAGACATGACATCCTACATGGTGTATACATGCCAACTTTGGGCTGGTGTTATGCCATTACTGTTTATTGGTTTGACTATCACGTAGAGATCAACATAGAACCACCAGGTGAACACAACCCGGTGCAGTAACTAAGCCGGCATTGTCTTTTTAACAAATTAATTTTGTTGTAAATATTTTATTCCTCTGTGAATTATTCTTTTCCTCAGCGTTCACGCGTTGCTTGGTTTTCCGGTTATGTGAAATATAATTATGCAATATCTCTGGTGTGTGTGTGTGTGTGTGTAGGTGTGTGTGTCAGTGTCAGTGCCGGGGAGGTGATTTTATTTCCCCTGGTTCACGGATTTCCGAGGTTTTAATAATGAAATTGGTCCTGATTGTGATTCGTGCCAACTTTGGGCTGGTGTTGTGCCATCACTGTTTATTGGTTTGACTATCACGTAGAGATCAACGTAGAACCACCAGGTGAACACAACTCGGTGCAGTAACTAAGCCGGCATTGTCTTTTTAACAAATTAATTTTGTTGTAAATATTTCATTCCTCTGTGAATTATTCTTTTCGTCAGCATTCACGCGTTGCTTGGTTTTCCGGCTATGTGAAATATTATTATGCAATATCTCTGGGGTGTGTGTGTGTAGGTGTGTGTGTCAGTGTCAGTGCCGGGGAGGTGATTTTATTTCCCCTGGTTCACGGACTTCCGATGTTTTAATAATGAAATTGGTCCTTATTGTGATTCGTGCAGATCCGATGACAAAATATTTGTGTGCTATGTATATAATAAATGAATATGGGTAGATATGGGTGGATGTATGTGTGCGTGCATGCGCATACATTAAAACATCAAGCATGGTGGTGGACTTGTGGTTGGAGGATCCTCTTTCCAAGGAAGTGATGGCAGACCTGTGCACCTTCCGGATTTGTTCCGGATTGCGGAAATACGGTTT
Organism: Branchipolynoe longqiensis; assembly: GCA_030323885.1. Lineage (NCBI taxonomy): Eukaryota > Metazoa > Annelida > Polychaeta > Phyllodocida > Polynoidae > Branchipolynoe > Branchipolynoe longqiensis. The sequence continues at coordinate 6,078,595 of CM059190.1, forward strand.
CTTGGACTTTGTTCCGGAAATTGGTGTATTTTTTTATCACACGAAAAGTTACTGATTGCGTCTGTACTAATACTAAACGTCTCTGGAAAAAATACTGAAAATGACTTTCAGAATACTGATTTCCCAGTTTCACAGGTCTGTAATAGGCTTGTGGTTTTGTGGGGTTTTTTTTCATTGTAAAGGTGTTACTGAAAGTCATTCAAGAATATGGAAAATAGCTTTGACAATACGGAAAGCTGCGAGATCGTGTGCACAGGACTGTGGTGGGATTTACCCCGGTCAGAGTAAAACCACAGATTTATTTCTAAGATAGAACAAATATTAGTTAACAGTATTTCAGGTAGATAAAAGATTCACCCGGTACTTGTAGTACACGGGTGAAGACCAGCCTTATATAAATACGGGCGAAAATAGCGTTAGTATGGAACAACAAGTAGAATGCCTGGCACCAGTGTCAAATGGTTACTTATATCAGAACAGAGTTGGTGAATGAGAGAGAATGCAAAAAGACAAGATGGTGGCCAGAGAACGCCGTCGATTTCACTTTTAAATCAGATTAAACTAGATATTATATTATATTTTTCAACTCAAAGGTAGCGGGCCATCAATAAGAGATATGTAAAGAATAAATGTTGCTTCTTAGATTGTGAAATTAGGCTCAATTCATTGACCCGTTTTTTCGACAGCTTTTACATAGGGTTGGTTTGCACCCCTACTGCAGCAGTACGGGGTGAATCTTGTCTCTATATTTCAGGATGATGTGTATTGGTTAGCAGCGACAATGTCCACATGTGGCAGCACTATAAAGCCACTATATGAATGCACAGTAACGAGTCAGTACCCCCCCCCCATCTGCATTGATATGACCTCATGTGTTGCCAGAAGGTAAAACAACAAACAAACATCAGGTGTTGCATGAACGGAAAACAACAATAAACAAACACTTTAGGTGTTGCTAGGACGTAAAACAACAACCAAGCTTCAGGGTGTTGCATCGATGTAAACACCCCCTAAAGCGATCAATTAAGACCTCATGGCGCTCCCGCCAAATTAGGTTGTCGCAAAATGGTGAGATGCACGACTTGCGGCAGTTTCTGGGCGTGTCGCTCATGTCGTAAATGTCTGCTGTGATATGCGCGGTTTTGGGGTGACAGAGGGGGACATTGTTGTGTGCCCCACTGTCACGCTCTACCACTAGTGTCATCCCATGATCAGGTGTCACCGTGTCGTGGGAGCTTTTACACAACAAACAAGAATACCAACCATGCCTAGAGCGGGCTCGAACCCACATCTCTGCCATTCCGAGACATCTTAAAGTTGCATAGTCCGATTAAGCATAAACTTATTTTTTTAAACCGAAACACTCACCCAGATTTGATTCTACATATCTAACTTAGATACTGATACACTTAGTAAGCCTTTGTTGCCGCATAGAAAGCCACACTGAGTCAATTTATTAGACCCTATTAGTGTTACTGCATAAGTCTATAGCCGTGTTTACACGGGCGAGTTAAAACACTTCATATAAAACCAGTTGTCTAGATCGATTTACATTTGCCGTGTAAACGTGACGCTGTGGCGTTTTAGGGCTGAATCGATTCATATAAATCGGTATATGTAAACCACCTTGCGCGGTGGTTTATATGAAGCGAACTAGTGTAAACGCGCCATTACAACGCTTCATATAAATCGCTTTCTCTAGATCGTTCTACATTTGCCCATGTAAACACAGCTTTTGGTGTGCTTGCCAACATTAATTTTGCATGTTTGCGCTTAATATATCTCCAAAGTTAGCTATTTAAAATTAAAGTTGATGCAGTCAAAAGTAAGGTAGATTATAACGATCAATTTAATATATTTATCTGAGTAAAATGGCCGAAACTCAAAATCATCGGACTATACAAATTTAACTATTAGATGCTCTAGGCAACCTGATGCAATCATCCTAGGCGCCTTCCTCCGACTCACACACATGTATAGTGATGTATAGAGGGAGTGCACGTGACGTCATCAGTCAGCAGCCAGCCATCTTGGATTACGAGCACCCCCCCTAGCCATGATGTGAATGCACGCAGATGCAGTAAAACCAAGTTTTCTTGTGTTCTGGGAGGTTCTGGGCAGTTTACATCCAATGTGTTTACTTACAGCACTTTAGCAACAACTTCTGCGGCCAAACTGCTCAAAACAGTGACAAATAAACCAACAAATCAGTAAATAAGCACAGTGTAGGCAGTTGCAAGCCTTCTGTATGTAATCCAATATGGCCACCGAAAGTTGTCTTTTGATGTCATAACACCCCCTCTATAGCGAATTATACGAGTATAAATTCTGAGGAGAATAATGTACTATTTTGATTCCTCCCTACTGCGCGTTGGTGCGGTATATAATATATAAAATATGTATAATATATATATATATATATATGAGTCAGGATCACGAAAAGAGGCCAATTGGGGGAAGTTGTCGGTGTCGATCATTGGATGTTGGCGTCGATCGGCATAATTATAGTTTAGCATTGACAGAGGTGTTGGAAAGTCCTTAAATTTATCCTGAATGTAAAGGTAGAGAAAATACAACAACCTTATTTGTTTCTAGGATAATTTAATTTAAAACAAAGGAATGCATTACACTTTAAGAATTGCGACACCGACATCTTAAATAAACCACCAATTGGCCCATTTTCATGAGGCTGACTCATGTATAATATATATGTATAATATATATATAATATGTATAATATATATTATATTGCATCACGGCTAGAAATGAACTAAATATGTTTACGTGATTATAAGAATTATATAAGTATAAATTCTGGTAAGTTATTACTTACCATCTATACCTTGATCATTACGTCCGGTGGCTCTGCCCTTTCGGGAACCCTGTGGAACTACATTCCCAGAAGTAATGTCCTTCCTCACGTGCTGCTAAGAAATTACTTGTCTTCTTATTGTTTCCGACTGTAGCCTCAATTATATCAATATATTTATGTGTGTGTAAGGTATAAGCACTTATTCCCATATTATTAAATATGCAATGCGCCCACTTCTACCTAATCGCTATTCATGTATTATTAACGTGAGTAGCGAGTGGAAGTTGCAGCGACCTGGAGACCAGTTGTCCGTGCTATCAATTACCCAGCCGCACTCTCCATCTCAGCCCATTTCTTTTGAGAATTATTTGTTCAAATATGACTATTGGTAGGTCTTTTGTGACCAGCCGGCATGAACCGCCTATATATAATACCAAACGGTGGTTAAGTTTGAGGGTCGTTCTGATCACTACTCCTCTGTTAGTCGGCACTGCCCATGTGCATCATCGTACTCCACTGATGCTTCACCATGTATGCGTTGTTAATAGCATGTTTTTTTGTTTCTACCGTACACATTTCATATTAATTTTGATGGCCTTTACTAACTTTGGTCACTTCGACCAGAGTGGCATCCATTTTGAGTCACATAACCGCAAGTGTTGTTAACTCTGCCATTGGATAGCGCCACTGATATCGTTTTCCGCATAATTGTCCAGATGGATTCCACCAGGTGGCGGCACTATATTGAAACTATTATGAATCGATCACAGCTTAAAACGAAATATCACACTAATACTGACTGAACTTGCGATACTCTTTGGTTGCAGCAAGCATGGAGGAGTCGTATATGGAGCAGCGTGGGAAAGCCTATCTCGATTACATGCGAGATTCCAACGAGACCCGTAAGATTTTTTCCAGACCCACACACAAAAAAAAGGCACCCGTCTGTTCCAGCCGCACGCCTCTCTGTCCACATGTCTGCTGCCTATGAATTGTCGCCCTGTCGAAGCAACAACTGTGCAAACCGAAAGTCTATTTCGATTACATCCGAGATTCCAGTGAGACCCGTAATATTTATTCCAGACCCACACACACAAAAAAGGCACCCGTCTGTTCCAGCCGCACGCCTCTCTGTCCACATGTCTGCTGCCTATGAATTGTCGCCCCGTCGAAGCAATAACTGTGCAAACCGAAAGTCTATTTCGATTACATCCGAGATTCCAGTGAGACCCATAAGATTTTTTCCAGACACACACACAAAAAAAGGCACCCATCTGTTCCAGCCGCACGCCTCTCTGTCCACATGTGTGCTGCCTATGAATTGTCGCCCTGTCGAAGCAACAACTGTGCAAACCGTGGTTGTGTAAAATAGTGGTGCAACGTCTCCTAGCGGACACAGGAGACACCACTGCACTTGTTGCCAGTTTAGTATGTGGAGGTTTTTTTGGGGGGAGGGGGATTCTTTATTCTTTCAAGGGAGAAAGAAGGATATATATCTAATACTTATTTTAAAATATTAATAATTTCTTAATTCAGTATGAAGCATTTATTAGGCTCATCTCATTTTTTTGTTTTAATATATATATATATTTGTTGTACATTAGTTATCTTTTGGTATATTAGTTGATTAACCTGGGGAAATTTCAATCGCAGCCAATTTGGTCTTTATTCCACTGCTCCTTGCCGTATTCTAATAATGCCTAGCGCCTGGCTAGGTAGTGACAAGTATCACTTTTTTATGTCATTGGTTTGACTCGGCCAGTGTTCGAACCGATGACATACCAAAACGGGAGGCCTACTGTGTTAAAGTGTGTTTTTTTTAGTAGTACAAACTAGATGTAAGCATAGGAGTTAAATAATCACATGAATATCGGTAGAGGAAATATCAGTTCATAATGCCCACACGAGTAGTTTACAATTACATCACTTGTAGTTTGTACTACTAAAAAAATATTCACTCACATGTTAGCCGCTGCCTCGAATAGGAGTCGCAACTCCACGTCAAATAGGACCCTGAACTCCGTCTCAAATAGGACCCATCCTGAGTATGCAGGGATGAAAGATCTCCGCGTTTTCGCGGATTTCAGGGATTTTTCAATCCCGCAGCACTATCAGCGTATACAACTATTACATGCTTCAAACAGAGACTACTTTCATCCCTGAGTATGGTCACACCTCAAATTGTAGTCACACCTGTAATTGTGGGTACACCTCAAATTGTAAACACACCTCAAATTGTAAACACAACTGTAATTGTAATCACACCTGTAATTGTGGGTATACCTCAAATTGTCAACCAGTGGTCCACAACTGGTTCATCAAAGGCTGTGTTATGTGCTGTCTTGTCTGTGGGAAAGTGCATATAAAATTAGGTACTCCAAACTAAGGACTAGTTGCTGATGCTGACTGGCCATTGGAAAAAATAGGAGACGTTCTCTCAGCACACTACACACCTCTTTGAATGTTGTGTGCTGCGAGTGAAGGCATCAGAGCTAAAAATACCTACTTTCACAGTAAAGTAGAGATCCCTAGCTTTAGTTTTGTATCCATTATGACTGACTTCGGGTGGGACAAATTTGATGAATTGAGGTTTGAAAACTTTGGAATGATCGGAAAACGTGATTTTCCCAAATATTTGTTTACGAAAAATATAATATTACATAGAAAAATTCTTTCTCTACAAATCGGTTTAGATTGTTAATCACCATTTAGCACTCACTCTCAGCAGTTTTGACTTAATCGTAGGATTGATATGCTAATTAGAGCAATCAATTTTTGTATATTGTTTCCATGTTGATATCGCTTAAAGACAATGTTATCACATTATAGATATTTGCATTTTGATCATTTTGATACAAAAATTAAGTCAACATCTCAAATAGAACCAGAGATATTAATTTTCTAAAGATTTTATCAAGGACGGTTAGTGAAAATCACACGATTTGCCATGTTTGATGTCAAGTTGCTCAACAAATATTTATTTGTAAGGTCTGAACAAAATTGAGATTAGAATTTATACTAGAACTAATATAAGTTATAAAAGAATAATGATTTGATTAAAATGTAATTTGCCTTCAGCAGGCAGCCTCAAACATCAGGATTTAAGCATTTGCAGAATCATGAAAAATGTGTGTAAAATTGAGGGCAAAAAAAATCAAATTAAAAAATCCATAACTCGGGAACTAATAGACCAATTTTCCATTATTATATATATTTGTAATCAGATTGAGAAGAGCTTTCCAACTCTACCATTTAACAATTAACGTCATGAAAAGAAAAATTCAGTTTGGAGTACCTAATAAAAGACCCCTTGCTGCTTATCGGAATGAGTAGCCTATGTCATCGTGGGAGCTGGTTTCCTCCAAAGAAATATGTCAGAATCACCATTTGTTTGACGTCGAATAGCCAATGATAAAAATCAATGCGCTCTAGAGGCATCGTTAAATAAAACCAGCTTTACTCTTTGTACCTGTAATTGTGATGGCCTCAAATTGTGGTGACAACTCGAATATGGATGTGAATCGACCAATTTCTGGGTGAACAGGGCGGAGGCTGGAGCAGCAGCGGACCATGCCTGCCTGGGTGCAGACCCGTGTGCCTGCAGGCTGCTCTAACCATGTCGCCTGCTTCGAACCCCCAGGTCAACATGGTGTATGGTAGTAGCCATGACATGTACACTGATGCAATCTGTTTGTATATTGGTGCACTGTGGGGGTGGCTGGTCTGTAAGTTGTAGCTATTACCAGTACATTCATGTAATCCACACATGGCTTGCTGCACTGTGGGTGGAGGGGGGGTGTCACGACTGGAACCATTACCAGTACACTGATGTAATCCATACGCGTCCTGCTGCACTGTGTAGGGGGGTGGTGTCGTGTCTAACCAATACCAGTACACTGATGTCATCCACACACGTCTTGCTGCACTGTTGGATGTCGTGTCTGTAACCATTAGCAGTACACTGATGTAATCTGTACGCGTCTTGCTGCACTGTAGGGTGGCGTGTCTGTAACCATTAGCAGTACACTGATGTCATCCACATGCGTCTTGCTGCACTGTGCACTGGGGGGCATGTCACATCTGTAACCATTACCAGTACACGGATGTCATCCACACACGTCTTGCTGCACTGTGGGGTGTCGTGTCTGTAACCATTAGCAGTACACTGATGTAATCTGTACGTGTCTTGCTGCACCGTGTAGGTGTCGTGTCTGTAACCATTAGCAGTACACTGATGTAATCTGTACGCGTCTTGCTGCACTGTGTGGGTGTCACATCTGTAACCATTACCAGTACACTGATGTCATCCACATGCGTCTTGCTGCACTGTGGGGTGTCCTGTCTATAACCATTAGCAGTACACTGATGTAATCTGTACGCGTCTTGCTGCACTATGGGGTGTCCTATCTATAACCATTAGCAGTACACTGATGTAATCTGTGTGCGTCTTGCTGCACTGTGGGGTTGTCCAGTCGGTAACCAATACCAGTACACAGATGTAATCTGTATGTATCTTGCTGTACTGTGGGGGTGTCCTGTCTGTAACCACTACCCGTAGCCCAGTACACTGATGTAATCCAGACGCGTCTTGCTGCACTGTGTGGGTGTCTTGTCTGTAACCATTACCAGTACACTGATGTAATCTGTATGCGTCTTGCTGCAATGTGGCGGTGTCCCATTTATTTACGCCGCTCTTCCTTCTTGCAGCCATGGAGGGGACGTGCATGGAGCTGGCACTGGAGGGTGAGCGGCTCTGTAAGGCGGGAGACTGTCGCACCGGGGTACAGTTCTTTGAGGCCGGCATCAAGGTAAGTTCACCTCCTCCCCAAATTCACGACATCCCCTGGTCACCGCAATCTTTCACATTTAATCTTTGCCCCCATTTCATTCGATGTGATTATGATTTTAACAATCTGTTCCCCCCTTTTCATTGAATGTGATTATGATTTTAACAATCCTTTCCCCCTTTTCATTGAATGTGATTATTATTTTAACAATATTTTCCTCCTTTTCATTGAATGTGATTATCATTTTAATCATCATTATTATAACATTTTCTTACCTGCTGTGAATAAAGAAAAGTAAACACCATAATAATTCCACGTATTTTGTTTTAAATATGAATATGCCTCTCAGCGTTCTAAATAAGAGCTTGTCCTTGACAAGTGAAAATGACACCAGACTTGCTAGATGAACAAGTGAAAAATTTGGCTTATTTCTAATATTACAGTGATGAGAATTTCACACCAATCAGTGGTTTCCCGACATTTGGGGGTTGATCTTTTTACACTTGTCGATATTATTCCAAATCTGTTACTCGCCCATGACCTGCCCTTTTTTATGTCGGACCTGTTCTCATTCGTTATTAGGTGGGGACGGATGACCTGAAGACGCTGAGCGCCATCTACAGTCAACTCGGGAACGCCTACTTCTACCTGCAGGAGTACGGGAAGGCGCTGGAGTATCACAAACATGACCTCAACCTGGCCAGGTGAGTACAGCTTTCCATTACAGTGTGGCGCATTGACTGTCACCATAGTAACAGCGACATATTACAGTGTGTCGCATTGACTGTCACCATAGTAACAGCGACATATTACAGTGTGTCGCATTGACTGTCACCATAGTAACAGCGACACATTGCAGTGTGTCGCATTGACTGTCACCATAGTAACAGCGACACATTACAGTGTGTCGCATTGACTGTCACCATAGTAACAGCGACACATTACAGTGTGTCGCATTGACTGTCACCATAGTAACAGCGCATGACTGTCACATAGTAGCATTACAGTGTGTCGCATTGACTGTCACCATAGTAACAGCGACACATTACAGTGTGTCGCATTGACTGTCACCATAGTAACAGTGACACATTACAGTGTGTCGCATTGACTGTCACCATAGTAACAGCGACACATTACAGTGTGTCGCATTGACTGTCACCATAGTAACAGTGACATATTACAGTGTGTCGCATTGACTGTCACCATAGTAACAGCGACATATTACAGTGTGTCGCATTGACTGTCACCATAGTAACAGTGACATATTACAGTGTGTCGCATTGACTGTCACCATAGTAACAGCGACACATTACAGTGTGTCGCATTGACTGTCACCATAGTAACAGCGACACATTACAGTGTGTCGCATTGACTGTCACCATAGTAACAGCGACACATTACAGTGTGTCGCATTGACTGTCACCATAGTAACAGCGACACATTACAGTGTGTCACATTGACTGTCACCATAGTAACAGTGACACATTACAGTGTGTCGCATTGACTCACCATAGTAACAGCGACACATTACAGTGTGTCGCATTGACTGTCACCATAGTAACAGTGACATATTACAGTGTGTCGCATTGACTGTCACCATAGTAACAGTGACACATTACAGTGTGTCGCATTGACTGTCACCATAGTAACAGCGACACATTACAGTGTGTCGCATTGACTGTCACCATAGTAACAGCGACACATTAGGGGCATACAGTGTATCGCATTGACTGTCACCATAGTAACAGTGACACATTACAGTGTGTCGCATTGACTCACCATAGTAACAGCGACACATTACAGTGTGTCGCATTGACTGTCACCATAGTAACAGCGACACATTAGGGGCATACAGTGTGTCGCATTGACTGTCACCATAGTAACAGTGACACATTACAGTGTGTCGCATTGACTGTCACCATAGTAACAGTGACATATTACAGTGTGTCGCATTGACTGTCACCATAGTAACAGCGACACATTGCAGTGTGTCGCATTGACTGTCACCATAGTAACAGCGACACATTACAGTGTGTCACATTGACTGTCACCATAGTAACAGTGACATATTACAGTGTGTCGCATTGACTCACCATAGTAACAGCGACACATTACAGTGTGTCGCATTGACTGTCACCATAGTAACAGCGACACATTAGGGGCATACAGTGTATCGCATTGACTGTCACCATAGTAACAGTGACACATTACCCCACAGCTTCAAACCCTGATTGAGTCAAACAAATGACTTAAAAATTTATACTTGTCGCTTCCTAGCCTGGCGCTTGGCATTATTGGGATAGGGCAAGGACTGGTTGGCTCAGTGTCAGGATAATGCGACTGAGTGAGATATCAGGTCATAGTGCATGCGGCCTGGTCTCCCAGTGGGGCAGTACTATAAAGTCGCGATGAGTGTGCACTGTCACAACTCGGTACCTGCCCTGATATGACCTTCAGGGATGAAAGATTTCCGCGATCTCACGGATTTCCACAATTTTTGGTATTCATCGATTCCCCCCATCAAATTCCGTTATTATATGACCTATTTTTCCTTTTTTTTCTTTCTTTTTCTTGAAGATTTATACTGCCTATCATGGATAAGCCTGAATAGACTTGTTTTCACCATTATACAGTTTGTTGAGAGAAAGCCCAAGCCTACACTTTTACCGACCCAGGGGATTTTTAAGCTCCCACACCACAGACATGGTATGAGAGCAACTGGCCTTTGCTGACGCTGTAAGTTATACACAGCGGTGGAAATCCAAATTGGCAGAGGTGGGGGGCATAGGGAATCGAACCACCAACCTTCAGATTAGGAGTCCGACCTAGAAATAAGTCAGACAATAACCACTCCACCACAGAGAACACCACGACCTTATATTTTGCTAGAACATAAAATCCAAGAAAGAACGAGTTATGTCTGGGCGATAATATAGCCACAACAATGATAGTTGAAACCTAACTTCCGGTATTTTTCCGCGATTCCCTGACAGTGCTAATCCTATGGGGTAAATCGGTGTAATAATATCGGCTTGATTTCCGCGTTTTTTGCCGGAGACCACTTTCATCCCTGAACCTTAGGTGTTGCCAGGATATAAAACTCCAACAACCAAATCTACGGTCATATCAGGACGGGTACCAACTTGTGACAGTGTGCACTAATGGTGATTTTATAGTGCAGCCCCACTGGGAGACCAGACTGCCAGCATCATGACCTGATATCCCACTCAGTCACATTATCCTGTCACTGAGCCAACCAATCCTTGCCCTATCCTAATTATGCTGAGCGTCTGGCTAGGAAGCGACACATATAAATTTATGCATCATTGGTTTGACTCGACCAAGGACTGGTTAGCACAGTGTCAGGATAATGTGACTGAGTGGGAAATCGCGTCGTGGTGCTTGTGGTCTGGTCTCCGAGTGGGACATCACTAATAAAGTCGCCATCACTGCGCATTGTCACAAGTCAGTACCTGTCCTGATATGACCTGAAATGTTGCGAGGACGTAAAAAAACAAGAAACAAACCCATTCGATGCTCCTGACATCTGTGCCTGCTAAACAAGATGGCGGCGATCTCTTCGATCCTATTCTCTCCCAACTCTGCGCCATTTCAGACGATGGCTGGCTCCCTTCATTGGGCCTCCTGATGGGTGACCTTCGTGTGACCTTGAGCATATTGAGCCGCCGGATCTGACTGCTGTCATGACGTGAACCAGATACAACATGACCTAAGTGTGCCCTTACACCGTCAGATGTCTTCTCCCCCCCCCCCCCCCACCACACACACACCAAACCAGATGTCGTCTGCTTGCAATATCACTCTCCCATCATCACCGGGCGCGGTAGCCGAATCGGTAGAGCGCGGGCCTCGCGTGCGGGAGATCGGGAGTTCGGTTCCCAGTCGAGTCAAACCAATGGCTTATACAAATTTATACTTGTCGCTTCCTTGCCTGGCGCTCGGCATTAATAGGATATGCCAAGGACTGATTGGCTCAGTGTCAGGATAAAGTGACTGAGTGGTATATCGCGTCATGCTGCTGGCGGCCTGATATCCCAGTGGGGCAGCACTATAAAGTCACCACGAGTCCACACTGTCACAAGTCGGTACCCGTCCTGATATGACCTTAGATGTTGCCAGGACGTAAAACTCCAACAACCAACCAACCGATCACACTCCTATCATGCCTTCTCCAAGCAGATTTTCCAACAGCCTACACTCCTATCATGCCTTCTCCAAGCAGATTTTCCAACAGCCTAACCCCCGTCCTGATATGACCTTAGATGTTGCTAGGACGTAAAACAACAACAAACAAACAATCCAACAGCCTATCGCAGTACTACCAAGAGTCTATCACAGCCGACGCTGCTGGTGCGCTTGGAGTTGGAGTGCTCTGTTGAAAATGCCGTCTTCTTGTGAATATCACCAGAGGAATGGTATGTCTCGTAATGTAATGTAGTCCGATATGAGCGCCATTACCACATGGTGGTAGTCTCGACTTTACTGACTCCTGTTAATAAGAAGAATTGACAGGTGGCAGCACGCTACCAGGAACAGTCCTCATGGTGGACTGTGGCTAATGGTCACCCCCAATTGGAGGGAGGTTGCATGCGACCCGGTGTGGCAGTAAATCGCAAACCCTGGAAATTGCACATCCCGGGGTTTGCGATTTACTAGGAAATCACAAACCCCCCCTGTAGCGGCGGCGTTAATATCACTTCGATTTTAGGGTTAATTTGATCAAATTTCACTTTTTGAGTATGTAATTCTGTTAAATATGATAGCATTGAATAGATTTGGGCCTAATCGGTACCTAACACCGCCCTTAAACCTGGTACGGAGTAGTGTATCATGAACATGGGGGGTTTGAGATCTCCAGGGGGGATATGTGATTTCCTAGGAAATCGCAAACCCCCCATGCCCATATATGGCATGGGGGTTTGCGATTTCCTAGGAAATCACAAGTGGGGGTTTGCGATTTACAGGGTTTGCGATTTCCTGCTACACCGGTGTTGCGGTTTCCGAGGCACACCAGTTTGCCAGGGACACATCGCTTCTGCGCATGCGTCAAAATCGAACAGCATCGTCACTAACCTTATAAATTTAATATAATGTTTTTGGTAAAGATGTTTTCTATATGTGTACCAAACGATTTGTTTCTAGGTGGTGTGGTTTTAGAGATATTAGACTTTTTCTGTATTTTCTGTATGAACATTGCTCACGACCATTGACAATGCCTTGAGTTTGAAGGTACGCGCAGTGCAGAACGTTAGCTTTATTCAAAATTAATAGAAATCCAGAACCCCAACCTTATCAATTTAATATAGTCTTTTTGGTAAACATGTTTTTAATATGTGTACCAAGCGATTTGTTTTTAGGTGGTGTAATTTGAGAGATATTTGACTTTTTCTGTATGAAGATTTGCTCACGACTGTTGACAATGCATTTGAATGGGTGTGTCCCTGGCGAACTGGTGTCCCTCGGAATCCGCAACACCGGCTAGTCACTTCTATTCTGATGGTCGCAGAATAAAGCGGGGTACGACCTGGGGTTTGAAGCAACTTTTGCGTCATTTGATTATTCCTCAGGTGGAATAGAACTCAGACCATCACAGTAACAACAAATGAAAGCGCACCAAGCCATGTTCAGTGTTGGTTGGTTTGTTTGTTGGGGTTTTACATCCTAGCAACATCCAGTCATATCAGGAGTGGTGCCGACTTGTGACAGTGCACGCTCGTGGTGACTTTATAGTGCGGCCCCACTGGGAGACCAGACCACCAGCACCATGACCCGATATCCCACAGGGTCACATTATCCTGATGCTGTGCTAACCAGTCCTTGCCCTATCGTAGTAATGGCGAGCGCCAGGCTAGGTAGCGACAAGTATCAATTTTATAAGTCATTGGGTCATGCCGCCGACGGCCGGTTCTCCCAACCGGGCAGCCAGCACTATAAAGTCGCCATGAGTGTGCACTGTCACAATGTTCTGTAGGTACCCATCCTGATATGACCTTAGCTGTTGCTAGGAGGTAAAGCCCCCAACAAAGAAGGAAGAAAGATCTTGGTGAAAGCGGGATGTTGTCCATTCCTGGAAGACCTTATGGTAGCGGTACGCACAGCCTGCAGCTGGTATCAGCTGAACACGCAGTTCATCAGCGACTGGTTGTCGCCATCTTCCACTGCTGGTTGTGAGTTTTTAAAATTCATGAGTGTCTATTGACACACAATTGATTGTATGCTTTTGCATTATATGTAAAAGCGATGGTTGAATTAAAAAACAGACAGATTCTCGCCGTGAATATGGCCTATGTTGCCCACATGGCGCAAAGAAAGCATCAATCAATCTACTACTGTGAGCCAGACGCGGATCGGTAGAACGCAAGTCTCCCATGCAGTAGATCTGGAGTTTGATTCCCGGTTGAGTCAAATCAATGACTTACAAAATTGGTACTTGTCGCTTCCTAGCCAGGCACTCGCCATTAATAGCATAGGGCAAGGACTGGTTAGCTCAATGTCAGGATAATGTGACTGAGTGGGATATCGAGTCATGGTACCAGTAGCTTGGTCTCCCAGTGTGGCAGCACTATAAAGTTGTCATGATTGCACACTGTCACAAATCAGTGCCGGTCCTGATTGACCTTAGATGTTGCCAGGACATAAAACTCCAACCAACGTCAACTGCTGTGGAAGCTGCATAGTCCGATGGTTTTGCTTTGGCATTTTGTTTAAAGATGGTTTTGAGTGGATGCCATTTTCTGAGATAAATATATTAATTTGATGGTTATAACCTACATTATTTTAGTTTGAAGTAACTTTTATTTTAAAAGGTTAACTTTGGAGATTTTTTAAGTACAACCATGCTAAATTAATTTTGGCAAGCACGCCAAAATTCTGACACCATAGGCTTCTTCAGTAACAGGTTCTCTTAAATTGCCTCAGAATGTCCTTCTATGTTGCGACAAATGCTTAATAATAACTGCACCAGTGTCTATGTTAAATATCTAGGATTAAATCTAGGTCATTGCTTTGGTTTTGAAAATTTGATATTTTCATCAGACTATGCAGCTTTAAGAGATAAATATATATTCGGTTAGTTGTTATAATCTTGACCAGACGGGATGGCCGAATGAGTTAGACTGTCCGTCTCCCGTGCTGGTAGATCGTGGGGTCATGGGTTCGAACCCTGGTCGAGTCAAACCAATGACTTAAAAATTGATACTTGGCACTTCCTAGCCAGGCGCTCGGCATTATTAGGACAGGGCAAGGACTGGTGTGCTCAGTGTCGGGATAATGTGACTGAGTGGGATACCAGGTCATGGTGCCGGCGGCCTGGTTTCCCATTGGGACAACACTATAAAGTCGCCATGAGTGCGCACTGTCACAAGTCGGTACCCGTCCTGATATGACCTTAGATGTTGCTAGGATGTAAAACAAGAAAAAGAAGTGTTATAATCTACCTCACTTTGGTTTGAGGTAACTTATATTTTAAATGGCTAACTTTGCAGATGTTTGAAATCGAAGTGGAAAATGCCAAATTTGTTTTGGGGCACACGTAAAAAACAGTGCCTGTTCTTTAAGTATGATTGATTGATTGGTGGTTGTTCTATGCTGTGTCGGCAGCAAAGGTCCTATTCACAGCGAGAAGTGTCTAACTTGTATTTTGTCCATTTTCATTCAACCACCGCTTTTCCACAGAGTTCAAACAAACCTTAGGCTTCAGCAGTAACATGTCCCGTTAGATTGACTTAATATTCCCCTCTATGCATGCTTAATGCGTTATATGCTAATCAAATCTAGTTAAGTGTTTTGGTTTCGAAATGTTCATGCTTTCACCAGACTGTGCAGCTTCATGTCATTTTCATGGGTTGAAATACAGTTGTCATACCAACCACGTCCCATTTCTGTAATAGTGTAACCCACAACTGACCCAGTGTCCCCTCCCCCTCCATCCTGTCCCCCCCCCCCCCCCCACCTCTCCCACTCCCTTTCCTCATACCCTTACCCGCTCCTCTCCCATAATACTCTCCTCCTCCTCCTCCTCCTCCTCCTCCTCCTCCTCCTCCTCCTCCTCCTCCTCCTCCTCCTCCTCCTCCTCCTCCTCCTCCTCCTCCTCCTCCTCCTCCTCCTCCTCCTCCTCCTCCTCCTCCTCCTCCTCCTCCTCCTCCTCCTCCTCCTCCTCCTCCTCCTCCTCCTCCTCCTCCTCCTCCTCCTCCTCCTCCTCCTCCTCCTCCTCCTCCTCCTCCTCCTCCTCCTCCTCCTCCTCCTACTCCTCCTCCTCCTCCTCCTCCTCCTCCTCCTCCTACTCCTCCTACTCCTCCTACTCCTCCTCCTCCTCCTACTCCCTTCTCTCCCTCCTCCTTCCCTTCCATCTTTAGTCTTTTTCTCTTCTTCCTCCCTCCCCCCCCCCCCTCCTCGTCCCCTCCCCTCCCTGCCCTGCCCGCCCCACCCCACGTGGTGGTGTGTGTGTACAAAGTGCTTTATGGGGCATGCCTCATTCAGTCTCCATGGTTACTTAGAAGTAACACCTACACAGTGTCAGTCACATTTAAACACTCGAGGTGCTGCTGCATTGATTCCCCCTCCCTCGCCACACACACGTGTGTGTGTGTGTGTGTGTGCGTGTGTGTGTTGGATGTCAGTCCCCACTGACACTCAAACACATTTTTAAAGTTGATTTTATGTTCTTGCGGCAACAATTATAGATTGCAAACAGTATGGATGATCTTTTTACGAATGTAAAATAAGAAATGTTAGCCTACTTGAGGACAGCAGGATTACCCCCCCCCCCTTTTTAAAGAAAGAAAAAGCGAGAGAGAAAACAATTTACTAATATAGTAATAATGACTTTTATCTGTAATTTTATATACATTGGCGACAATTTTTATAATTGTGAGTTTTTTAACTTCACAATTGTGTTTTGACACATTTGATTACTTACGTTTGCGCTCTGTGGAAAAGCGATGGTTGAATGAAAATGGACAAAATGAAAGTTAGACACTTCTCGCTGTGAATAGGACCTTTGCTGCCGACACAGCATAAAACAACCACCAATCAATCAATCAATCAATCAATCATACTTAAAGAACAGGCTTATTATCCATGTAGCTGGTATTGATTTGCTAAAGGAGGAGATATTGACTAAATGCAGAATGTCGATCAACATGGGACTGGGATAACCCAGGCGTGCTGAATGCACAGTGGACAAACACCCAGCTGTCTGGTTACAGATGCCTTAGGGGAGGGGGGGTTAAATCATTATACAGGTAGAAACGACTTAAATCGTTGTGTGGGTGCAGACTGGGGGGGGGGGGATATTTAAGTGACGTCACACATACACGACAGCTGTAGGTATAGCATGACGTCTAGTTCTCTGTGTGCTTGCATCATTGTACAGGTAGAGACGGGGGTCACTAAGTGACATCACACAGACACATGACAGCTGTAGGTACGCTATGACGTCTCCTGTTGTATGCTTACGTTATTGTACAGGTAGAGACGGTCACTAAGAGACCTCACACACACATCACGGCTTTAGGTACACCATGATGTCTCGTTCTGTTTGTGCTTAAGTTATCGTATAGGTAGAGACGGGGGTCACTAAATGACGTCACACACACATCACAGCTGTAGGTAACCATGATATCTAGTTACCTGTGTGTTTACATCATTGCACAGGTAGAGACATGGGTCATTAAGTGACGTCACACACATATCACAGCTGTAGGTACACCATGACGTCTCCTTCTCGTTGTGCTTACGTCGTTGTACAGGTAGAGACAGGTGTCACTAAGTGACATCACACACATGGCAGCTACAGGTACACCATGACATTTCGCTGTGTGTGTGCTTACTTCGTTGTTCAGTGATGTCACACAGGACAGCTGCAGGTACACCATGACATTTCGCTCTGTGTGTGCTTACGTCGTTGTACAGGTCGAGACGAGTGTGACTAAGTGACGTCACACACATGACAGCTGTAGGTATACCATGACGTCTCATTATGTGTGCTTATGTTGCGTGGGTACAGCTGGGGGTCATGTGACATCTGCCCACATATCAAAGTCTTTGCCAATTACCGCCCTCGTGAAGACAGATGACTCTTTCCCGTGAATCTTACCTTTTTGTGAACTGCTCTTTTTCCAGAAATATGGGGGGGGGGGGAGAAAAAAAAACCCACAAAGCATCGATGATTTTGTCAGCGCAAACTTGTTTTTGTGTGTGTTAATGTCACCTCTGTTGTTTGCTTTATTTATGTTGGTTGGTTGTTGGAGCTTTACGTCCTGACAACATCTAAGGTCATCACAGGGTGGGTACAGACTTGTGACAGTGCGCACTCATGGCAACTTTATAGTGCTGTCCCACTGGGAGATCAGGCTGCCAGCACCATGTCCTGATATCCCACTCAGTCACAGTATCTTGACACCAAGCCAACCAGTCATTGCCCTATCCTATTAATGCCAAGCGCCAGGCTAGGAAGCGACAATTTTTACGTCATTGGTTTGACTCGACCAGGGTTCCAAGTTCTGCTGGTACCTCAGGAAGAATGGAGGCTGCGGCCCAGCTTTCCGGGTCACTTCTACAGTGATGCTGTATTAAATTGTACAGCACCATAGAAGGGCTCCTGCTAGTGAGGGCACTCTATTAAATTGTACAGCACCATAGAATGGCTCCTGCTAGTGAGGGTGCTCTGTTAAATTGTACAGCACCTTAGAATGGCTCCTGCTAGTGAGGGCTCTCTGTTAAATTGTACAGCACCTTAGAATGGTTCCTGCTAGTGAGGGGAGCTCTATTAAATTGTACAGCACCGTAGAATGTCTCCTGCTGGTGAGGGCGCTCTATTAAATTGTACAGCACCTTAGAATGGCTCCTGCTAGTTAGGGCGCTCTATTAAGTTGTACAGCACCGTAGAATGTCTCCTGCTGGTTAGGGCACTCTATTAAATTGTACAGCACCTTAGAATGGCTCCTGCTAATGAGGGTGCTGTATTAAATTGTACAGCACCTTAGAATGGCTCCTGCTAATGAGGGTGCTCTATTAAATTGTACAGCGCCTTAGAATGGTTCCTGCTAGTGAGGGCGCTCTATTAAATTGTACAGCGCATTAGAATGGCTCCTGCTAGTGAGGGTGCTATTAAATTGTACAGTGCCTTAGAATGGCTCCTGCTAGTGAGGGCGCTCTATTAAATTGTACAGCGCATTAGAATGGTTCCTGCTAGTGAAGGTGCACTATTAAATTGTACAGAGCCTTAGAATGGCTCCTGCTAGTGAGGGCGCTCTATTAAATTGTACAGTGCCTTAGAATGGCTCCTGCTAGTGAGGGCGCTCTATTAAATTGTACAGCGCATTAGAATGGTTCCTGCTAGTGAAGGTGCACTATTAAATTGTACAGAGCCTTAGAATGGCTCCTGCTAGTGAGGGCGCTCTATTAAATTGTACAGTGCCTTAGAATGGCTCCTGCTAGTGAGTGCGCTCTATTAAATTGTACAGCGCCTTAGAATGACTCCTGTTAGTGAGGGTGCTCTATTAAATTGTACAGTGCCTTAGAATGGCTCCTGCTAGTGAGGGCGCTCTATTAAATTGTACACTGCCTTAGCATGGCTCCTGCTAGTGAGGGCGCTCTATTAAATTGTACAGTGCCTTAGAATGGCTCCTGTTAGTGAGGGCGCTCTATTAAATTGTACAGTACCTTAGAATGGCTCCTGTTAGTGAGGGCGCTCTATTAAATTGTACAGTGCCTTAGAATGGCTCCTGCTAGTGAGAGCGCTCTATTAAATTGTACAGTGCCTTAGAATGGCTCCTGTTAGTGAGGGCACCCTATTAAATTGTACAGTGCCTTAGAATGGCTCCTGCTAGTGAGGGTGCTCTATTAAATTGTACAGTGCCTTAGAATGGCTCCTGTTAGTGAGGGCGCTCTATTAAATTGTACAGTGCCTTAGAATGGCTCCTGCTAGTGAGAGCGCTCTATTAAATTGTACAGTGCCTTAGAATGGCTCCTGTTAGTGAGGGCGCTCTATTAAATTGTACAGTGCCTTAGAATGGCTCCTGCTAGTGAGGGTGCACTATTAAATTGTACAGTGCCTTAGAATGGCTCCTGTTAGTGAGGGCGCTCTATTAAATTGTACAGTGCCTTAGAATGGCTCCTGTTGGCGAGGGTGCTCTATTAAATTGTACAGTGCCTTAGAATGACTCCTGCTAGTGAGGGCGCACTATTAAATTGTACAGTGCCTTAGAATGGCTCCTGCTAGTGAGGGCGCACTATTAAATTGTACAGTGCCTTAGAATGGCTCCTGCTAGTGAGGGCGCACTATTAAATTGTACAGCGCCTTAGAATGGCTCCTGCTAGTGAGGGCGCACTATTAAATTGTACAGCGCCTTAGAATGACTCCTGTTAGTGAAGGTGCTCTATTAAATTGTACAGTGCCTTAGAATGGCTCCTGCTAGTGAGGGCGCACTATTAAATTGTACACTGCCTTAGAATGGCTCCTGCTAGTGAGGGCGCTCTATTAAATTGTACAGTGCCTTAGAATGGCTCCTGCTAGTGAGGGCGCTCTATTAAATTGTACAGTGCCTTAGAATGGCTCCTGCTAGTGAGGGTGCTCTATTAAATTGTACAGCACCTTAGAATGGCTCCTGCTAGTGAGGGTGCTCTATTAAATTGTACAGTGCCTTAGAATGGCTCCTGCTAGTGAGGGCGCTCTATTAAATTGTACAGTGCCTTAGAATGGCTCCTGCTAGTGAGGGCGCTCTATTAAATTGTACAGTGCCTTAGAATGACTCCTGCTAATGAGTGCTCTATTAAATTGTACAGCACCTTAGAATGGCTCCTGCTAGTGAGGGTGCACTATTAAATTGTACAGTGCCTTAGAATGGCTCCTGCTAGTGAGGGCGCTCTATTAAATTGTACAGTGCCTTAGAATGGCTCCTGCTAATGAGTGCTCTATTAAATTGTACAGCACCTTAGAATGGCTCCTGCTAGTGAGGGTGCTCTATTAAATTGTACAGTGCCTTAGAATGGCTCCTGTTAGTGAGGGCGCTCTATTAAATTGTACAGTTCCTTAGAATGGCTCCTGCTAGTGAGGGCGCACTATTAAATTGTACAGTGCCTTAGAATGGCTCCTGCTAGTGAGGGCGCTCTATTAAATTGTACAGTGCCTTAGAATGGCTCCTGCTAGTGAGTGCTCTATTAAATTGTACAGCACCTTAGAATGGCTCCTGCTAGTGAGGGTGCACTATTAAATTGTACAGTGCCTTAGAATGGCTCCTGCTAGTGAGGGCGCTCTATTAAATTGTACAGTGCCTTAGAATGGCTCCTGCTAGTGAGGGCGCTCTATTAAATTGTACAGTGCCTTAGAATGACTCCTGCTAATGAGTGCTCTATTAAATTGTACAGTGCCTTAGAATGGCTCCTGCTAGTGAGTGCTCTATTAAATTGTACAGCGCCTTAGAATGGCTCCTGCTAGTGAGGGCGCTCTATTAAATTGTACAGCGCCTTAGAATGGCTCCTGCTAGTGAGGGCGCTCTATTAAATTGTACAGCGCCTTAGAATGGCTCCTGCTAGTGAGGGCGCTCTATTAAATTGTACAGCGCCTTAGAATGGCTCCTGCTAGTGAGTGCGCTCTATTAAATTGTACAGTGCCTTAGAATGGCTCCTGCTAGTGAGGGTGCACTATTAAATTGTACAGTGCCTTAGAATGGCTCCTGCTAGTGAGGGCGCTCTATTAAATTGTACAGTGCCTTAGAATGGCTCCTGCTAGTGAGGGCGCTCTATTAAATTGTACAGTGCCTTAGAATGGCTCCTGTTAGTGAGGGCGCTCTATTAAATTGTACAGTGCCTTAGAATGGCTCCTGCTAGTGAGGGTGCACTATTAAATTGTAAGGTGCCTTAGAATGGCTCCTGTTAGTGAGTGCTCTATTAAATTGTACAGCACCTTAGAATGGCTCCTGCTAGTGAGGGCGCTCTATTAAATTGTACAGTGCCTTAGAATGGCTCCTGCTAGTGAGGGTGCACTATTAAATTGTACAGTGCCTTAGAATGGCTCCTGCTAGTGAGGGTGCACTATTAAATTGTAAGGTGCCTTAGAATGGCTCCTGCTAGTGAGTGCTCTATTAAATTGTACAGCACCTTAGAATGGCTCCTGCTAGTGAGGGCGCTCTATTAAATTGTACAGTGCCTTAGAATGGCTCCTGCTAGTGAGGGTGCACTATTAAATTGTACAGCGCCTTAGAATGGCTCCTGTTAGTGAGGGCGCTCTATTAAATTGTACAGTGCCTTAGAATGGCTCCTGCTAGTGAGGCTGCTATTAAATTGTACAGCGCCTTAGAATGACTCCTGTTAGTGAGGGCGCTCTATTAAATTGTACAGTGCCTTAGAATGGCTCCTGCTAGTGAGGCTGCTATTAAATTGTACAGCGCCTTAGAATGACTCCTGCTAGTGAGGGTGCACTATTAAATTGTACAGTGCCTTAGAATGGCTCCTGCTAGTGAGGGCGCTCTATTAAATTGTACAGCACCGTAGAATGGCTCCTGCTAGTGAGGCTGCTATTAAATTGTACAGCGCCTTAGAATGACTCCTGCTAGTGAGGGTGCACTATTAAATTGTACAGTGCCTTAGAATGACTCCTGTTAGTGAGGGCGCTCTATTAAATTGTACAGTGCCTTAGAATGGCTCCTGCTAGTGAGGCTGCTATTAAATTGTACAGCGCCTTAGAATGACTCCTGCTAGTGAGGGTGCACTATTAAATTGTACAGCGCCTTAGAATGGCTCCTGCTAGTGAGGCTGCTATTAAATTGTACAGCGCCTTAGAATGACTCCTGTTAGTGAGGGTGCTCTATTAAATTGTACAGCACCTTAGAATGGTTCCTGCTAGTGAGGGTGATCTATTAAATTGTACAGTGCCTTAGAATGGCTCCTGCTAGTGAGGGCGCTCTATTAAATTGTACAGCCCCTTAGAATGACTCCTGCTAGTGAGGGTGCACTATTAAATTGTACAGTGCCTTAGAATGACTCCTGCTAGTGAGGGTGCACTATTAAATTGTACAGTGCCTTAGAATGGCTCCTGCTAGTGAGGCTGCTATTAAATTGTACAGTGCCTTAGAATGGCTCCTGCTAGTGAGGGTGCACTATTAAATTGTACAGTGCCTTAGAATGGCTCCTGCTAATGAGGGTGCTCTATTAAATTGTACAGCACCTTAGAATGGCTCCTGCTAGTGAGGGCGCTCTATTAAATTGTACAGCGCCTTAGAATGGCTCCTGTTAGTGAGGGCGCTCTATTAAATTGTACAGCGCCTTAGAATGGCTCCTGCTAGTGAAGGTGCACTATTAAATTGTACAGTGCCTTAGAATGGCTCCTGCTAGTGAAGGTGCACTATTAAATTGTACAGCGCCTTAGAATGGCTCCTGCTAGTGAGGGCGCTCTATTAAATTGTACACTGCCTTAGAATGGCTCCTGTTAGTGAGGGCGCTCTATTAAATTGTACAGCGCCTTAGAATGGCTCCTGCTAGTGAAGGTGCACTATTAAATTGTACAGTGCCTTAGAATGGCTCCTGCTAGTGAGGGCGCTCTATTAAATTGTACAGCGCCTTAGAATGACTCCTGTTAGTGAGGGTGCTCTATTAAATTGTACAGTGCCTTAGAATGGCTCCTGCTAGTGAGGGCGCACTATTAAATTGTACAGCACCTTAGAATGGCTCCTGCTAGTGAAGGTGCACTATTAAATTGTACAGTGCCTTAGAATGGCTCCTGCTAGTGAGGGCGCTCTATTAAATTGTACAGCGCCTTAGAATGACTCCTGTTAGTGAGGGTGCTCTATTAAATTGTACAGTGCCTTAGAATGGCTCCTGCTAGTGAGGGCGCTCTATTAAATTGTACAGTGCCTTAGAATGGCTCCTGCTAGTGAGGGCGCACTATTAAATTGCACAGTGCCTTAGAATGGCTCCTGCTAGTGAGGGCGCTCTATTAAATTGTACAGTGCCTTAGAATGGCTCCTGCTAGTGAGGGCACCCTATTAAATTGTACAGTGCCTTAGAATGGCTCCTGCTAGTGAGGGCGCTCTATTAAATTGCAGTGCCTTAAAATGACTCCTGCTAGTGAGGGTACTATTAAATTGTACAGCGCCTTAGAATGGCTCCTGCTAGTGAGACCGCTCTATTCAATTGTACACCGCCTTAGAATGACTCCTGCTAGTGAGGGTGCTCTATTAAATTGTACACCGCCTTAGAATGACTCCTGCTAGTGAGAGCGCTCTATTCAATTGTACAGCGCCTTAGAATGACTCCTGCTAGTGAGAGCGCTCTATTCAATTGTACACCGCCTTAGAATGACTCCTGCTAGTGAGGGTGCTCTATTCAATTGTACACCGCCTTAGAATGACTCCTGCTAGTGAGGGTGCTCTATTAAATTGAACAGAGCCTTAGAATGTTTTCTGCTAGTGAGGGCGCTCTATTAATTTGTGACCAGATGCGGTGACCCAATCAGTAGAGTGCAAACTTCCCGTGCGGAAGTTCGAGAGTTCGAATCCCAGTCGAGTCAAACGAATGACTTACAAAATTGATTTTGTCGTTTCCTAGCCTGGTTTTCGGCATTATTTGAATAGAGCAAGGACTGGTTAGCTCAGTGTAGGGATAATGTGATTGGGTGGAATATTACGTCCTGATTCTCCTATTGGGGTAGCACTATAAAGTCACCATGAGTGCGCACTGTCACAAGTCGGTAACAGTCCTGATATGACCATAGATGTAGCTAGGATGTAAACCCCCAACAAACAACTACTATTAAACTGTACAACACCTTAGAATAGCTCATAGTGAGGGCTCTTTATTAAATTTACATTAAAGTAAAACCTCTCTAACTGATAATCTCCACAGATCGACCACTCCCCTATATCGATCACTTTATTTGTGTCCCAAGCGATCGCCCATACAATACCATTGTAATGATATTTTTTTGTTAACTCCCTAAGCCGACCACCTCCCTAAATGGACCATATAAAGTCGGTCCCATGGTCGGCCAATTTAGAGAGGTTTTACTGTATTATGTTGATTAGTATTTGTGTCCTTCAACCCGGTGTCGCGGTTTCAATTCTCAACTAGTTTCAGTTCTCAACATCGCTTCTGCGCATGCGTCTAAATCCAACAGCGCCGTCTGCGCATGCGTAAAAAATGAACCAGTTTCAAATCATGGTCTGACATATTTGGATAGGGGATTCTATCAGTTCACTAAACTCAACAGCGGTGTTAGAGTGATTTACACATTAGAAATCGCGACACTCTGCAGTTTGAAGTCGTCACTCGAATCCACACATGCGCAGAAGCGACAGTTTGAGAACTGAAACTGGTTGAGAACTGAAACCGCAACACCGGGTGTCTTGGGCGGTTCGACACTGGAACTGTAACCACGTGGTGCTTACAGGGTGGCGCCGGGCAGTGTGGGTGCTGCCACCTGGGGGGCACCGGCCATGAATACCAACCAGCGTGTATGACATATAACTCTAAATCAATACGATGAAGCCGTCTACCTGTTCTCTTGAACCACTTCACCGCTTAAAGTTGCATAGTCCAATGGTTGTGAGTTTCTGGCGGGGGGGGGGGGGAGAGGGGTTGTGATAACCAGATTTTTACCTCATTGATTTGATGTGGAATATTGGTTGGTTGTTTGTTAGAGTTTTACGTCCTGGCAACGTCTAAGGTCATATTAGGATGAGTAGTGATTTGTGACAGTGTGCACTCATAGCGACTTTATATTGCTGCCCCACTGGGAAATCAGGCTGCTGGTATCATTACCTGATATCCCAGTTAGTCACATTATCCTGCCACTGAGCTAATCACTCCTTGCCCTATCCTATTAATGGCGAGCGCCAGGTTAGGAAGCGACAGGTATCAGTTTTATAAGTCATTGGTTTGACTCGACCTGGAACCGAACTAACGCCGCGAGGCCCGCACTCTACCGATTTGGCCACCGCGCCCGGTACACGGAATATTAATGTGATTGCTCAAGCCGATAATAAAATCCAGCCTTTCGGTGTGCACAGCAAACATTTAATTTGGATACATTTTTTTTTACTTCTGATATCTCCATGAGGTCAGACTTGCCAATTATAGTTGTTGTTGAAGATTTATACTGCCTATCATGGATAAGCCTGAATAGGCTTGTTTTCACCATTAGACAGTTTGTCGATAGAAAGCCCGAGCCTACACTTTTATCGACCCAAGGGATTTTTAACCTCCCACACCACATATACATGGTATGAGAGCAACTGGCCTTTGATGACGCTGTAAGTTATACACAGCGGTATATTAGCGGAATATTTCCGATTCCCGGGCTCTGATGTCGCAGTTCCATGTGGAATCTGAGTCATCCTGCGAAATTTAATATTTAGTTTGTATTATTTTTGTGGGTAACATACATTGATTAAGCGGGGATGGGGGGGAAATTTCAATCGCAGACAGTCGGTCTTCCTCATTCCATTGCTCCTTTCCCCATCCTATTAATGATGAATGCCAGACTGTGTGGTGACGAGTATAAATTTTGGCGTCAGTAGTTTTGCCTTGCTGGGGTTCCATGACCTGCCAACATGAGCAGCGGGCACTCAACCCTTTTGTCCCATCAGCCACCCCATTGTTGGTCTAGGCTTAAAATGAAACGCCAGCAGATCTGTGAGGTGTGGCTGAACGGTATGTTGTCAACATCATTCGGCACACATACTCACACACAACTAGACGGGATGGCCGAATGAGTTGAGCGTCCGTCTCCCGCTTTGGTAGATTGTGGGTTCGAACTCTGGTCGAATCAAACTACTGACTTAAAAATTGATGCTTGTCGTTTCCTAGCCTGGCGCTCTGCATTATTATGATATGGCAGGGACTGGTTGGCTCAGCGTCAGGATAATGTGGCTGAGTGGGATATCCAGTCATGGTGCTGGTGGCCTGATTTCCCAGTGGGGCAGCACTATTAAAGTCGCATGTTGGTACTTGTCCTGATATGACCGTAGATGTTGCCACGACGTCAAACTCCAAAAACCGCACGCACACAAACCACACACACACACACACACACACACACACACACACACACACACACACACACACACACACACACACACACACACACACACACACACTAAATCCAAAGGTATATGTAATGGGGACACTGACCCGACATGATCGCCCACTCACTTACCCACACATACACACACACACTCACACAAATATCTTCAAAGGCACGTGTATGGAACACTGATCTATACATTAACACATGAACACAATATCTGCATGGCTGACTGTGGAGGGAGTGCAAATCTACACACACACACACACACACACACACACACACACACACACACACACACGCACGCACGCGCACGCGCACGCTCACTCAAACACCTAGACACTGTATATCAGGTATGAGAGAGCGCCGCGATTTAGCAGATTTCAGCAATTTTGTTGGTAAATTTTTTATTTATGTCGTTTCTAAAATATCTAGGTCATAAAAACCCAATAAAGAAATTGGATCACACAAAGATCTGACAATTGTAAAGAGACGCAAACTGCAGTGGTATGGCCATATTTCCCACTTATCGGGTCTGGACAAAACCTTCTTGCAAAGCACAATGAAAGGGGGAAGACAAGGGGCTTTTTTTCTTTTCTTTTTTTACTTCTCTGTAATTCCTTTCATCCTGGAATGTTTATGATATTGAAGAATGTAAGGCAATAATTACTAGGATAATAATTGTTTTCAGTGTTCTAGATTATTTACAGATACCTCATCATAGATTTCTGCCCTTTTAAAAAAAATCAGAGACCACTTTCATCCCTGATCTATAAAAGTGCATTTGCAGATAGGACTGACACACACACCCAGACACGCACGCGCACACACACACACACACATCCACACACACACACACACACACACACACACACACACACACACACACACACACACACACACCCTCACACCCTCTGGAGGCTGTCAGGGGAGTTTCGGGCAGTCACCTCTAGGAACCAGACGCGGTGGCCAAATCGGTAGAACGCAGGCCTCTGATGCGGAAGGTCGGGAGGTCAATTCCCAGTCGAGTCAAACCAATGACTTACAAAATTGATACTCATCGCTTCCTAGCCTGGTGCTCGACATTATTAGGATATGGCAAGGACTGGCTGGCTTGGTGTCAGGATAGTGTGACTGAGTGGGATATCAGGTCATGGTGCTGGCAGCTTGGTCTCCCAGTGGAGAAGCACTATAAAGTTGCCTTGAGTGCACACTGTCACAGGTCGCTACCCGTCCTGATATGACCTTAGATGTTGCCAGAACGTAAAACTCCAACAACCAGCCAACCAACAAACTCTAGGCATATTATCCCAGCATGTCTGGGCTATCATTCATTGTTCACTGCATCGAATAGGATCTCTGCATCTCCACCCCCACCACACCTCAACCCCACCACACCGTGCCCCCACATCCTCACCCCCAGTCCCATTGAAGAACGTGACATGTGAAAGATACCGCAACAATCCGGCATTTGAAGAGAGTAATGCTCATGGCTCAAGCCCACCACCTTCTAGACAAATATCGCGCTTGGCGGGCAGTGAGAGCGGTAGCAGCAGATGGAGATGGGAAGGGCGGAGCCTGCCACAGTTGAGGAGTAGAATATGCCTCTGTCAGCATCTCCACACCGAGGACTGCCTCAGCAGATTTCCTATTGATTTGAAACGTGAGAGGCAGGTAGAAAGTAGAAGTTGAAAGCATGCCGCTGTCCAGTTGTGGGGCGCAATGTCTGTGGTCCCACATTGATGTTCCCTTATTTAACCCACTGGGGGCACCACTAGGATGGCACGTGTATTAATACATCCTCAATGGGGAGCTTTCATGAGTCAGTTCTCTCGCTATACACTAGGTGGCAGCACCCGTTCCCCGTCCAAGTCGGCCATCATGGTTGGATAGAAAATTAGAAGGGTGTAGGTGTGTGTGTGGTTGGGGTTTAGGGATGTGGTGTGGTGTAGGTATGTGTGTGGTGGGGGTGTAGGTGTATGGTGATGGGGGTGTAGGTGTGTGTTGAGGGTTTAGGGGTGTGGTGGGGGTGTAGGTGTGTGTTGAGGATGTAGGGGTGTGGCGGGGGTGTAGGTGTGTAGTGGGTGTTTAGGGATGTGGTAGGGGCGTAGGTGTGTGTGGTGAGGGTGTATGTGTGTGTCTTGGGGGTGTGGTGGGGGGTAAGGGGTATAGGGGTGTGTGTCGGGGTGTGGTGGTGGTTTAGGGATGCTAAAGGTTGTGAGGTGCCGCTCTGCAAGGCACGCCTACACCTCCACCACAAACCACCTACACTCCCACCACACACACCGTCAACCCCCACCACACACACCGTCAACCCCCACCACACACACCGTCAACCCCCACCACACACACCTACACCCCCACCACATCCCTAAGCCCCCACCATACCCCTACACCCCACCATACCCACTCACCACACACCCCCACCACACACCGCTAAATCCCCATACACCCCCACCACACACCAAAATCCTCACCACACCCCTACACCTCCACAACACAAACATACGCCCCCACCATACACAACTACACCCCAACCACACCCACCCCACCATACACACTCATCACACACCCCTACACACCCACCACACACTCCTAAATCCCCATACACCACCACCACACATACCAAAATCCTCACCACACACACCATACACATTTAACCCCGAACCACACCCACCACACCATACACACTCACCACACACCCCTACACCCCCACCACACACCCCTAAATCCCCACATACACCCACCACACACCAAAATCCTCACCACACCCCTACACCTCCACAACACATGAGACCGGCATGGTGCGCCATCTGACGAGAGAGTCAGGCAAACTGAAAGGTCCCCATTCAGGACACCACCTGCATTAAATGCATCCTCACAGCAGGACACAACCTGTATTAATACATCCCCACAGCACGACACAGTCTGTATTAATACATCGCCAGAGCAGGACACCACCTGCATTAAATACACCCCCACAGCAGGACACCACCAGCATTAATACATCGCCACAGCAGGACACCACCTGTGTTAATACATCCCCACAGCAGGACACCACCTGCATTAATACATCCCCACAGCAGGACACCACCTGCATTAATACATCCCCACAGCAGGACACCACTTGCAATAATACATCCCCACAGCACGACACCACCTGTATTAATACATCGCCAGAGCAGGACACTACCTGCATTAAATACACCCCCACAGCAGAACACCACTTGCATTAATACATCCCCACAGCACGATACCACCTGCAATAATACATCCCCACAGCAGGACACCACCTGTATTAATACATCCCCCCAGCAGGACACCACCTGCATTAATACATCCCGACAGCAGGACACCACCTACATTGATTTAATACATCCCCACAGCAAGACACAACTAGCATTAATACATCCCCACAGCAGGACACCACCTGCATTAATACATCCCCACAGCAGGACACCACCTGCATTAATACATCCCCACAGCAGGACACCACCTGCATTAATACATCCCCAGCAGGACACCCTGTGTTAATACGTCACCACAGCAGGACACCCTGTGTTAATACGTCACCACAGCAGGACACCACCTGCATTAATACATCCCCACAGCAGGACACCCTGTGTTAATACGTCACCACAGCAGGACACAACCTGCATTAATACATCCCCACAGCAGGACACCACCTGCATTAATACATGCCCACTGCAGCACACCACCTGTGTTAATACGTCACCACAGCAGGACACAACCTGCATTAATACATCCCGACAGCAGGACACCACCTGCATTAATACATCCCCACCACAGGACACCACCTGTGTTAATACGTCACCACAGCAGGACACCACTTGCATTAATACATCCCCACCGCAGGACACCACCTGTGTTAATACTTCCCCACAGCAGGACACTACCTGTATTAATACTTCCCCACAGCAGGACACTACCTGTATTAATACGTCATCACAGCAGGACACCACCTGTGTTAATACATCCCCACCGCAGGACACCAGCTATGTTAATACTTCCCCACAGCAGGACACCATCTGTATTCATACATCCCCACAGCAGGACACCACCTACATTCATTTAATACATCCCCACAGCAGGACGCCACCTGTGTGAATACGTCACCACTGCAGGACACCACCTGCATTAATACGTCCCCACCGATTGTTCGTTATAATCTACTTTCCTTTAGAGCGAAGTAACTTATTTCAAATGGCTATCTTTGGAGATGTTTTAAGTGCAAACATGCCAAATCAATTTTGGTGTGCATGTCAAAACTCTTGACACCATATGCTTCAGCAGTAACCTATTCTATTCAGTTGTCTTAGTATTCCCTTCTCTGCAACAGCAAGTGAACCAGTATCTAAATTGGATATGTATTATCAAATAAATGTGAGTGTCTTGGTTTAGTTAATTTGATGTTTGTACCGGACTATGCAGTTTTAATTTTGCATGAAACAGAATTAGGCCTCCGTCAGACTACGGCTTGTGATCACTTTGCGACCAAAAGTAGGTGACCTCTTTGCGACCAAAGCAGCAGCAAAAAGGCGAGGGAAACAATGATCGGTGACCGCTAAACGACCTCCGGGTGACCATTTTGTTCGCAAGGAGTTTGCAGGTGCTGCACCAAAAACATGCTTGCGACCAAAATGGTCACCAGGTCGGTGATCTTGTCAACGCTTGTGACTGGTCGGTGAC
The DNA here is from genome assembly GCA_030323885.1 of Branchipolynoe longqiensis. Classification (NCBI taxonomy): domain Eukaryota; kingdom Metazoa; phylum Annelida; class Polychaeta; order Phyllodocida; family Polynoidae; genus Branchipolynoe; species Branchipolynoe longqiensis. The sequence goes on from CM059190.1 coordinate 6,109,946, forward strand.
CAGTCAGCCTTTTGGTCGCGAAGTGGTCACCAGTGGTCGTAAACGATAGTGTGACTGTGTTTTTAGTTGATGGAGGATATACTTGTTTATGGTCTTGTCGCCTGATTTTAATGTGTGTTCTTTACTTGAAAATTCATGTCTTACCAAAATATTAAAATCCAAGCATTATCGCTATAATGTACCGTACTTTAATTTGAAGTGACTTAGATTTTTTGTATGGCAAACTTTGGAGATAGTTAAAGCACAAAGATGCAGAATTAATTTTGGCAAGCGTATCAAAACTCTTACACCATAGGTTTCAGCAGTAACATGTTCTATTAAATTGACTTAGTAGCCCCTTCTATGCGACAATAATTGCTTAATTAGTTCACCGGTGTCTAAGTTGGATATGTGGGATCAAATCTAGGTCAGTGTTTAAAAAAAAAATTTGATGCTTTCATCGGACTATGCAGCTTTTATCTGACTCTCGTCACTTCTCGCATTGTCTCGCTGCAGGACGTTAGGCGACCGTCTAGGAGAGGCCAAGGCGAGCGGTAACCTTGGAAACACATTAAAAGTTCTCGGCAAGTTTGACGAAGCCATCGCCTGCTGCGAGCGCCACCTGGAGATCTCGCGACAACTACAGGACCGGGTAGGTGTAGGCGGGGTAGGGATTGAACCTAGTCTGCATGTCATTGTCAGTGCTTTGAAATGAATTTTAATCATTTTTCTCTCTGTGAATTTGGCCCTTGTTGTCAACCTGCCACTCACTCACTCAAACACTCACTCACTCACTCTTACACACTCACTCACTCTTACGCTCATTCACTCTTACGCTCATTCACTCAGTAAATCACACACACGCACTCAAAAACTCACTTATTCACACATAATGACCCACACATACTCACAGACCTACACACACACCTACACATAGTGTTCCATCTGTACTTCACTATATTGTATATATATACATGTTCCTGTGTGTGTTGAGCCCTGTAGAATTGGCGAGGCTGCAGCGTTGTGTAACTTGAGTAAAGGGCCTGTCACACTACAACGTACAGCCTTAGTGTATGCCGACGTGATTTCCGACCAACACGTCATACGTTACGTATACATTGGGCATACGTCGGGTACATTGTGGATACGTCGCCGCGAGTTGGGGCTTTGAAAAAGTTTTGTGCGTGCTCAAAATTTCCAATGTGTGGCTCGTGCGTTCCACATACGCTACGTGTACATTAGGGATACATTGGTACACGTTAGCCATAGGTAAAACCTGCACGTGTCGCTGGCATATATAACGTACTTACAACGTTCCGTTAACATACACATGCGTTCCCCTAGCGTATCGCGAGCGTACCGCCTGTGTGTTGGCGGTCGGTATATCAAGGCACCACCTGGCTACTTCCAGCAGACCTGCTCAACTCTTCAGAGAGGATGGATGTCCCTACACTCCATCTACAGTTCCAGCATCACTACCGAGTTGTCATTTACCAGCATGAGCTATCATGGCTCTTTTGGCGGCCCAGGTCGATAGAAGGAGGAGGCAGCAGCGGAGATTGTGGGTCCCTGGATCGGGAGGCGGCCACAGTTTGGGTTGTATGACAAGCTTATGGTTGTGCTCCACAGTGAGGACCGTGCATCACTCGTCAACTTTATGTGGATGCCTCCCCAGATGTTTGATGAGATTGTGGCAAGAGTAGGACCCAGGATTGCCAAAAAGTACACAACATACAGGGTGCCGCTCGAGCCTGGGCTGAAGATCGCACTTACTCTGCGGCACCTGGCGTCTGGGAACAAATACTCATCGATGAAGTTCAGGTTTAGGGTCCCCCACAACACACCGTTGCTCATCGTGCGTGAAGTGTGTCAGGCCATCATCGATGAGTACCTGGACAAGGTCATGACGTGCCCCGCAGGAGGCGCACAAACCACAGGAGCCGCTGCAGCCACAGGAACCATGGGTGCCTCAGGTCCACAATCGTCCTCCAACCCCTGTGACAGAATGCGGTTGATCGCTGCCCGCGTATTCCTGAAGCGTGCCCAGGGCATCATCATCAGAGAGTCCAGCATGTAGTTGGAGAATGTGGCACGCTCTGTAAGGGCCAGTGTTGGAGGTGGCTGTAGGCCCTTCAGCAGCTCCCCAGACTCGTCGAATCGCGTCTGGATGGCTGCCAGTAGGTTGATGTCGTCTGGGGCTGTCCGCTTCCCCTTTCCCCGTTCTCGGACTGCAGTGGGAGGTGTTGGCGGAACCTCTTCCTCCAGCCCAGTCTGGAGATCAGCGCAGACATTCTGGGCAGTGTCGAGATCCCCCTGCACAGCGTCTATGGCAGCCATCACCTGTAAGACAAAATCATAAAATAACATAAGTAACATGAATGCAAATCAATGTTTCCACAAATGAGGTCAACAACAAAAATCAATAATAAAGATGAACAACAAATATATCACGTAAAGTGATTAAATTGATTTCTCCAGATTAATAATGTAAATAAAATATATCGCTTTGTCGACTTGTCCAGAATAATATGGGTTTTACCAGAATGCTAATGCCCAGAAGAATAAAAGATTTTGTACTTACAGTTCTGCAGGGCTCAGACCTTAGATGTTGCTAGGATGTAAAACAACAACATCAGGCCGGTGCCTGACGACTGACCGCAGGAAACCAAACTTCTGCATTATCCACAGTTTGGGGGCTCCGTCGCCGCTCTTCTTTTTGTGAAGCCTCGTGTTTGTGTCCCTCAGCGACTTGAATCACCCCTGCAGATGCACGGATGTTCTCCCCATACGGTTTGCCTGGTCTTCCCACATCTTGCCCTTCTTGTGAGACCACCTGTACTCAGTCATTTTAATGTTCCATATGACTGGGTTCTCCTGGAGGAAATCCAACATCCTATCCTCCTCGGCTAACGACAGAGAACAGTCACTTTTTTTCGCCCTCTTCTTCTTGGCCGAGGCGAAGCCGGAGGTGCTAGTGGAGGCAGCGGATGATGCACGCAAGCTCCCACGGGAAGCAGGAGATGGAGAACTGGAGTGCGGCTGCATCTGTGTCTGTGTCTGCGTCTCCAACTCAAACTTCATATCCATCTCTTCAGGCTGGCTAGATGGAGAGTGGTGTGGTGAGGAGGCAGGTGATGACACCGGCGATGGTGATGGTAGAATCTGCTTCTTCCTGCCTCTCCCACGCCCTAGTCCCGTAGTGATAGCAGCCTTGCAGGCAGCTGAAGCTGTAATGTTCTTCTTGGCAGGCATGGTGGCTTTGTGTGGAGAGAGCCAAAACTTCTGGGTATTTATACCCATCGGTGAACGATCACGTGACCGGGGCGTGGCCTAAATGTGATTGCATTCATCACGAATATGCTTTGCACACATTACGCATGAGGTTTTAATACGTTACCCACACAAGGCGACACACTAGGCATACGTTGACCATATGTCGTTGTGCGTTACTCATATGCTGAAGCTGTCACCTCCAACCGTCACTACATGTCTCAGCACGCCGAGTATACGTCGCTATGCGTTTTGTATACGTCGCTATACGCCACACATATGCTAGCCATATGCCAGCCACACGCTCTGTGTAGGCTTCATACGTTATACGGGCCGCCTGAAGTGCGAAAAGTTTGGCAAATGCCGACCTTTTTAAATTAGATTTTTATTTCAAAATGTTACGCACGCGCTAACTCCATACGTTGTAGTCTGACAGGGCCTTCACATGTACCATGCTATTGGAAAAGCATGTGGGTCGCGCTTGTACTTCAATATACATGTGTTGACACCTGTAGATTGATGTGGCCCAAGCGCTGTATTATCTAGGTAATGTGTACCGCATCAAAGACCCTATAACACTAAGACGGCTCACTCCCTATCTCTCTCATGGTAATGTAAATTTGACAGTGCCATCTTGTGGTGGGTTTGATCAGCCCAGCTGCTGGCTGGTGTTTCACATGTAAACACATAGGCCTACAAGGTGAGAGGGTGAATTTAAAATTTAAAAAAGAGAGATTGCCTGTCATTTAGATTTGGCCGATGTTGCTCCTACTGCCTGGTCCCCACCTCCCTCTGCCCCGCCTTCCCTCATTCCCCCGCACTCTCCCTTCCTCCCCTTCCTCCCCCCCGGCCTCCGCTCCCTCCGACCCTGCCGGCTTCACCGCCCTTCCCCCACTCTCCCCTTCCCTCACTCCCCTTCCATCCCCTTCCCCTCCTCTTCCCCCTCCCATCCCCACCCTTCCCTCTCCCTATCTCCCTCCTCATCCACCTTACCCAGCACTCTCACACCACACCTCCCTCCCCTCCCCCTTCCCTCCTCCCTCTCCACCTCTCCCCTTCCTCCCCCACACTCCCTCAACGCTCCCCCTTCTCACCCTCCCTCTCCTCACCCACCTCACTCGGCGCTCTCACACCACACCTCCCTCCCCCACACCTCATGATCCCCTCCCCCTCCCTGATGTAAGCAGGGGGAGGGAGGTCCCCACTGGTTGTGGGTTGCTACTCTTAAAGAACTCCCACCACCACTGCTACCCCCCACCCTGCCCCTCCACCTCTCTACCCCACCCACCCATGCCACCATACACACATTCGGTGTGGTGGTGGGGGGTGTAGGTGGGTGTGTAGGGTGTGTGTGGTGGAGGTGTAGGTGGTTTGTGGTGGAGTTGTAGGGGTCTTGAGCGGCACCTCACAATCTTTAGCCTCCCTAAACCCCCACCACACACCTACACCCTCACCACAGCCCTAAACCTCCACACACACCTAAACCCCCACCACACCCCTAAACCCCCACCGCCACACACCTACACCCTCACCACACACACCTACACCCTCACCACACACACCACACACTTACACCCCCAACACACACACCACAGACCTATACCACAAAGACACACATACTTACACCCCACGCGCACCCCTAAACCCCCACCACACACCTACCAAACGACAGCAGGGTTTCTTCTGACACTCCAATGCTATCAAAATTATCAAACCCACCACCTGGTGCGCTGGCTGTTCTCTTGATTACACAGTACAGGCTGAGTGAGGCATCTTAGTGTTATAGGGTCTTTGACCGGGTTAAGAGGAAGACCGCATTCTGCCTGTACTTTACTATGCATGTTCTGGTATGTGTTGACCCCTGTAGAATTGGTGAGGCCAGAGCGCTGTTTAACTTGGGTAACGTGGACCATGCGAAGGGGAAGCATGTGTGTCGCATCTGTACTTTACTATACATGTTCAGGTGTGTTTTGACCCCTGTAGAATTGGCGAGGCTCAAGCTTTGTGTGACTTTGGTAATGTGTGCCATGCTATGGGAAAGCGTGTGGGTTGCGCCTATACTTCATTATACATGTTCCATTGTGTTTTGACCCCCTGTAGATTGGCGAGGCCCGAGCGCTGTACAACCTGGGTAACGTGTACCATGCTAAGGGGAAGCACGCGGGTCGCAGCGCGCACCAGGACCCCGGCGACTTTCCACCAGAAGTGAAGGAGTCGCTGCAGAAGGCCGCCAGCTACTACGAGTAAGTGCTAGATTACACCACGTCAACATAGGCACCGCAATAAAACCTAGATGCTATCAAAGCTCTCAACGGGAATTCTACCAGGGATCCCATTTCTCTGCGAAATCGCAGATTTTTTAGTGAAAACTGAGTTTCCAAATCAGCAGAGAAAAATCATGGCCATGAAAAAACTTTTACTTTTGAATATTTGTTAGTCTTGAAGTCTTAAAACAGTTGGAATTTCGGGGCCAAAATATTTCCAAGTAAGTGCCCGATTGCACCATTTTAATCATAGGTTTTAACAAATTTCCAGCGGGGGCATGCCCCAAACCCCTTGTTTTTCATGGATTTTATTCTTTTGTCACCTCTGATCTACGGATCGGTGACTTACGGGTCAGTTTTTCGGGGGGCACTTGTAGAAAATTGTTTATATGCGAGTTTAATTTTTCGTAGCGCCACAGCTATTTCGGGTATTTTTGTACGCATATCATAGATGATATACCACCTACAAAATTGCTGCTTACAACTTTTTGTTGAAATCTTGATAAATATTATTCAAGGATGAAAGATCTCCGCGATTCCGCGGATTTCCAGGATTTTTCAATTCCGCAGCACTATCAGCATATACTACTAATAAATGCTCCAAGTGTCGCAGCACTATCAGCATACACTACTGCTTCAGACGGTGCAGCACTTTCAGCGTATACGAATATATATGAAACTCGACTTCCGGGAATTTTCCGCAATTCCCTGACAATGCTATGCCTATGGGAGAATATCAGCATTTCCGCTTTCTTTCCCGGAGAGCACTTTCATCCCTGATTGTTTCTGATGAGCTATAAATATTTTGTTATTGTGGTAGCATATGCATCAAGTCCAAAGCTGGCTTCGCAATAATGCGAAACTCTTGCATAGCCCAGTAATAATAACTAATTCCATTTCACTATTGTACCGCTAAATATGTATTCTTCCTGATTATACGACAGGATGGCTGAATAAGTTGAGCGTCCGCCTCCCGTTTTGGTAGGTCGTGATATTCTAACCATGGCGGAGTCAAACCAATGACTTAAGAAATGTTACTTGTCGCTACCTAGCCTGGCATTCGGGATTATTAGGATAGGGCAAGGAGCAGTGGCATGAGGAAGACCAATTGTCCGTGATTGAAATTTCCCCTGCGTAATCGACTAATGTACCAAAAAAACACACACACAAACGAAATGCGCTTTAGTATTGTCTCGCAAACTACATAATTTGCATCCCATTTAGTGACTTGAATCCGTACAAAATGTTTGCTGATAATTGTTGATATTGGTTGCTTTCAGGGAGAATCTGACAATAGTGCATGAGCTTGATGACCGAGCAGCACAAGGGCGGGCGTGCGGTAACCTAGGTAACACGCATTACCTCTTGGGCAACTTCACTCAAGCAATCACATATCACGAAGATGTGAGTAGCGCGTTTAAAGCGGCAACTTTACGTTGTCACAATATGCATGTCTTGAGTTCCGCTGGTCCCTCAGGAAGGACAGAAGCTAGGACCCAGCACGCCGGGTCACAGCTTAAATTGCATAGTCTGATGGTTTTGATTTTCTGTATTTTTTCTGAGATAAATATATATTAGATCAATCACTAGTATCTACTTTACATTAGTTCAAAGTTACTTTTATTTTAAATGGTAAACTGTTTAGATATTTTGAGTGCAAACATGGAAAATTAGTTTTGGCAAGCTTGCCAAAACTCTGACACCATAGACTTCTGCAGTAACAGGTTCTGTTAAATTGACTCAGTATTGCCTTCTACGCAGAAACAAATGCTTAATAAGTGCATCAGTATCTAAGTTAGATATGTAAAATCAAATCTAGATAATTGGTTTGGTTTTGAAAATTTGATATTTCATCGGACTATGCAGCTTTAAGCTTACACGGCGGAAGGTGTGCGAGGTAGTGAATACACATACACGAAGTGGTATTTTATTTAAAGTAAAATATTTGCTATGGCGATTTCACAGCAATCTACATTAGAATAAAATATACGACAATAATCCTACGAAGTCCAGTTATAGGGGTGTATAGTGAAGTATAACGCTGGGAGTGGCACCAACCCCAACTTCCCATGTGTAAGCTGAAGCTGTGACCTGATATGTAGCAGGGATGAAAGATCTCCGCTATTTCGCGGATTTCCGGGATTTTTCCTGTAGCTACAAGTGTATACTAATAAGTTGTGCCCATCCTGATATGACCTTAAATGTTGCCAGGACGTAAAACTCCAACAACCAACCAACCAATACGTTGTTTCACGCTGCAGCACCATCAGGGTATACTAATATATGGTGCAAACGCCGCAGCACGAGCAGCGTATACTACTAATGCCTTCATGGCGCAGCTCTATCAGCGTATACTACTAATATGTGCTTCTAACGCTGCAGCACTATCAGCGTATACCGATATGTGATGCAAACGCCGCAGCACTAGCAGCGTATACTACTAATACGTGCTTCAAATGGCGCAGCACTATCAGCATATACCAATATGTATGAAACCCGACTTCCGGGAATTTTCAGCGATTCCCTGACAATACTCAACCTATGGGATAATATCAGCATTTTCGCTTTTTTTCCCCGGAGACCACTTTCATCCCTGATGTAGAGTCACATCTTCAATCGTTCCTCAGGGACCAGCGGAACTCAGAATACTTGTATTATTATGATCGAATGTGATTCAGGGATGAAATATCTATGATTTCGTGGATTTCTGCTGTTTTTAATATTTACCGATTAAAGTTGCCAATAATGTATATGTCCCAATAGAAGCACGCTACCCAATAGAAGCACACTCCCCATTTCAAGATTGAAAGCGCGCACAAATTTACAATGACTGAATGCACATAAAATAAGACAATCCCACTTTATTTTAGGGGCAAGACAAAAACAAATAAAAATTTACGATCATATTCAGACTGAATGCACATAAAATAAGACAATCCTGCTTTATTTCAGAGGCCAATCCATGAAATTCTTTAACTTTGAATAGACGCGCATCCATGTGTCTGTACGCGCTAGGATTGGGACATATATGGTATATATGACTGCAATTGGTTAGTCTGAATCCCATTCTTATATGACCTTAAATGTTGATAGAGAATAGAACCCAAATCAAGAAAGAGTTTGGCATGGGCGATAATACAATCACAATTAGAAGGTAAAACAACACAAACAAACAAAACAAGGGGTGATGAAAATGGGGAATATTGCACCTAGAGTGGGACTCGAGCCCACATCTCTTCACATTCCGGGCTAGTGTGCCAACCATTACACCACCCAGGCTCCCTGATATCACCACACTACCCACACCTACCTGTCGTAAAGCAACCATCAATCAGTCAAACCAATGACTTAAAAATTTATACTTGTCGCTTCCTAGCAAGGCACTCGGCTTTATTAGGATAGTGCAAAGACTGATTGGCTCAGTGTCAGGATAATGTGACTGAGTGGGATATCAGGTGGGGCAGCACTATATGCCATGAGTGTGCACTGGTCAAAAGTCGGTACCCGTCCTGATATGACCTTAGATGTAACTAGGATGTAAAACAATGACAAACAAACAAACAAGTCGGTACCTGTCCTGATATGACCATGAATGTTGCCAGGATGTAAAACTCAACAACCAACGCACAATCCATGTGGTTCAGCGTTCTTTCTGTGGTTCCGCGTTCCTGCCTCAAATCACCCACAATCCATGTCGTTCAGCGTTCCTTCCCCACAATCACCCACAATCCATGTCATGCAACGTTCCTTCTGCGGTTCAGCGTTCTTGCGCTCTAAATTACCCCAATGCATGAATTATGCACCTGTCTTAACAGTTGTGTCGTGTTTTCTTTGTCTTCCTAGAGATTAGCAATCGCGAAAGAGTTTGGCGACAAGTCAGCCGAGCGGAGGGCGTACAGCAACCTGGGCAATGCGCACATATTCCTGGGGGAGTTTGAAATAGCGGCAGAACATTATAAGTAGGTCACTTGTTTTAAAGTATGGCAGAAACTCAAAACAATGGTTTTGCAACTTTAAAATTAAAATTTGACAAATTGTTAATAGTGATGAGATGGAATTAGACAGGTTGGCTTACTGAGTAAATAATTAGTTGTAGCCCGTGAATATTAAAAATTTGATTCCCTATTTAAGTTGCATAGTTCGATGGTTTTTGAGATAAATATATTAGGTTGATCGTTATAATCTCCCTTACTTTAGTTTGAAGTAACTTTTATTTTAAATGGTTAACTTTTGAGATATTTGAAGTGCAACCATGCTGGCATTCACGACAAGCTTGTCGCAAGCACCCCATAGTGCCAAATATAGATTATGACTCTTGCTTGTTCCACCGGCTGCCTGTTTCAATATTCGCACGATCACGTGATCTCATAAGTGACGAGCCCTATTGCAGCCCACCCCGCAATGTGCTTTCCTTGTGCTCTTGTAGGAAGACACTGCAAATAGCGAATGAGCTGGGTGACAAGGCGCTGGAGGCGCAGGCATGCTACAGTCTAGGCAACACCTACACCCTGCTACGCGACTACGACCAGGCCATCGACTTCCACCTGCGGCACCTCACCATCGCACAAGAACTGCGCGACCGGGTTGGTGAAGGACGTGCCTGCTGGAGCCTCGGCAACGCACACACCGCCCTTGGCAACCACGAGAGGGCGCTGCAGTATGCAACCAAGCACCTTGAGATATCCAAGGAGGTGCGTAGAGGGTCTGTCTGTGTGGGCTGAGATGGGGTGGGGTTGGGTGGGGTGGGCTGAGCAGGCTGAACTCAAGGAAAAGGATCGAACGGCAAGTTACTCAGGTTTCGGGCCAACCTGATGTAGTTCAATTAAAAAATGCGTAACTTGTCCACTTGGACTTCTTATTCGTACTGAAAATACCTTTCCTGCTCAAGGGAGATCGCCCCCCACCACCTCCAGAATGTATTCGATGTCAGTCCCCATTGACACTCAAACACATATTATTAAACTGTTGATTTTATGAACTTGTGCCAACAATTTTACAACGCAAACAATGTGCATGATCTGTTTACTAATGTAAAACAAGACATTTTAGCTTTCTTAAGGGCAGCAGGGCTGTACCACCTCATATAGTTTATTGAATCAATTCTTTACCAATTTACTAAGAATGACTTTAACCTGGAATTTTATTTTCCTTGACCACAATTTTTATAATTGTGAGCTTTTTAAACTTCATATCTGTCTTTTGGTGAATATTTGATTCTGTGCTTTTACACTCTGTGTAAAAGTGATGGTTAAACAAAAATGGACAGAATACACTTTTAACAGTTCTCACCGTGAATATGGCCTTTGCTGCCGACACGGCGTAAAACAACCACTAATCATCACCACCACCAAATATTGGGACCCATGTCAAATGTAAATGGGTCATTCTCAGACATTGTACCACATTTTTGCTTTCCATGTTACGATATTAATGATTTTACCTTGTTTTTGAGGGGTAGTAAGTCAAATAGTTATCGCTGACTGTATATTAATTATGTTAGCAATACTACATGTATTTAATTTATCCCACAAAATGTATCTAAAATATGCTTATAAATATGATTTTGTGCTAAAGTGAAAATATGAATATTTACACATTGGCACCATACATCTCCCCAAACGGTCTTTTCAACTAATCAATAAAATCTTGTTTGAATTTGTTGTGTGTGTTAAAATGATGTTATGGATGGATGTCACATGGTTAATTTTAACAGTTTTCTCGATTTGTATAACATCTAAATCAAAAAGTGAATATTTTTTTTCCATCTCTGACAAATGCAGAAAGGCAAAACCTACCTATGAACAGATTCCGCTATTGTTTGAAATGTGTTCTGCTATTATTTGGAATGTTTTCACTTTTGGTTTCCATGTCACAAAAGTGGTACACAGTTTCTGAGAATGACCCAAATCGCTTTAATTCTATAGATCGGCGACAAGACGGGGCAAGTGACTGCTCAACTAAACCTGACCGACTTGCGAAGTATGCTTGGCATCAGCCGGGGGGCAAACGACTTCGACAACAGCAGGTCAGCGAAAACCATCCATGCACCCATCTTCTCATTCGCTCTCATCCTAGTGTAACAACCAAAATTGAAAGATAATTTTTGCGCAATGAAAATTGATGGAAGGGTAATTTTTGCGCAATGAAAATTGAAAGATATTTTTTGCGCAATGAAAATTATATTTGGCGATATATTCAACAATAACAAATTTAACCCACTGTTATCTGTGAGAATATTTCCCATGTGCCATAGAAGTTTAAAAGATAGTTTTAACTGGTAGTGTTTTTACGGTACATGGTTAAGCCGTATAAAGCTAAGATTCCATATATGCGGTAAGCAAATGTGACAAAAAAAATGGAAAATGATGTAAACACACATCCATATGACCGGATGCGAATGCAGCAAAATGGACCGATCGGAGCGAATGCGAATGGCCTACCGCGTATATGGAATCTTAGCTTAAGTCTCTTCTTTCTGCGGACATGCGTGCTTGCAGCATCACAGAGAGCGCCTCGTCTGTGACAGCAAGCGACTCAGATGGGACAGACCTGGGCGCACGCCGGCCACGGAATGCAGGGAGGCGACACAGTATGGAGAACATGGACATCATGAAACTTACACCAGACAAATTAGTACGTGTTGGCCTATCGCACGTCTAGCCAATCAGAATTTTCTATCTTTTCCGATTTTTAAAGACATTTTTCGTTATTGTATAAATCAAAGTGAGAATAACAATTTATATTGCCAAATTTCTTATGTCATTGATCTGGTGGTTTTCTTTAGTTTAAAAAAAAAAGTGTTAAGAAACATTTATTAAATTTGTTACCTTGGCCTTGCTTCTAACTCCCAATGCATGCTGAGGGATTGCTGTCTGATTTACCGTTTAAAGCTGCAGAATCTAATAGTTTTAAGTTTCTTAATTTAAAGGATTAACTTTGAAGATATCTGCGGTAAAAATATGCATAATTAATTTTTGGTGTGAACACCAAACTGCTGATTGGCTCAGTATCGGGATAATGTAACGGAGTGTGGCATTCGTTGTGTGTTAGGGCGTTTCGCGACATGGCAGCTCGGTGGGGTAGCATTTCTATGAGGACTTTGCACTGTGACAAGTAAGTATTCTTCTATATATTACCTCATCTCTTCGAAAAGGCAAAACAAGAAAAGTCTGCACGGCAAATGAACGGTGGTGCAAAGCCGAAGGTACGCGAACGGAAGTTGGAGAAAGCCGCATCAGTCGCCACCGATATGGTGTCGCAGCACGAAGTGAGAGGACCAGTAGTTGCCAACTTCCGGGCCAGCAGCGCAGGCGCAGGTAGGGGTGACTGGCATTGTGTCAGGGTGCATATATTTGTTTGTTTGTAATTTTAATCTGTAAAAACAAGTTAATTGCTCTTTGCATTCTTGTGGTGTGCTATGCTAACGGTGTTTGCCATAATGTGTCTTGCTAATAGCGCTACCTTCTTGTGACTTGTTAATGGTGGTTTCCTTCTTGTGTCCCGCTAACTTTACTATCATCTTGTGCCTTGCTCGCAGTACTACCTTCTTGTGAATTGTTAATGGTGTTTGCATTCTCATAGCTTTCTAATGGTGTTTACATTTTTGTGCCTTGTTGGCGCTACTACCTTCTTGTGACTTGTTAAGGGTGTTTACATTCTTGTAACGTGATAATGGGTCAGTTCTTGTGCCTTTCTGACGGTGTTGACCTTCTTGTAACTTACTGGCGCTACCTTCATGTATCTTTCTAATAGTACCAGACGGGATGGCTGAATGAGTTGAGCGTCCATCTCCCATTCTGGTAGATCCTGGGGTTCGAACCCTGGTCGAGTCAAAAGCAATAAGTTAAAATTGTATACCTGTCGCTTCCTAGCCAGACACTACATTATTAGGATAGGTCAAGGACTGGTTGGCTCAGTGTCATGATAATGTGACTGAGTAGGATATCAGGTCATGGTGCTGGTGGTCTGATCTCCCAGTGGGGCAGCACTATAAAGCATCCATGAGTGCGCACTGTCACAAGTTTGTACCCGTCCTGAGATGTTGCCAGGATGTAAAACTCCAACAACCAACTGTGGGACAAGCAGTCATTGCCCTATCCTAGTGTAGTGTGGGGAGACGCGCGGGTGAGAGAAACAGAGGGATCAATGTGCCTAGATTTGGATTCGAACCCACACTTAACTTGCTGGTGGTGCTACTTTCATGTGTCTTTCTAATAGCGCTCGCTACCTTCTTGTGCCTTGATAACGATGTTCACCTTCTTGTAACTTGATAATGTTGCTATCTTCGTGTCTTTCTAATAGCGCTATTTTCTTGTGCATGGCTGATGGTGTGTACCTTGTAACTTGCTATTGGTGCTACCTTCTTGGGCCTTGTTAGCAGTGTGAACCTTCTTATAACCTGCTACTGGCGCTACCTTCATGCGTCTTTCTAAACGCGCCACCTGTCTTCTTGCAGCGGGCGACAAAGGGTCGGACATGGACGCTGACAGCTTCTACGACTTGCTCACCAAGTTCCAGTCACGCCGGATAGATGACCAGCGCTGCTCGATTAGGGTGTTGGAGAAGCAGCCGACCCAGAATGGGGCGTCTGCAGGTAATGATGGTTGTCTCGTTGTTTTGTTTTAAAGTTGTCAAACCAAGCCAAGCTCTCAATTTCAAGCAGTATGTCTCTTCCGAATCACTATAGAGCTATCCTCTGGATGTAGCGTTGGGCTGATATGTCACCATCCACGACACAAATGTCGATGATGTCCAACAAACGGCTAGTCAGGACCCTGGCCATGCTAGGATCGGGGCGCAGTACTGAACATATACGCATGAAGTGGTATTTTAATTAATGTCGTTCGAACAATTTCACCGCAGTCCACACCAGAAACAAATGTAGCACGAGAACCCTACAAAGTTTGGTTATCAGGACCCACGTGTTTACGGGTTCAAAGTGACCTTAAAGTATGGGGTCTATAGTGAAGGATGGGGCTGGGAAGGACAGCCTTTCCCCCCTCCCCCCTCCCCCCTCCCTCCCCCCACTTCCGGTGTGTGAGGACGCGGGGTCACAGCTCCAGCCCTTCCTCGGAGACCAGTGGACGGTAACTCGGAAGACACATATTGCGCATTCGCATTCGCATCCAAAGGAGAAGGGAAAATTCTATAGACATGACTGAGACCGATTTGGCAACTGGCAAGCTGAAAACACTATTTTAAATGTTCCAAAGTGGATGATGTTGCTGTAACTGATTCCTACTACATAATAATGTTCTGTCGGTGAGCAGTGAATGCTGTGTTTGTCATGTGGAGTGTATTGAAGACATTGTGAAGGCATATAACCAAATTTCATGTGTCATAAATGGTAGTTGGAACACAATTTTAGTGTTCAATTGTCTAAATTTTGTAAGTACATGCAAGTTATAGATACAGTTCTTCTGATTCTAGTGATACCAAATTTATCTCTCTATCTAAATTAGAACCTGAGATATGGCATTTTGAAATTTCCATGAAAATGTTACTTTTATTCTGAGGTAGTAAATAGGTACTATTAACTTTACAACGGGGCCAATTTGATATCTTAGCTGTTTTAAAAGGTGTATATCTGTGTTTGTTTTTGTTTTTTTTCTTCCTGAAAAAGAATAAATGCAATCTATTTATATGAAACTTGATTATGTGCTTAGTTTTGGTTTCCAAGTATCTGCACATGTTCTATGGCTTTGTGAATTTGCTTATTTGGCCAATTTCATTTTTGGACGAAAAAAACCATCAAAATTATATTTTAAAATGCTCATAACTTTTGAACCGATTATCACATCAAGATAAATTTGATACCACTGAAATCAGTGTATAAAGTTCTATCTGATTATCACAAAAGTGAAATGCAAATATACATTTCAAAAATCAGTTTGGAGTACCTATTACCAGTATTAACTAACTTCACCAATTCCTTCTCACCCTCCCCCCTCCGCAGCTACGACGCCCCAGAACGAGGAGTTCCTGGACATGGTGGCGGGCATCCAGGGTTCGCGGATGAACGACCAGCGGGCTGCGCTTCCGGACTTCCCAGGGCTGCACAACTCGCAGGAGGTGCTCGATCAGCTCATGACCAATAACACGCCCATTCTGGACGACGGCTTCTTTGACATGATAGTTCGCTGCCAGGTATGCGCTGCTTAGCTTGGCTATGCTTTTTTAATAAGAGTTGCGTAATCCGCTAAGTTTTGCACTCATGGGTAAATACATTCGATTGATGTTATCAACTTGATTTTAGTTTGCGGTTGGTTTTACTTATGGAGAGAACCAGACGGGATGGCCGAATGAGTTAGAGCATTTGTCTCCCGTGCTGGTAGGTCGTGGGTTCGAACCCCGGTCGAGTCAAACCAATGACTTAAAAATTGATACTTGTTGCTTCCTAGCCAGGTGCTCGGCATTATTAGGACTGGGCAGTGTCAGGATAATGTGACTCAGTGGGATACCAGGTCATGGTGCCGGCAGCCTGGTTTCGCAGTGTGACAGCACTATAAAGTCGCCATGAGTGTGCACTGTCACAAGTCGGTACCCGTCCTGATATGACCTTAGAATTTGCTAGGACGTAAAACAACAACAAACAAACTTATGGAGATGGTTGATGTGAAAATATGCAGAGTTAATTTTGAGTTGAACACCAAAATTGAAATGCTGCACACAGGTTTTGTTGACCTGGATTATTAACGTAGCACAGGAGCAATAAATTGTTGCAATAAATTTAAATCTGTGCACCGGTACCTAGGTCGGATTAGTAGGATCAAATCTGGGTGTGCATTTTGGTATAGAATATTTTTGGCTTTCATCAAATTATGCCGCTGTAAGTTGTGGTATTCAAGATGGTCTTTCATCTGTTTTGACCCTATTCCCCAATTTGTCGCTAAAATGGGTTTTGTTCCCTTTAATTTCCTAAATTAGGATGAATACTATTCTTCCATTTTTCTTCTTTTTCTTTATAGTAAGCGAAGAAGACAAAATTGAAGTGAACAGATATTTTTCGGGGTGTGATATGGGCTACCGATTAGCACATCGCTATCCAGTGTTACGCGCCCTTAAATTGGAGTTCAGTTTAGTTTGCTGAACTCAAAATGATGTAGTGAATGAACATCACCCGCTGATAGACCGCCTTGCCACAATTGATTCCTATTCTAAATCAAAATGTTACACTTAAGAAGTGTCCCTTCATAGATCAGATATATTGTTGTCTTTGAGCAAAGCCATGGCAATGAAATATTTGTCCAAAAGTACGCTGTTCGGAACAACTTTGTCAAACACACATTTAGAATGATTAACTTGAGTAAACACATTTCACTCCGACAGCGATAGTATCTTAGAGTAGAACCTTTCACACTGTTTTGCTGTCGCAGTTTTCCAAAACTTGTGTCTAGCATTATCATCATCCGATAGTTTTGCTGTCTTTTGGTTTAATCTCTCTAAATACAGTGCACAATATCCTGATTATGGAACTTCCTTCTATGTTCCAAGAAGTTGGGGGTGCTTACATTATACAACTTCTAGTTTTAGTTCTGAAGTGTTACAATTTCTCAGCTAACATTGTGCCTTCTGTTGTCACTATTGGAAACGCGCGTAAAGTATGTGGGTTTTTGTTTCACTGGAACTAGTCTGAACCAGTTCGTTGAACCGTTGTGCTTAATTGGAACCAGTACACTGAATCATTATCCTACACCAGTACATTGCACCAGTACGCTGGAACCAGTATGTGGGACCAGAACAGTGGACTGGTATGTGGGACCAGGATGTTAAACCAGCATGCTGCGGCAGTATGTTGGAACAGCATGCTGCACCAGTATGCTGCAACAGTATGTTGGACCAGTATGCCGGACCAATACACTGGACCAGTATGTTGGACCAGTAGACCCAGTTAATGGCAGGTCAGTCTGTACTTATTCCTAGTCTTCTGCCTACAGCCGTTTCCTAGTGCTTTCTTCTAGCCATAAGAATTTCTACAGTCTAAGCATAACGCAGTGCAACATTTCACCCGTAAGTCCAGCTTCTATTTGTTTTGAATTAAGCTGTCACTAGCAGGAGCCATTTTAAGGTGCTGTGTAATTTAATAGTGCGCCCTCACTAACAGGAGCCATTCTAAGCCGCTGTGCAATTTAATAGCACCCCGACTAGCAGGAGCCATTCTAAGACGATGTCCAATTTAATAGAGCGCCCTCACTGACGTGAGCCATTCTAAGGTGCTGTACACTTTAATAGAGCGCTCTCACTAGCAGGAACCATTCTAAGGCGCTGTACAATTTAATAGAGCACCCTCACTAGCAGAAGCCATTCTAAGACGATGTTCAATTTAATAGAGCGCCCTCACTAACGTGAGCCATTCTAAGGTGCTGTACACTTTAATAGAGCGCCCTAACTAGCAGGAGCTAGTTAGGGCGATCTTCTCAGGCACTGTCATGTAAAATCACATATGACATATTTACAACTTGGTTATAAAAGTTGGAATGTAGAGAAATTTACTATAAAAGTCTACCCTAAACAGACAAGTCTTGAAGAGAGACTAAAATTTGTCAAGCGATGCTGTTTTTCTTGCATCATTTGTCCCACAATGACCTAACTTTCCGTGACCACTCAAGCATCCCACCATAATTCAAGCAGAACACCCTCCCCATTTCACAGTAACAGTGTTGTTAATATTGCTGGTGTAGACAAGCCATGTAGCACATATACTGAACAGAATAGGGAGGGTGCAGGGGGGGGGAGGGTGGCGGGAGTCATCAGCAACTGTAGTAAGCGTGACAGGGTGCTGGAAATGACTGAACTGTGCTTGTAGTTTGTTCATGTTCCCTTAGCAACGACTACCCATGTGATAATACACAAAAGCCACTCTGCAACAGGCTTCAAAGGCAATGGCTCTGCAAAGTGTCTTGTTACCTTAACGACAGTATACAACACATAGAGCAACTGTATGCAAGACAAAGTTAGTGTGTAGAAGTCGCAAAACCTTATCAATGTGTGGCGATATAGTTAAAGGTTTATATTTTGCGTAGAGTGCATCCTGTCCATTACATACAGAATGAATCTTAGAGTGAAGGCATGGATTGTCGCTATTAATAAGAAGAGCTATAGTGGCAGGGGAACCAAAGTGTGCATGCTTATAAAGTTGAAAACACGCAGTCCGCATTCTCATCCACATCCACAAATATTGTAGACGTAAAACCGAACAAAGCACACTCTCCGCAATCTTCAGCTGTGTTCATAAAGGTGAATGGTTATCTGTTTTTGTGGCTTTACGCCACTCGAATATGCAAACTGTATGTTTTTGGTTGGAGCTCTGCGGTGCCTGCAATTCACTACCAGTTGCTATAGTGGGTAACCTTAAGTATTAAGCTTTTCTAACTAAAAAAAGAAAAGCGCCTAGTAATACGGATACAGTTTGATATGTCAACAGTTAAAACTCTGTGTTTTGTTTAATCTATCGCAGGAGGAAACTCCACTCCTCCCAGCATTTGATTTTTGTTGTTGTTTTTTTTCTTGACGATTTATACTGTCTATTATGGATAAGTCTGAATAGACTTGTTTTCACCATTAGACATGAGTCGCGCACACCCATTGCACAAAGTGTCCTGTGCTGCACAGAAACAGCACAGGATAAAGACAGTTTGTCGATAGAAATCCCGAGCCTTCACTTTTACCAACCAAGGGATTTTTAACCTCCAACACCACATAGACATGGTATGAGAGCAACTGGCCTTTGATGATGCTGTAAGTTATACACAGTGGTGGAAATCCAAATTGGCAGAGGTGGGGGCACGGGGGAATCGAACCACTGAACCCCAGACCAGCAGTCCGACCTAGAAAAAAGTTCTGGGTTGGTGAAGAACCATAAGCTAACCTTCAATGAAGCGTTACATTTAAACAAAGACAAGGTCGACCTTGTCATAGATGACACCGTTTACAAAAGTGATCTACCTTCCCATGGAGCGTTTGTTTAAAAGAAGACATGGCTGACCTTGTCATAGATGACACCGTTTACAAAAGTGATCTACCTTCCCATGGAGCGTTTGTTTAAAAGAAGACATGGCTGACCTTGTCATAGATGACACCGTTTACAAAAGTGATCTACCCTCCCATGGAGCCGTTTGTTTTAAAAGAAGACATGGCTGACCTTGTCATAGATGACACCGTTTACAAAAGTGATCTACCTTCCCATGGAGCGTTTGTTTAAAAGAAGACATGGCTGACCTTGTCATAGATGACACCGTTTACAAAAGTGATCTACCCTCCCATGGAGCGTATGTTTAAAAGAAGACATGGCTGACCTTGTCATAGATGACACCGTTTACCAAAGTGATCTACCCTCCCATGGAGCGTTTGTTTAAAAGAAGACATGGCTGACCTTGTCATAGATGACACCGTTTACCAAAGTGATCTACCTTCCCATGGAGCGTTTGTTTAAAAGAAGACATGGCTGACCTTGTCATAGATGACACCGTTTACCAAAGTGATCTACCCTCCCATGGAGCGTTTGTTTAAAAGAAGACATGGCTGACCTTGTCATAGATGACAGCCTTTACCAAAGTGATCTACCCTCCCATGGAGCGTTTGTTTTAAAAGAAGACATGGCTGACCTTGTCATAGATGACAGCCGTTTACCAAAGTGATCTACCCTCCCATGGAGCGTTTGTTTAAAAGAAGACATGGCTGACCTTGTCATAGATGACAGCCGTTTACCAAAGTGATCTACCCTCCCATGGAGCGTTTGTTTAAAAGAAGACATGGCTGACCTTGTCATAGATGACAGCCGTTTACCAAAGTGATCTACCCTCCCATGGAGCGTTTGTTTAAAAGAAGACATGGCTGACCTTGTCATAGATGACAGCCTTTACCAAAGTGATCTACCTTCCCATGGAGCGTTTGTTTAAAAGAAGACATGGCTGACCTTGTCATAGATGACACCGTTTACAAAAGTGATCTACCCTCCCATGGAGCGTTTGTTTAAAAGAAGACATGGCTGACCTTGTCATAGATGACAGCCTTTACCAAAGTGATCTACCCTCCCATGGAGCGTTTGTTTAAAAGAAGACATGGCTGACCTTGTCATAGATGACAGCCTTTACCAAAGTGATCTACCCTCCCATGGAGCGTTTGTTTAAAAGAAGACATGGCTGACCTTGTCATAGATGACACCGTTTACAAAAGTGATCTACCCTCCCATGGAGCGTATGTTTAAAAGAAGACATGGCTGACCTTGTCATAGATGACAGCCTTTACCAAAGTGATCTACCCTCCCATGGAGCGTATGTTTAAAAGAAGACATGCTTGACCTTGTCATAGATGACACCGTTTACAAAAGTGATCTACCCTCCCATGGAGCGTTTGTTTAAAAGAAGACATGGCTGACCTTGTCATAGATGACACCGTTTACAAAAGTGATCTACCTTCCCATGGAGCGTTTGTTTAAAAGAAGACATGGCTGACCTTGTCATAGATGACACCGTTTACAAAAGTGATCTACCCTCCCATGGAGCGTATGTTTAAAAGAAGACATGGTTGACCTTGTCATAGATGACACCGTTTACAAAAGTGATCTACCCTCCCATGGAGCGTTTGTTTAAAAGAAGACATGGCTGACCTTGTCATAGATGACACCGTTTACAAAAGTGATCTACCCTCCCATGGAGCGTTTGTTTAAAAGAAGACATGGCTGACCTTGTCATAGATGACACCGTTTACAAAAGTGATCTACCCTCCCATGGAGCGTATGTTTAAAAGAAGACATGGCTGACCTTGTCATAGATGACAGCCTTTACCAAAGTGATCTACCCTCCCATGGAGCGTATGTTTAAAAGAAGACATGGCTGACCTTGTCATAGATGACACCGTTTACAAAAGTGATCTACCTTCCCATGGAGCGTTTGTTTAAAAGAAGACATGGCTGACCTTGTCATAGATGACAGCCTTTACCAAAGTGATCTACCCTCCCATGGAGCGTATGTTTAAAAGAAGACATGGCTGACCTTGTCATAGATGACACCGTTTACAAAAGTGATCTACCCTCCCATGGAGCGTTTGTTTAAAAGAAGACATGGTTGACCTTGTCATAGATGACAGCCTTTACCAAAGTGATCTACCCTCCCATGGAGCGTTTGTTTAAAAGAAGACATGGCTGACCTTGTCATAGATGACACCGTTTACCAAAGTGATCTACCCTCCCATGGAGCGTTTGTTTAAAAGAAGACATGGCTGACCTTGTCATAGATGACACCGTTTACAAAAGTGATCTACCCTCCCATGGAGCGTTATTGTTTAAAAGAAGACATGGCTGACCTTGTCATAGATGACACCGTTTACAAAAGTGATCATCCTTCCCATGGAGCGTATGTTTAAAAGAAGACATGCTTGACCTTGTCATAGATGACAGCCTTTACCAAAGTGATCTACCTTCCCATGGAGCGTATGTTTAAAAGAAGACATGGCTGACCTTGTCATAGATGACACCGTTTACCAAAGTGATCTACCTCCCATGGAGCGTATGTTTAAAAGAAGACATGGCTGACCTTGTCATAGATGACAGCCTTTACCAAAGTGATCTACCTTCCCATGGAGCGTATGTTTAAAAGAAGACATGGCTGACCTTGTCATAGATGACAGCCTTTACCAAAGTGATCTACCCTCCCATGGAGCGTATGTTTAAAAGAAGACATGGCTGACCTTGTCATAGATGACAGCCTTTACCAAAGTGATCTACCCTCCCATGGAGCGTTTGTTTAAAAGAAGACATGGCTGACCTTGTCATAGATGACACCGTTTACCAAAGTGATCTACCCTCCCATGGAGCGTATGTTTAAAAGAAGACATGGCTGACCTTGTCATAGATGACAGCCTTTACCAAAGTGATCTACCTTCCCATGGAGCGTTATGTTTAAAAGAAGACATGGCTGACCTTGTCATAGATGACAGCCTTTACCAAAGTGATCTACCCTCCCATGGAGCGTTATGTTTAAAAGAAGACATGGTTGGCCTTGTCATAGATGACAGCCTTTACCAAAGTGATCTACCTTCCCATGGAGCGTTTGTTTAAAAGAAGACATGGTTGACCTTGTCATAGATGACAGCCTTTACAAAAGTGATCTACCTTCCCATGGAGCGTATGTTTAAAAGAAGACATGGCTGACCTTGTCATAGATGACAGCCTTTACCAAAGTGATCTACCTTCCCATGGAGCGTTTGTTTAAAAGAAGACATGGCTGACCTTGTCATAGATGACACCGTTTACACAAAGTGATCTACCTTCCCATGGAGCGTATGTTTAAAAGAAGACATGGCTGACCTTGTCATAGATGACACCGTTTACCAAAGTGATCAACTTTCACATCATACATAATATTTCAAAGCAGACATGTTTGACCTTTGTCATAGATGACCCCGTTTGACAAAGTGATTGACCAGACAAGTTGGCCGAATGGGTTAGAGCATCCATCTCCCATATTGGTAGATCATGGGTTCGAACCCATGTCGAGTCAAACCAATGACTTAAAATGTGATACTTGCGCTTCCTAGCCAGGCTCTTGGAATTATTAGGATAGGGCAAGAACTGGTATGCTCAGTGTCAGGATAATGTGACTGAGTGGGGTATCAGGTCATGGTGCTGGAGTCCTGGCCTCCCAGTGGGGCAGCACTATAAAGTCGTCATGAGTGCGCACTGTCACAAGTCGGTACCCGTCCTGATTTGACCTTTGATGTTGCTAGGACGTAAAACAACAAACTAACAAACAAAGTGATCTACCTTCCCATGATGCATTATGTTTAAAATAAGACATGTTTGACCATGTCGTAGATGATCCCGTTTAACAAAGTGATCTACCTTCCCATGATGCATTATGTTTAAAAGAAGACATGGTTGACCATGTCGTAGATGATCCCGTTCAACAAAGTGATCTACATTCACATGATGCATTATGTTTAAAATAAGACATGTTTGACCATGTCGTAGATGATCCCGTTTAACAAAGTGATCTACCTTCCCATGATGCATTATGTTTAAAATAAGACATGTTTGACCATGTCGTAGATGATCCCGTTTAACAAAGTGATCTACCTTCCCATGATGCATTATGTTTAAAAGAAGACATGGTTGACCATGTCGTAGCTGATCCCGTTTAACAAAGTGATCTACATTCCCATGATGCATTATGTTTAAAAGAAGACATGTTTGACCATGTCGTAGATGATCCCGTTTAACAAAGTGATCTACCTTCCCATGATGCATTATGTTTAAAAGAAGACATGGTTGACCATGTCGTAGCTGATCCCGTTCAACAAAGTGATCTACATTCACATGATGCATTATGTTTAAAAGAAGACATGGTTGACCATGTCGTAGCTGATCCTGTTCAACAAAGTCATCTACCTTCCCATGATGCATTATGTTTAAAAGAAGACATGGTTGACCATGTCGTAGATGATCCCGTTTAACAAAGTGATCTACCTTCCCATGATGCATTATGTTTAAAAGAAGACATGGTTGACCATGTCGTAGATGATCCCGTTTAACAAAGTGATCTACCTTCCCATGATGCATTATGTTTAAAAGAAGACATGGTTGACCATGTCGTAGATGATCCCGTTTAACAAAGTGATCTACCTTCCATGATGCATTATGTTTAAAATAAGACATGGTTGACCATGTCGTAGATGATCCCGTTTAACAAAGTGATCTACCTTCCCATGATGCATTATGTTTAAAAGAAGACATGGTTGACCATGTCGTAGATGATCCCGTTTAACAAAGTGATCTACATTCACATGATGCATTATGTTTAAAAGAAGACATGGTTGACCATGTCGTAGCTGATCCCGTTTAACAAAGTGATCTACCTTCACATGATGCATTATGTTTAAAAGAAGACATGTTTGACCATGTCGTAGATGATCCCGTTTAACAAAGTGATCTACCTTCCCATGATGCATTATGTTTAAAAGAAGACATGGTTGACCATGTTGTAGATGATCCCGTTTAACAAAGTGATCTACCTCCCCATGATGCATTATGTTTAAAAGAAGACATGGTTGACCATGTTGTAGATGATCCCGTTTAACAAAGTGATCTACCTTCCCATGATGCATTATGTTTAAAAGAAGACATGGTTGACCATGTCGTAGATGATCCCGTTTAACAAAGTGATCTACCTTCCCATGATGCATTATGTTTAAAAGAAGACATGGTTGACCATGTTGTAGATGATCCCGTTTAACAAAGTGATCTACATTCACATGATGCATTATGTTTAAAAGAAGACATGGTTGACCATGTCGTAGATGATCCCGTTTAACAAAGTGATCTACATTCCCATGATGCATTATGTTTAAAAGAAGACATGGTTGACCATGTCGTAGCTGATCCCGTTTAACAAAGTGATCTACATTCACATGATGCATTATGTTTAAAATAAGACATGTTTGACCATGTCGTAGCTGATCCCGTTTAACAAAGTGATCTACATTCACATGATGCATTATGTTTAAAATAAGACATGTTTGACCATGTCGTAGATGATCCCGTTTAACAAAGTGATCTACCTTCCCATGATGCATTATGTTTAAAAGAAGACATGTTTGACCATGTCGTAGATGATCCCGTTCAACAAAGTGATCTACCTTCCCATGATGCATTATGTTTAAAAGAAGACATGGTTGACCATGTCGTAGATGATCCCGTTTAACAAAGTGATCTACCTTCCCATGATGCATTATGTTTAAAAGAAGACATGGTTGACCATGTCGTAGCTGATCCCGTTTAACAAAGTGATCTACCTTCCCATGATGCATTATGTTTAAAAGAAGACATGGTTGACCATGTCGTAGCTGATCCCGTTCAACAAAGTGATCTACATTCACATGATGCATTATTTTTAAAAGAAGACATGGTTGACCATGTCGTAGCTGATCCCGTTTAACAAAGTGATCTACCTTCCCATGATGCATTATGTTTAAAAGAAGTCATGGTTGACCATGTCGTAGCTGATCCCGTTCAACAAAGTGATCTACATTCACATGATGCATTATTTTTAAAAGAAGACATGGTTGACCATGTTGTAGATGATCCCGTTTAACAAAGTGATCTACCTTCCCATGATGCATTATGTTTAAAAGAAGACATGGTTGACCATGTCGTAGCTGATCCTGTTCAACAAAGTGATCTACCTTCCCATGATGCATTATGTTTAAAAGAAGACATGGTTGACCATGTCATAGATGATCCCGTTTAACAAAGTATTTTTTAATATAGAATTTGTTCAGTACAATTTTTTTAATATAAACATTTTATTTAATATAAAATTGTTTTAAATATAAGAAATTTGAAATAGAATTATTTTTTTAATATACAAAAAGTCATTATTATTTTTTTTTAATACAAGATTTTTAAAAGGACATGTAAGATTAAAATAAAAGGAGTATGTTTTCAGTTTTAGAAGGCATTGTCTGTATTAGCAATGCTTAAATACTCCATGTAGAAATTGTCTGTTCTGTCCAAAGCGTCTTAGCGCTATCATTCTGTGGGCCTTTCGATAAAGTTGAACATTCTCCACTCTCAAGTCAATCGAACATTGATTGAGAGTCAGTCGAGTCAATCTAACAATCTTTGCTTATTAATTAATTGAGCGTATTGTTTTTTCGCTGACCCTCTTCTGACATGTGCAGGGTTCGCGGATGGAGGATCAACGCGGCGTGCTTCCCACCCAGTCAGCTCCGACTGTACCAGACGAAGACTTCTTCAACCTCATCCAACGCATGCAGTCGGACCGGCTCGATGGGCAGCGCACGCAACTACCGGAAGGTGGCAAGGACACCAAGAAGCGACCCACTTCTGGCAAGAAGAAGAGCAAGGAGAAGAAATGATGTGCGGCCCCTGCCGGGTTGTCGGCCGAGTCTTCGCAGGCTCAGGCGACATCTCAGCAACCGCCTTGTCAGGATAGGATAAGCACTATTATACACGAAGGCCAGATCATATATAAGATGTCAAGATGCCCCGATTGCTAAGGATATTTATTTTTCTTCTCAAGACATATTTTTGGGGGTGGGAGGGTGTCAGTTTGACCTATTTTCTTTTTATGGATATATATATATATATCTTTTATTGTTGACTTTTTTTTAAAGGAAGATTTTAACCCTTTTTGTTTGGGCTTGGGGTGGGGGGGGGGGAGAGACATTTCGAATAAATAATTAGAGCGCGACAATTCGCATGACATCACGCTATCTTCTTAGAGGCGTGGCACATATCATAGCAGTGACATCACAAGCTCCTGTCTGTGTCAACCGCAGGAAAAGACGCGGTTCGGTGTTAGCAATCTGGGCGGGACTCGGTCCCCAATGTCCGGCGATGACCTTGACCTTGACCTTTGATAATGCAGCCTCGTTCAAATCTGCCATTTTTGGTTATTGAACCGCCAACTGAATGTACATATGGTAGCTGTGGAGTATTAGAGGCGGTGCGTCTCTGTGTGAGTGACGTTAGCCGTGTCGCATGGCGACCGTTCGAATCTCTGTTGTGCTTCACTGAACCTCAGCTGACCTTGTGGTCATGGGTCACTGACCTTGGCATTGGTGGCCTATGTGACCTTGAATTATGCCTGGGTGACCTAGCCGCCATGTAGAAGTAGACATTGTGTAGATTATGCATTGATGTGCTCCCTGTGGCCCTCTCCCTTGTGGCATCCCTCTTTGTGGCCTACTCCTTGTGGATCTCTCCCTCTGGTCTTCTCCATGTGTCCCCCCCCCCCCCCCCTTCTCGATGGCGCGTCCCTATGACCCCCTACCCCCACCCCCCACCCGCCCCTGTTCCTGTTCCTGTGACCACTCCCTGCACACTTCTTAGATACCGTACCAACATCTATCCCTCTCTCCCTCTCTCCCTCACCACTGCCCCACCTCCCTGTTTGCGCCTTACAGCCCCGCCCACCAACCTTCGCTGAATGAACGAAGCCAGTTGTATGGCTGAGCGCAGATATTGTGACCCGTCCGACTGTTTGTTGTAGGGTATGCGTTCCGCCTGTAGTAGCGCTGTACATAACGACATGGCTTACAATACGAAAACCCAGTTCGGTCTGCTATATCGTGTGCAAGCCGCTTTTCCTCTGCACTGACCCTCTGTTCTCCCTGCCCCCTCGCCCCCTGTTGAAATACCTCAAGTCCCCCAAAGCCCCGCTACCTCTCCCCTAACACTTAGCCAGAGCCAGCGCAAAGTCCAATTTAGTGTCAACTTTACGCAAAGCTTGACAATTTTATACTCATTCCCTTGGTGACCAATGGTATGAGGGCAACATGTTTATATACATCTATATACATATTCTACCAATGCTATTTTCCTATAAAACATTAGCCGTGCATCATCTCATTCGACTTGTATGTGACTCGCAACATTCCGCTCCACGCTATTACTTGTGGACAGCTCGAGACGCTGTGACGTCATAAGCTGCCTTGTGCCACCTGTCGCAGAGTCATCGAACTACAGCCATCTGCTTCCGCAAGCATCTGCGCTGTCCAATCAGTATCCGCAACTGTGTCATGGTGACATGTTTGTTCACAGTCCCTGGGGTTCGCTCACCTTTTTAAAAATATTTGGCGAAGAGATGGAGTTTGCGCCTCCATCGGTATGTCACTGCCTCTCCGTACATTATTAACACCGCCTTACTATGGGCGACAGTCGCCCACATTTTACTTGAATGTGTATTTCATTGCCTTGGGCCAGCAATTTTTTTTAATGTAATTAATGCGCGAGATCTTGATCAAAGTAATACGTGAACAAACTTTTGAACTCCCCAAAACGGCTGGACTGTATCGCCTGTTGTAATTTTAGCTATGTCTTCTGATATCAATTTTGCCGTCATTTGGTGCAAATTTAACCATTTCAAAATTCATTCAGAAATACATACATAAAGAAAAATACATGAAGAAAACGAAACATGGGATGGACACATTATTTCAGAGATGGAAAAAAAACCTCGAGCAAAGTGATAGAATAGTAACTTTTCGTCAGCAATCAAGCAATCAATCGATAACTGTGGTTAGGCATGATCCTGAAATGGAAACTAGTTCAGCCACTTTGCGACAGGTGGCGCCAACAGGCCTCTGACGTAGTGGGGTCTTATGTCACAAGTGGCCTGTGGGTGCGGACATGGGCGCTATAATTGAGACATTACTAAGCCATGAGAGTATTTGTTAAAGCGTGACTTTTACTAATAGGACAAATCATTGCGAAGATGTTGATGTAGGTTTCTTACGAAAAGTCGATGTCTGCTGCTCATTCGTCCAGCATCTCTTTGCTGGCGCAGAGGACTGACGACTATATGCAGGCTTGCCTTCGCTCTGGCGCACAACTGGCCACTGGCGCATGAAGGAAATAGTTTAAACAGGTCATTTACAGATGCTAAGTAATTGTCTTCATGCACACCATGCCGATTGTAGTGGTTGCAGTGGGGTGGATCTTGTATGCGAGTCGCTTGGATGGTGCGGCTGAACGCTTCAGGTTTTTATGTACCCCCTGCCCCCCCCCTCCCCCCACCCAATGTTGTCTCACCGCCACTCACTCATCTCACTTCGCGACAGTCGTTGTGGGTTGTCTTGTGAGACAGGATCCGCAGACCTTATTCACATGTGATTGTAAAAGAGGCTTGCATAGCCTTCACCTGCGGCGCTGTGTGGTAGGTATAATGGAATCACCTAATGGGGTCACAGGGTCGGGGAACGGGTGTGTATATAATTGTTTCCCACAGAAAAGCACAGGCAACAGCCACTGAAGTAGTGTTT
The DNA here is from genome assembly GCA_030323885.1 of Branchipolynoe longqiensis. Classification (NCBI taxonomy): domain Eukaryota; kingdom Metazoa; phylum Annelida; class Polychaeta; order Phyllodocida; family Polynoidae; genus Branchipolynoe; species Branchipolynoe longqiensis. The sequence continues at coordinate 6,139,240 of CM059190.1, forward strand.
ATTTTTATTTATTAAATTAAAAATTGATCAACTTGACCACACCTGATGATTCCTTAAAGGTGCATATTTCAATGTTTTTGTTTCGAGATAACACCATTTTTTTTATTCTGATAGAAAATACATTAAATTATTGTTATGAAGTACCATAATTTGAGTTTTACTATAACTACCTAACTTTGAAGATGTTTTAAATGAAATCATGCAAAATAACTTTTGATGTGTACACCAAAATGCTGGAACCATATGGTTTGGCCGTATTAAATTGACTTCGTATTTATTCCCTTTTATGCAAAAATCAAATGTTTAATATGGTCGCCAGTATCTCTGTTGGATGTTTAGAATCAAATCTAGGTCAGTGATTTGGTTTAGATTTGATGATTTCATCGGATTATGCCGTCTTAAGCTATAGTGGCACGACACAAAAGTAAAACTATCGCAATCTTATCCACTTACCACATTCTAACGCCAAAAGTATGATGTTACATAAATCTGTGCTTGTTCAAATGTTTATTCGGTTGCCATGTTAGTTTCAGTTCTGGTTCGCATGAATATAGTCTGCAGTCGCGACTCGTGTATGGTTCCAATTGGTTATGACATACAGTGGGAAAAGCCATGGTAATTATAAACATGGGGTATTGACGTGTTAACAAAATGAACCCTGGATAAAGTAGATATGTTGAAATGTGTCATTTTCTGGTTTGCGTCTCCACTACATGGGGGGGGGGGGGGTGGGGGATGTCGAGAATATGCACAACTTCTAGTAATGGTCCTAGTCCTGTAATGTGTGATTTTACTTTGGGGGTGGGGTGGGGGGGAGTGGGATAAAACCTTTTATTGCAATAAATCTGTTCCATTTCCCTTTGATACTTTACAAATTAGCAATTATCAGTTTGGGAGTATTGCCATTTTAGTGTGTACTAAAATATAGGTGGTCAATTATTGGCAGTTTTCTCATCAACTGAAAACATAAGGTGCTTCAAGTGATGGCAAAGTGCTAAATCTGTATCCTTCGAAAACCAGAATTAGGAATGCGTTGACGGTATCCTCTTTGTCAAAAGTGTAAAACCAGCCTCGTGTCTTGTAAATTTCGTTCACTTATAAGTGACCGAAAGCTGAAGCCGTTCACTGGCCTTGTATGCGATACTGAGGCGATTAGAGAGCTGGTACAGTGAAGCCGTAATCATTGGGGTCCATAATATATCATCGTGAAGAAAGCGGGGTTGCGCTAAATTGGGGTTCAATTGACTGAAGTACCTTTGAATTAAAGAAGTCTGGGTCCAATGAATCATGGCGTTGTATCTGAATTTGCGTTGAATTGGGGCGCATAAAATCGAGGCTTCACTGTACTGCAATGCGTTAGCACTGCATGAGTGCTCAAATATTTTATACGTTGCTATGTTCTATATTGATGTGTGCTAGGCCAAGCGTTCCTTGTGTCGTAAAAAGGTGACAAATGCGACATAAAGTACTGGTAGAAGTCTTGAATCCTTCAATCGCGACCCTGAGACCTTGAATTAAACAAAGAAATAGTAATAAGTTATTAAACATGTTCATTGAGTAATAGATAGGTCAATTGACGGTGTATGACAATTCATTAAGTTTTATATGAGGTTCTGCTTGATGGTGGTGATGTTGACTAAGCAGTGATTGCGCTATCATGATACGTCCAACAGCAAAGACCAACACTTGTATTTGAATGCCTGCATCAGTTATCGCCTGTCATAGCGATCAATGTCACTTGCGCGTTTCTCTCCACTTGGTCTGAGTAGATCCTCCCTGCTCTCCACTGTTATCTGGTGGGTAGGAGGTTTATGGAGTGTGTCGCTTGCACACAGCTTCGAATGTAATTATTGAAGTGGGCTAAGCATACCCGAAGTATATACCGTATATGTCCCAATAGAAGTACGCTGCCCAATAGAAGCACACACACCCCCCCCCCCCCCCATTTCAAAATTGAAGGCACAAATGTACGATCATATTAAGTCTGAATGCACATAAAATAAGACAATTCCGCTTTATTTCAGAGGCACAACAAAAACAAATAGAATTTGCTCATATTTAGACTGAATGCACATAAAATAAGGCAATCCCGACAATCCCACTTAATTTCAGAGGCACGACAAAAACAAATCCATTAAATACTTTGAATAGACGCGCATCCATGTGTCTGCACTCGCGAAGTGCGCGTCTATTGGGACATATACGGTAATAGGTATATGCTAAGTGTATGCTAATTATGTGCTCAGTGTATGCTAAGTATACCCTGAGTATATATTAAAGTTGCATAGTCTGATGGTTTCAAGTTTCTGCTATTTTCTGAGCTAAATACATAAGATTGGTTGTTGTAATCTACGTTACTTTAGTCTGAAGTAACTTTTATTTTAAATGGGTAAGTTTTGAGATATTTTTGAAGTACAAACATGTAAAATTTTGCCAAGCATGTCAAAGCTCTTGACACCATAGGCTTCTGCATTAAAAGGTTCTATTAAATTGACTCAGTATTCCCTTCTCCATGGTGACAAATGTTTAATAAGTGGATCAGTATCTAAGTTAGATATGTAGAATGAAATCTAGATAATTGTTTTGGTTTTGGAAATTTGATGTTTTCATCGGACTATGCAACTTTAAGTGTTTTCAAAGTGTACATTAAGTATATGTTGAGTGTACGCAAAGTACATGCACCACCGTCCGGTCTGTCTGCACGCCGCGAACCAGCACCTTGGACACCTGGGTAGTGAGGGGGAGGAACTCAAAAAGCGACTTATTACACGGATGCTCTACATTACGCTAGACACATTGTTCAATTGTATCACAAGACAATCGCAGACGCGGCTACATATATATATATATATATATATATATTGTTCACTAGAAAATGCTGACTTTGCATGAGCTTTTTAAGTAGGCGTAGTTTTCCACACACACAAACAAAAGTTACAGAAGACTTGATGCGCGTGTGCTCTGAGGTGTGATGGAATTGTGCATGTGATGTTCACCAATGTGTGTGTAGATGGAATAAGTGTGAGGCAAAGAGCGGTGTGGGTGGAGCTTTATTAACCTGTAGTGATGTAGTCAATAAGTGTGTGTGTGGGGGAGGGGGGAGGGTTCAGTAACTAAGGTCATGTCTCAAGTTAACATACAAGCAGTATTGATTCATCAGTGTAGCTTCGTACGAACAAACTCCTCAACACTGGTTCGCTTTGATTGATTCATTGGTGGTTGCTTTACGCCGTGTCGGCAGCATAGGCCATATTCACGGCAAGAAATGTTTGTTTTTTGTTCAAACCATCGCTTTTATATGTAAAAGCAGACAATCAATTATGTGCCAATAGACACTCATTAAATTAGAAAGCTCACAATCATATATCTGTGGTCAAGGGAAACAAATTCCCATAGAAAAAGAAAAGTTTTATTAATAATTGATAGAATCTATTTAGTAAACTATATGAGGTGGTACAGTCCAGCTGCCCTCAAAAAGGCTGAAATGTTTCCTTGTTTTACTTTAGTAAAAAGGTCACGCATACTGTCTGCAGTGTAGAATTGTTGGTGCAGGGCCAAAAAATCAACGCAACTTAGTCAAATGTGTTTGAGTGTCAGAAGGGACTGACACCCAATACATTCAGGGGGAGGTTCCCACTTGAGCAGAAAAGCATGTGTAAGCCACTGGTTCACAGCCGGAAGTGGTTGACTTCACTTTTAACTCTTATAAGTTATGTCGACTGCACCTCCTATGTCGATGACAGTGTGGCACATCGACTCTGACTGCATCAAAGTACCAAGCGACTGCGGATGGGAATAGAAACTCCTGTAAGAACAACTCGTGTCATTTATCTTTATGACTAGCAGCATTTTTTTGTAGAGTAGCTAGTGGCGGCCAGCACGTGCTTTGACTTCAGCAGGAAATGCCATGCCACACTGGAAGCTGGTTACTGATTTGTGTGAGCGGTGTCACTGGGGTAGCTTCTTACCGTCTAAGAAGAGCTTCTTTGTGAGCTGGTTACCTCTGATGTGGGTGTATATGGTGTATGTGTAGGGGTCCTTGAAACTGATGATAGCGTGTACTTGAGAAGTCCTTCTGTTCAACGTCCCACTGCACCTGCCCGAGGCACTTAATTTATGCACCACTTGACCCTATTTGGGGGTAAACAGGCCTGTTTTAGGGATGAACGAAGTCTATATTCAGCACAAAGCCAAACATTCAACTGGGGAGGGCGGTTGGGGTCGGGTGGAATTAGCCAAATATTCAACTGGGGAGGGGTGTTGGGGTGGAATTAGCCAAATATTCAACTGGGGAGGGGGGTTGGGGTGGAATTAGCCAAATATTCAACTGGGGAGGGGGGGTTGGGGTCAGGTGGAATTAGCCAAATATTCAACTGGGGAGGGGTTGGGGTCGGGTGGAATTAGCCAAATATTCAACTGGGATGGGGTTGGGGTCGGGTGGAATTAGCCAAATATTCAACTGGGGAGGGGTTGGGGTCGGGTGGAATTAGCCAAATATTCAACTGGGGAGGGGTTGGGGTCGGGTGGAATTAGCCAAATATTCAACTGGGGAGGGGTTGGGGTCGGGTGGAATTAGCCAAATATTCAACTGGGGAGGGGTTGGGGTCGGGTGGAATTAGCCAAATATTCAACTGGGGAGGGGGTGAGCAGTGAGGGGGGGGGGGGCTGGAACAGTGAACATAATGTAAATTTAACCAAAGCCTGAACTTGTTAGTGTGTGTGGTTTATCAGTGTGTGTGTGTGTGTGTGCGAGGGGGGCTTTCAAAGGGCTTTCTATTGATGCCTGTTAGTGTATGTGGTTCATCACTGGGTGTATGTGTGCGGCGGGAGGGAGTGATGTTTCCATTGATGATTGTATATTTCAGGTGAGTGAAATTTACCGTATTCCTGCGAATGACACTCCTATAGCAGTAGAGCCGGGTGTACAAGCATTTTTAACTCGCTACCGTATTTTCTCCAATAGCAGCCCAGCTGTGCCGTAAAAATTGAAGTGACACGCCTGCCTTAAAAACACACCGCTTGATCCTCAAGGTTGTCGAAGAAGGGAGACTCCAAGTATAGGGCGGTTCATTTCATGAAGATACTTTTAATTTGACACTACTATAAATAATCATCAGCAGGTGTTTGCGAGATCTCTAACTTGATATTTAATCTAAATTTTGTATTTTGCTCTGTAAAATATGGTTATTCAGTAATCAACTTTTGTCGGTACTGAGGCACTGGTCTTTTGGCCATGCAACATTACAGCTTATACGTAATTGGGTTTGCCGCGTTAAATGGCAGGTATATGTACATATGCCAGAGATGAAAGATCTCCGCGGATTTCCAGGATTTCTTATATCCACCGATTAATGTTAAACAAAACTCCAAAAGATGGGATGTATATGACAACAGTTGGGTGGTTCGAATCCCATTCTTATATGACCTTAGATGTAGTTAGAACATAAAACTTAAGCAAGAACCTGTTAGATATGGGCGATAATGCAATCACAACAAGGCTAGTTGAGACCTGACTTCCGGTATTTTTCCGCCATTCCCTGACAATGCTAAACCTATGGGAGAATATCAGCATTTCCGCTTTTTTCCCCCCGGAGACCGCTTTGATCCCTGATATGCGTTGATAATGAGGTAGGATTAAACGACGATTATGTATCTAGATGCCTAGCGTTAAATGATATGATATTGCGACTATTCATTTGTTGCGATGTGTGGCCAGGTTCTTTCTTTTAGTGGCTCTTCTGTATTTAACCGATTTAATCAATAAATTTCTTTCTAAATATATTGTGCAGGTGAGTGGGGGGGTATCAAACTATCAAAGCGCTTTTCACCACCGCCAATAGACGCTAAGCTGTTAATGGATGGAATACGGTAACTCCATTTGCCTCAAATTTGGAGGAATTGGAGATAATTTCTTGCATCAGCCAAACAGGTGTGTGAGTGTTTTGTGTGTATTGGAGCAAGTGTGTAAACCTTGAATGGAGAAGACGCGAACCCCCAACCTGAGTGTTTTAATTTAATAATCGCCACCGCTTGAATAAACGCATCCCTCCGAATTAAACCACCACATATTGGGCTGCTTGAAAACTAACTTGTTAAACATGGATGTATTAGCTAATATGTATACCTATGCGGATAGATGTGTATGTATTTTTTATTACACTGTCAACGCTGGACACGGTTGTTTTTGGTGCCGTAGGTTGTTTGTTTGTTTGTTTGTTGTTTTACATCCTAGCAACATCTAAGGTCATATCAGGATGGGTACCGACTTGTGACCGTGTGCACTCATGGTGACTTTATAGTGCTGTCCCATTGGGAAACCAGGCCGCCGGCACCATGACCTGGTACCCCACTCAGTCACATTATCCTGACACTGAGCACACCAGTCCTTGCCATGTCCTAATAATGCCAAGCACCTGGCTAGGAAGCGACACGTATCAATTTTTAAGTAATTGGTTTGACTCGACCAGGGTTCAAACCCAGGACCCCACGATCTACCAGCATGGGAGACGGACGCTCTAACTCATTCGGCCATCCCGTCTGGTCTGGTGCCATAGGAGGTGTCAAAGCAATCTCGGTTAACAGTACTTTAATTTTACCCGAGTTTGGACAAGAAACAATAACAGAAATTTATAAGAAATTGTCAGTCCTTTAAATTTATATATTCAATCCCATAATAAATCATTACAACTTTTGTGTTTTCTACCAAATAGCCTTTTTTTCTTTTTTAAACCCATAATATTACAGCGGCGTAATAAATCATTTATGTATTTTCCCACCATTATGGTTGGTTGGTTGGTTTGTTTGTTTGTTGTTCTTTTACGTCCTAGCAACATCTAAGGTCATATCAGGACCATTATGGTCTCAGGACGTCAATCCACAGGTGACCGTAAAGATGTCAATAAGTGTTTGTGTATAGGTGCATAAACAAGTAAGCGAATAATAGTTGAAGCGTATATATTTATAAACCTAGGCATGGTTTATTTTCTTGCTATAACATAAGATAGCATTGTTTGAATAATATCACCTAGTAAATCAACGGAAACTCAAAATATTATGCATTTACACAAGCTTTGTTTTTAGGTGGGTTTTATTCCTTGCAACATCTAAGGTCAGATAGGGAAGGGTACAGACTAGTGACAGTGCATACTCATGGCTTATTTATAATGCTGCCCCACTGGAAGACCAGGTGGCCAGCATCATGAGCTGATATCCCACTCAGTCACATTATCCTGAGCCAACCAATCCTTGCCATATCCTAATAATGCTGAGCCCTAGCTAGGACGCAACAAGTATACATTTTTAAATCATTGCTTTAGACTTGACCAGCGTTCAAACTCGTAGGTTTGAATCCCATGATCTACCTTGACGGGAGACGGACGCTCACCTCATTTGGCCATCTCGTCTGGTTCCTGATGATCTGCAGCCTGTATGTTCAGTTACAACATGGATACAAAGCTCTCATTGGAAACTTATGTCTGGGTATTGATAACTTATGGTGTCAGTTCTTAGGGTATCACTTATAGAAACTTCAGTTTGATTTGATGTATTTTTTTTCTGGGTTGTTCTAATGTGCATTGTCATGTATTTCTATTTGATTAATTTGAGACATTAAAAAAAATATATATCTTGTTGGTATATGCATGTTGTTGGTGCGGAGTCTCATACAGTTTGCCAACACAGGATCCCCCAAATGAGTTGAGCATCTGCTTTCCGTTTGGCAAATCGTGGGATTTGAATTTGTCGTTTTCAAACCTGGGCCGATTCAAACCAATGACGTAAAAATTTATCCTTTTCGCTACCTTTTCGCTAAGATACAGCAAGGAGCAGTCAAATGAGGAAGACCAATTGGCTGTGCTTAATCAACTAATGTAATAAAGCATACAAATTAAGTTAGTATGTCACTAAGACTTGGCTCTCTGTTTCTCAAATATATAGTTTCACGCGTATTTTATCTGAGCTCCCAAATAACCGAGAGCCCTTGTGATAGCAAATGCGTAGGTTTGTGGCAGTGTTGTTTTTACCCAGACTGGAAGGCCAGATGGCTGATTGACTAACTTCACCTGCATCAGGGATGAAAGATCTCCGCGATTTCGCGGATTTCCGGGATTTTTCCTGTAGCTTTGAGTGTATACTGATACATTGTGCCCGTCCTGATATGACCTTAGATGTTGCCAGGACGTAAAACTCCAACACCCAACCTACCAATACGTTATTTTACTAATATGTGGTGCAAACGCTGCAGCACTAGCAGTGTATACTAGTCAACCTATATTGGTTCTCACAGTCAACACCAGGTGGCAGCACCACTATATGCTTCTATCGCCGCAGCACTATCAGCGTATACCGATATGTGGTGGAAACGCCGCAGCACTAGCAGCGTATAGTACCAATACATGCTTCAAACTGCGCAGCACTATCAGCGTATACCAATATTTATGAAACCTGACTTCCGGGAATTTTCAGGGATTCCCTGACAATGTTAGAGAATATCAGCATTTCCGCTTTTTTCCCCGGAGACCACTTTCATCCCTGCTGCATGAAGCTGGTTAAAAATGCACTGCCCTCTGAAACTGGTTCACAGCGATATCCTATTGGTTGGATTAGCTATTCTTGAGAAGTACACACATTTGCCAACGCTTTCCCAACAAGCCGAAAGAGTATTGGGATTTTGGGATTTGTTACTTGGGATGCAAGGACCAATGTGTAAGGTTGTGCTCGCCTCTTATTGTACATGCTTGTCTGTAGTGGTACCACTGCATCACTATAAAGCCTGATGTGTTCTGAGCGTGTGTACCTGTGAGCTGGATGCTGAAGAGTGGGTGTGACTGCAGGCTGACTTCTGTGTGTGTGTGTGAGTGAGTGAGTGAGTGAGAGAGATACTACTACTGTGTGTGTGTGTGTGTGTGTGTGTGTGTGTGTGTGTGTGTGAAAGAGCTATGACTACAGGCTGTTTGTGTGTTTGTATGTGAGATGACTTGTACAGTACTAAATCCAACCCACAATCGTGACGACTGTGAATGTTTATTAAAACACCTTCTCCCTCACAACCTATGTAGAGCACAGACTCGGAACTTATCATTAAAACACCACAAAAGAAACCAAACCTCGACTTCCGCATCTTTATTTTCTTTTATTGAATGAGAAATTCTAATTTGAAGTTGCATAATATGTATAGTTTGAATTATGCGATGTATAATGTATTATGCGAGTATAAAGGCACAGAAGGGAATCACTTGTACCGATTATTCTATATTGCGCCTCGACCTCGTGCATGTGAACAGTGGTGCCGCCACTGGCCATCCTTGTCCCTGACATGCACCAGCGGTCAATCGCACCAGAGAATTTTTTCTTTGCGTTATTGTGTAATGTAGCTGCCTCTGAGGCAAGGAGCCACTTAGATAGGTAGGCGTGGGTAGTATTAGTATGGTGATATTAGAGAGTCTAGGTGGTGTAATGTTTAGCACACTGGCCCAGAATGCAAAGGGATGTGGGTTCGAGTCCCACTCTAAATTCATTAAACTACTTTTTATTATATTTTTAAAATCAAAAGCAGCGGGTACATATTAAGATATATGTGAAGAATATATTTTGCTTCTTAAATTAAGAATTATCTGCTCATTGCATTTAATCAGCATGTAGATATTTTTCGCCAGCTTTTAAATAGTTGTTCTTCAACCCTCCTGTGGCTACCACAGGAATACGGGGTGAATCTTTTTTTGTCTAATTTGTCCCCAAATCCACTGTGCTTTGTTTATACTTTGAGTTAGAGCATCCGTCTCCCGTGTTGGTAGACCTTGGGATTGTGGGTTCGAACCCTGGTCGAGTCAAACCAATGACCTAAAAATTGATACTTGTCGCTTCCTAGCCATGCGCTCACATTATTAGGATAGGGCAAGGACTGGTTGGCTCAGTGTCAGGATAATGTGACTGAGTGAGATATCAGGTCATGGTGCTGCTGGCCTGGTCTTCCAGTGGGGCAGCACTATAAAGTCGCCATGAGTGTGCACTGTCACAAGTCGGTACCCGTACTGATATGACCTTAGATGTTGCTAGGACGTAAAACAACAACAAACAAACCAATGTGGCGTTCTCTGTGGTGGAGTGGTTAGAGTGTCTGACTTTTTTTTAGGTCAGACTCCTAATCTGAGGGTCGTCGGTTCGATTCCCCGTGCCCCCAGCTCTGCCAATTTGGATTTCCACCGCTGTGTATAACTTACAGCGTCATCAAAGGCCGGTTGCTCTCATACCATGTCTATGTGGTGTGGGAGGTTAAAAATCCCTTGGGTCGGTAAAAGTATAGGCTCGGGCTTTCTATCGACCAGCAGTGGAATGAGGAAGACCAGTCGTCTATGACTGAAATTTCCCCTGCTTAAACAACTAATGGACCAAAAAATGAAATAAAATCTACTTTGACCACCTAGCGAGAAACTGGTGTAAAATGCTTCCACCGTATACCAAAAGGGGGCGCCACTAGTAGGAAAACGCATAACTCCAAGGTTCTTCAATCAATGTTGTTTGTTTGTTGGGGTTTTGCATCCTGGCATCATCTAAAGTCATATCAGGATGGGTACCGACTTTTGGTTGTGCGCATTCATGGTGCCTTTATAGTGCTGCCCCACTGGGAGACCATGCCGCGAGGACCATGATCCGATATCCCACACTCAATCACATTATGCTGAGACTGAGCTAACCAGACCTGACCCTATCCTAGTAATGCCGAGTGCCAGGCTACGTAGCGACAAGTAACAATGTTGTAAGTCATTGGTTTGACTCGGCTGGTATTCAAACTCATAACCTTTTGCAGGGGAAGCTTGCGCTCTACCAACTCTGGCACCGCACCCGGTCTAAGTCAATGTTGTTTAAGTGCCTGTCACACCTTACTGAATGTTCGGTATCAAAATGGTACCAAAACGTGTCAAAATGTTGCGCTTTCAACAGACAAGGAACGTACATTAACGAATAGCCATCGGACGATAACTGGACGACACCGGATAACAATGGACAAGCAACGGTCAACCGACGGGCGAAAACCAAATGTCAAATGGACAGACCGAACATCAACCAGACAGGTACCGGACTCTTAACGGTCGCTCCGAAAACATTTCTTTTAAATGACGTACTAAATTCCCGCAACACCATCAACGGACTCTGCAGGAAGCAAACTGGAAACGTAATGGATGGGTACCAGACATGAACCAGACCAAATGGACTTAAAACGGACACCAACCATACATATCAGTCCGGCGTGCATGTTCAAAACTTGACACTGTACACACCAGACACCACCAGACAGAAAACGGACACCCCGGATGCGTACCATATATAAAACAAACATTGACATATTTCACCAGACAGTGTCCGGTTTCTGTCAGGTTCCTCAATCCGGTGAGGTTGTGACTGGGCCTTTACGGTTGTGGTGCAACAAGCTACCATTAATGTAAGGGAAGATGCTGACATTGGGTGAATGGGGGAGGGGTGGGGGGCGGGGGGGGGCACACACACAAACACTACACGGCTTGTAGCAGAGAGCGTGTATATAAACAGATGAGAGAGACAACTCCCGCGAAAATCGGTAACACAGGCTACAGTGGCGTTCCTGGCGGTTAGTGTTGAACAAGCTTTGAGTTTGCCATACGTGTAGTGCAAAACATTTGTTTTTATTCAAAATTAATAGAAATGCAGAAGCCTAACCTTATCGATTTAATATAATCCTTTTGGTAAACATGTTTTCTATATGTGTACTAAGCGGCTTGTTTCTATTTGGTGTAGTTTTAGAGATATTTCACTTTTTCTGTAGGAAGATTGCACACGACCATTGACAATGCCTTGAGTTTGCCGTACGCGTAGTGAAAAAACGTCAGTTTTATTCCAAATTAATAGAAATCCAGAACCCTAACCATATCAATTTAATATAATCTTGTTGGTAAACATGTTTCCTATGTGTATTCCAATCAGTTTGTTTCTAGGTGTTGTAGTTTTAGAGATATTTAACGTTTTCTGTAGGAAGATTGCTCACCGCCATTGACAATGCCTTGAGTTTGCCGTACGCGTAGTGAAAAACGTCAGTTTTATTCCAAATTAATAGAAATCCAGAACCCTAACCATATCTCTTTAATATAATCTTGTTGGTAAACATGTTTCCTATGTGTATTCCAATCAGTTTGTTTCTAGGTGTTGTAGTTTTAGAGATATTTAACGTTTTCTGTAGGAAGATTGCACACGACCATTGACAATGCCGTGAGTGTGCCGTACGCGTAGTGAAAAACGTCAGTTTTATTCCAAATTAATAGAAATCCAGAACCCTAACCATATCAATTTAATATAATGTTTTTGGTAAACATGTTTTCTATGTGTATTCCAATCAGTTTGTTTCTATGTGGTGTAGTTTTAGAGATATTTCACTTTTTCTGGATGAAGATTGCACACGACCATTGACAATGCCTTGAGTTTGACAGCTGTGTCATATACTGTTCAACAACCACCACTTGGAGCGCCACAGTCGGCATCTGTTACATGGTGTAGTATGGGAGTTGTCCCTCTCATCTGTATACACGCTCTCTGCTTGTAGTGTCCTTTTCAAAGGGAACACGCGTTCTACAAAATCCGATAAAAAGCCCACAAATGTCAATTGCATTTCTAGTCATAACAAGACGGGATGGGCGTGTTAGTGTGAGTTGAATGCACTCTCCCCATTTAGGCAGCTCACGGAATTATAAACCTAGCTGAGTCACACCAATGACTTAACAATTTATACTTGTCACTACCTAGCCTGGTGTTTGGCATAACTAGGATAGGGCAAGGAGCCGTGGAATGAGGAAGACCAATTTTTCACAATTGAAATTTACCCTGCTTAATCAACAAATGTAAATACACAAAAAGAACTAGAAATGAACAAAATTATATCTATTGCAAAATTGTCTGTTACTAGTGTTAGGTGGAAAATATGGGTAGGGAGTATGACTAGGTCAATAATTTTATTTTGGGTAAATTTATATAAATAATATATATAACAGAAATATATATGTATATTCTAATATGTTAAAAATACATGATATCCACGTCATGACATACATACATACATTTTGTGTAAATTCTTGCTGATCTAGTGCCCCAACGCTGAAAAAAAGACCGATTCAGAGCAATACAAATCCCCCCCCCCAATATATATATATACATCGTAATATATACATCGTATATTATATACATCGTAAAACCTCTCTAAATCGACTGACCTTTTGGACCGACTTCTGGGCCCATGTAATAATAACATGTCCCACATAATTTTATTCACCGTACGTAAACTCCAACAAATGACCAGGAGGGGTGGCCGAATGAGTAGAGCGTCCGTCTCCTGTTTTGGGAGATCTGAACCGATGAGTTTGTGGGTTCGAATCCTGGTCGAGTAAAACCATGACTTAAAAATTGATACTTGTCGCTTCATAGCCTGACGCTTGGGATTAGTAGGATAGGACAAGGACTGGTTGGCTGTGTCAGGATAATGTGATAGAGTGGGATATCATGGTGCTGGCAGCCTGCATCATCTAACGTCATATCAGGATATAAAGTCGCCATGAGTGTGCACTGTAACAAGTCGGTACCCGTCCTGATATAACCTTAGATGTTTCTAGGACGTAAAACAACAACTCCAACAAACAACCCTCCCCCTCCCCCCCGCCCCGCCCCTGCCGGGTAAGCAGATTGGTTGTCCCGGGCACCGCTGATACCTGCGATGATGCTTACTGAACTTATTAAATAGGCCACGTAAGCCAAGCGGATTAAGGCCCTGTCACACTATGAGGTATGGCACCGGCGTGTGCGTAATGTGTTCAAATAAATTTCAAATCAAAATAGGTCAGCATACACCAAATTTTTGCACTGCGAGGGATAAAAATGGGCATACACACAACGTACACACAATGTACAGACAACACACGTAACGTATGCAGAACGTATCTTTGACCTATTGAGAGCATTCATGTGCTCACAAAATGTTCACAAAACATTTGCATACGCCGACGGTACGCTGACCAACATTATGTATGTTACTCCATCACTAGAAGTATGGCGCATATGTTACGTATGCTGGAGATATGGCAGGCATACGTTCGAAGTATGTTTGCAGTACATTATGCATCCGTTGGCTGTACGCAGACTGCACGTTCCCAACAGGCTGAACGTATGGCTAACGTGTTCCAATCTATCCCGACCTACCCCTAATGTGTGCATAACATACGCTGATGTACGCCGAGTGTACACCAAGCATATATGAGAAACGTATGAGCCATACGGCGACATACGTTGACAATTTTGAACATGCACAAACAATTTTTAGCGGCTCGACCTACACCGACCTATGACAACCTATGATGCCGTATCCCGAGCAGACTAAAGTATGCCCAAAGTATACGTAACATATGATGCCGTATGCGGACGTGTTGGTCGAAAATCACACACGTCGGCATACGCTAAGGCCATACATCGTAGTGTGACAGCCCCTTAAGTGGCAATGAGCTCAGTGCATTATGTAGGTAGGCCAGCATAGTGTTGTGGTTAAAGCTGCATAGTCCGATAAAATATCAAATTTTCAAAACCAAACCAATTATCTAGATTTGATCTGACATATCTAACTTAGATACTGATGCACTTATTAAGCATTTGTTTCTGCGTAGAAGGCAATACTGAGTCAATTTAACAGAACATGTTACTGCAGAAGTCTATGGTGTCAGAGTTTTAGCAAGCTTGCCAAAACTAATTTTCCATGTTTGCACTCAAAATATTTAAGAAGTTTACCATTTAAAATGGAAGTAACTTTGAACTAATGTAAAGTAGATACTAGTGATCGATCTAATATATTTATCTCAGAAAAAATACAGAAATTCAAAACCATCGGACTTTGCAACTTTAAGTAACCTGATATAATACACACACACACACCTGTGCACTGTGTCGAATATTGAGTCATGGTGCCGGCCGCCCGATCACCCAGTGAGACAGCACTATAAAGTCGCCATGAGTGGGCACTGTCGCAAGTCGGTGCCTGTCCTGGTGTGGCCTTAGATGTTGCTCGGATTTAAAACAATAACCAACCAACCTCTCCCCCGACCGGGGTTGGGTGATCTTTTTCTCTCCAGCCCCCACATACCTTGTGCCGGTGTGGTGGTTTCAGCGGGTTCCCGTGCTCAGAGGTGTCCCTCGCTTCTGCGCTGCTTCTGCGCATGCGCGGTTTTCGCATCAACGGGCCGTAATCGATTAACACGACCCGGGCGACTCGGGTCATCCGAGTCGTCAGAAATTCAAATAGAACACGGCGAGTGGAGTCGACAAATACATCGTGCCATGTGCATAAAAAGACTAAATTAGTACTTAGATAAGTACATGGAAATACTAGGTTAAACTTGGCCTATCATAAAATACTTTAAATCCTATTTTGCTGTACTTTTTATCGGTTATTAAAAAAAAAAAAAAGGATTGTCGACTCCGAGCGCGGAAAGCGTATTCGATTATTCGAGCCCGAGCGTGCTGTAGGCATGCGCGTCATGCGCAATAAGTGGCTCAGGTGACCCGAGTTGATGCGAAATCCGCGCATGCGCAGAAGCAGCGCAGAAGCGAGGGACACCTCTGAGCACGGGAACCCGCTGAAACCACCACACCGGCCTGCCCGCCTGCCCCCTCACTCCCACCATGATGTCTCTGACCACGACCCATTGACCAATTTCATGTGACGTCAGCACGGGTATCTAGGTCAGTGCTGGCTGCAGGATGACACACTGTCACACTACTAACTCAATGGCTATGAGCAATCTTCATAGAGAAAAGGTGAAATATCTCTAAAACCACACCACCTAGACACAAACCGCTTGAAACACATATAGAAAACATATTCAACGAATAGATTATATTAAATTTATATGGTTAGGGTTCTGGATTTCTATAGATTTTGAATAAAATCGACGTTTTGCACTGCGCGTACCGGCAAACTGCCCGCGAAGGGTAAAATACGGCAATGCTATGTCTATGTGGAGCATTTATTTTTGTAAAATAAATTTAAAAGCTTTCATTGGATCGATTAAAAATATCTTAATGCGTGATTGAAGAGGAAGATCTGAAGTATTTAATGTAACCTAAGAGCAATTTACGCTGAAAGTATTAAAAACAGAGATAATAGTGAAAGTTGGGATATTCTGAGTGTCAGTGCCAGTGCATTGTCAATGGCCGTGAGCAATCTTCATACAGAAAAAGTAAAATATCTCTAAAACTACACCACTTAGAAACAAACTGCTTGGTACACATATAGAAAACATATTCACCGAATAGATTACATTAAATTTATATGGTTAGGCTTCTGCATTGCTATTAATTCTGAATAAAATAAACGTTTTACACTGCGCGTACGTGCAAACTCAGTGGCAGTGTGCCTTCGTTCTGCAGCCGAGCTGCGCGCGCATACATGATGTTTACAAACATTGAAAGGGAAGTCAACTCCCTGCCGCATGGGACGGCCTTTGGCGGTGCCCATACAGTGCTGCAGATTTGCAGCATTCAATGCGCCAACGCAACTGAAACCACCCCAAAACAACAACCTGCACCGGGTGAGGTGGCCGAATCGGTAGAGCACAGGCCTCCCGTGCGGGTGATCGGGAGTTCAATTCCTGGTCAAGTCAAACCCAATGACTTACAACATTGATATTTGTCATTTCCTAGCTTGGCACTCAGTATTAATAGGATAGGGCAAGGACCGGTTAGCTCAGTGTCAGGATAATGTGACCGAGTGGGATATCGGGTCATGGTGCTGGCACCCTGTGAAAAACTAAAGCTTGCTTTATTTAACAACGCCTCTAGATCACATTGATCTTTATCATTGGCTGTTGGACGTCAAACATTTGGTCATTCTGATATATTTCAAACCAGCTGCCACCACATAGACTACTGTTTCCAATAAGCAGCAAGGGGTCTTTTATATGCACTTTCCCACAGACAGGACAGCACATCCCACAGCCTTTGATGAACCAGTTGTGGACCACTGGTTGGAACAGAAAATAGCCCAAACTGCAAATGGGTCCACTGAGCAGGATCGATCGGGACCAGACGAGATGGCCGAATGAGTTAGAGCATCCGTCTCCCGTGTTGGTAGATCATAGAGTCCTGGGTTCTAACCCTAGTCGAGTCAAACCAATGACTTAAAAATTGACACTTGTCACTTCCTAGCCTGGTGCTCAGCATTATTAGGACAGGGCAAGGACTGGTTGGCTCAGTGTCAGGATAATGTGACTGAGTGGGATATTAGGTCATGGTGCTGGTGGCCTGGTCTTCCAGTGGGGCAGCACTATAAAGTGACCATGAGTGCGCACTGTCACAAGTCGGTACCCATCCTGATATGACCTTAGATGTTGCTAGGACATAAAACAACAAATAAACAAGGATCGGTCAGATGACCCACACCTTCACAGGTGGACACTCTGCTGCCTGAGCTACATCCTGCTCCCAAGTTTCCCAGTTGGACAGTGCCCCTAAAGTCACCACGAGTTCGCACTGTCACAAGTCGGTACCCATCCTGATATGACCTTAAATGTTGCCAGGACGTAAAACTCCAACAAACAACAAAAAATCGTAGGTAGTTGGGCCGGCATAGTTTAGCGATTACGTCACCTAATAATGGTATTATGTGTGAGTGTATGTGTGTGTGTGCGTATAATCACGTGTGCACCTGTTGTTGAACGCCACAAAACAACAAAAGCTTGCACACCCCAAACACAACACCAGACACTTATTTACACATGTAAATATACTGTTTACTATCAGCCTTAATGCACTCTATATGCCACACGCACATGTTGGTTGGTGTTGGAGTTTTATGTCCTGGCAACATCTAAGGTCATATCAGGACGGGTACTTTTTTTTATTTTTTTTTTTATGCTGTGTTTATACTGTCCATATCGTGTAAGCTCGAGTCCTCGGGCTTGTTTTCAATGCTGGCCAACTGTAGTAGTGGTTTAATCTTATCACACAGTACGAGGTGATAAGATGTTTTTGTTTCTCACACTGTAGCAGGTACATGGTGATTATTTAGTTTTTTGTTTTACTACCACTTATGAACTAGCCTACTCTACATTTATAGGCTTGTACATGGTTTGTAGCTGTTTGTTATCTACTGAGGGTGGTCCAGGTTACCCCCTTGGGGCAGCCCAGTTTGTGGGCCGTGACCTATCACATGCCCTTCTGGGGTTTTGCCCCAGGGTGTTTTCAGGGGATCGGGAGTCTCTGTTTTTGATGGTTTGTGGTTGTTTGTTATCTATTAAGGGTGGTCCAGGGTTCTCCCTTGGGGCAGCCCAGTTTGTGGGCTGTGACCTACCACATGCCCATCTGGGGTTCTGGCCCTAGGGTGTCATCAGCGTCCTCCCTTTTTTACATAGATATTTTTTGTATGTCTTTAGATCAGGGGTCTGTCTTTCTTTTACTGATTGGGCATTCCAAGCCTTAGCAGCCATTTCTAATGTGCTCCATTCATGGGCCTTTATGCGGCTCCTTGTTTGTTTTATTAGTGGTGCATTGTTTATTTGTATATCTCTGGTTGGTTGCTTTTGGTATTTCCTATCATGACTATACCAAAATGCGAGTGTTTTGAGGTGTACTAGTCTTCTATTTTTTTTAAGCAATTTTGCTTTGGTTTGCATGTGCAGGTCATAGGTGGGGTGCATTCTGTCCACCCTGAGACATATTTTTAATGCTTTATTTTGTAGGATTTGCAGTTTGTTGAGCAGTTCTTGCTTTGCTCCCATGTATATTGTGTCTCCATAGTCAAAGTACGGGAGTACCATTCCTTTGAAGACATTTATTGACATTTCTTGTGTCATGAATTTTCTTAATTTGGCAAATAACCAGAGTTTGTGATTGATTTTTTGTATGATTTTTGTCACACATAGGTTGTAGTTTAGTTGGCTGTCCAGCTCTAGGCCTAAGTATCTGTAGTGCTTTACTTTTTCCAGCACCTGGTTTCCTAGTTTGCATTGGGCGTTACTTTCCGGTAGTGGTCTATCTGAGAAGAGGACTGTTTTGGATTTGCTGGCATTCATGGTTATTTTTATTAGATTCACACCAGTCATCCAGTTTCTGTAGTAATGTATTTAGTTTATTTGTTACCTCTTCCTCAGTGTTTCCCTCAGCATATATGACAGTATCATCTGCATATAGCTGGAGGCATTCAGTGTCTAGCCACTTCTCTAGCTCACCTTTAGGTTGTGTTCCACATCACCTTTATTAATTTTTGTTCTAAATTTAGAAATATATAACCAATGTCTGATTAACCCATCTCACTTCCTAGCTCAACACATGTCATTAACCATAGGATATAAATAAAAACATGAATAAAATAAGTCAAACTAACTCCGGCTATGGCTCTAACACTAGTCTGAGTGCCCAGATTTGTCTCAATCTAAATGCACATGGCATAAGATGTGCTGATTATATTGATGTAAATGCAATGCTGGATAAAAGAATAAAGTCGCCGGCTATACCTCACCCAGATACAAACGAATCCAGCATCAAAAGCTCTCCAAACATACCTTTGCTTAGTTTGTTCAGTTCATGCCACTGAACATGTGGGAGGAGAGTTGAGGTCTGTGGTGTATGAATGACATCATAGGTGGGATTCCCTCATCACATGACCTAGAGGGGTTCCCCACACACAGGGGAAGCCATGGCAACCACCAAGATTGCAACCACAGAAAGCTCTCAATTCAACTTTTAAAGTCTATTAATCTACATGATTTAAACAATTGTTCACACAAAAAGTAGCTAGTTATAATAAATAAACATTTGAACTTTATATTTATCATTTTAGATTTCAATTTCTAACATTTTTGTCTCTATATGGTTGTCTAAAAGTGTCAGTGCTGCTGGACTAAATAAAATACAACAGAAGCAACCAATGTTGGCATTCTCCCCCCACATATGTAGTTGCATAAACTGAAAACTGGCAAACGATTCTTGGAGAGCATTTGTCGGAGTATGGGTAGTGTCTCAGCGACCTATATCTGGTCCCTTTAACATCTTAATTTATTATATATATTTTTTTAGTTGGTATTCTATGTTTCAAACAAGAGCTAGCACATTTCATAGCTGCACCCAGTGTCTTAACATTAGCCATGTGCTTCTCGCGTGTTTGTTTTTCTTCCACGCATCCCACAATGCACCGCGCGGCTGGAATGGCGATGTAGTCTATTCCACACATGTACAGACGACACTTTCTCTGCCAGCGGTGAATATAAACAAACCATGGCAACATGTAGCCTTGACCTTACGTGTACGGCACTCTCCTAGCAGAATTCGCCTTTGGCGGTATCTGCTTGGAGATTGCGCAGCCCTTTCGCGACCTAAAAATAACTCCAATATGGGTCAACTCGGTCGGGTTTGACTAACGAGTAATCGCCGAAATACGCCGCTTCAAAATAAAGCAACACTAAAGCTGAGATTCCTTACACGCGGTATGCGGTATGCGGTATGCGTATGCGAATGCGGCAAAAAATCGAAACGCCTTGAAGTCAATGGGCTGCAACCCTTACACGCGGTATGCGAATGCGAATGCGAATGCGAATGCGAATGCGACAACTCGATCGGTCCCTGTAGCGATCGGTGCGGCATGCGGCATGCGGCACGGAGGTGCGAATAGAAAACCATCAGTCGCGTTTGTCCATTAGTTTTAGCCGAGGGGAGGCGACTGAGCATTACGGAACGGTCACACACAGGGGTGCGGAGGGGACACCAGGCATAGAGGGGTGCCGTGTACATAGTGATTAGTGTGTGAGGAGGGGAAACATATGGTGGTGGTGGTGGTGGTGGTAGTGGTAGTGGTAGTGGTAGTGGTGGTGGTGGTGGTGGTGGTGGTGGTGGTGGTGGTGGTGGTGGTGGTGCCGTGTACATAGTGATTAGTCTCACATGGGGGTTCCTACCTTTATAATTGCCAAAGCATAGATAACTATTCCTATTTCTGTGGATTAAGGTAGGAACCCCCGTGTGAGACGTCGCCGCATACCGCATACCACATACCGCATGCCGCATACCGCGTAGAAGGAATCATGCCATTCGCATACCGCATACCGCATACCGCATACCGCGTATAAGGAATCCTAGCTTCAGGCCCGCCCTAATTACTTTTCTTCTTTAAGCGGCTGTCACACCTCGCCGGATTGAGGAAACGGAAAGAAACCGAACAAAGTCTGTTGGTATCCGGCAAAGTCTGGTTTGTGTCCGTTGCATATCCATTGCATATCCGTTGATATCCATTGATATCCGGCGTGATCTGTTAGAAGTTTTGAACATACACAAAACTTGGAACGGATGCTGCCGGATTGACATCTAAGTTTTTTGTCCGGTTTGAGTCCATTTAGTCTGCTTACCGTCCATTGGCTATCCATTGATGTCCGTTTCATGTCCGGTTCATGTCCGGTTCAAGACCGTTTCATGTCCGTTCGTCCAGTGGCCTTTGACCAGATATCGCAACACTTTGACACATTTTAATACATTTTGACACTTATCACGCCTGAACACCACCGGATTAGACAATTATGTCCATTGCTCAATCAGGCGAGGTGTGACAAAGGCCTTTAACTTGAAGAGAACTATTGGATAGTATTCAAATGGAGTTAACAGAGTAAACTAAATTATATTCGATAAAAGAATGCAGGAACGATTCGGATGCCAGGCTTGGGGGTGAGGGGGTAGAGGATGAGGACGGGGGTGGGGGGGGGGGGGGGGGACTGGTTGGGGATGGTGGGGTCGGGGGGAGTGCGGTGGGTGTGTGGTGGGGGGATGGGTTTGGGGATGGGGGAGGGGTGCGGGGTGCGGGGTAGGATGGGTTTGGGGGGGTGGGTAGGTGTGGTGGGGTGGGGTGAGGTGGGTTGGGGTGTAGTGGAAGAGGGGTAGGGGTGGGGGTGGGGGTGGGGTTGGGGGTGCGGAGTCAGTATTTACTAGTTTAAAACAACAATAGGTGTGGTTAAAATGACGTCACTTTAGACACTCAAATACTGGCAGCTTCGTCATTGTTTGCGGATGAATCTTTAGATGACGTCACGATTTAAACTTAATTAAAGCTGTTGTGTGTCGCAGCAAATGACGTGAACATGGAATTGTGATGTGTGAAGGCAGCTGTGTGTAGGTGTGTATATCTGTAGTGTTGTTGCAGTGTATGGGTATGTGTGTGTGAGTGTGTAGGTGTGTGTGTGTATGTGTAGGTCTATGTTTGGGTGTAGGTAAACTCATGGGGCCATATTCATGAGCTCGGGGTAGCGCTACCCTGAGGCTGTAACCGGGGGGTACGCTACCCCCCCGGCTAACGGCGGAAAATCCTTATTCATGAGCTCGGGGTAGCACTACCCTGGGGCTCTATCCGGAGGGTACGCTACCCCAATTTCGACCCAGGGGTAAGCCACTATCCCGAGGGGATAGTGAGTGTGTGTGGTTCTGAATCTATTCAATGCGATCATATTTGATAGATTTAAATACGCAATAAGTGAAATTTATTCAAATTAACCCTAAATCCGAAGCGAAATTAACACTGACACCGTAACGGCGGCGATATTAATATTTTCGAATCGACGAATGTAAAGTACACAAATCGGCGCAAAAATGGCCGCCGCCGTCGCCGCCGGATCGGTGTGAATTCCTTATGCCCAAATCTATTCAATGCTGTCATATTTAACAGAATTACATACGCAATAAGTGAAATTTGCTCAAATTAACCCTAAATGCGAACCGATATTAATGCTGATGCCGTAACGGCGTCGATATTAATATTTTCGAATTGACGAATGTAAAGTACACAAATCGGCGCAAAAATGGCCGCCGCCGTCACCGCCGAATCGGCGTGAATTCCTTACGCCCAAATCTATTCAATGCTGTCATATTTAACAGAATTACATACGCAATAAGTGAAATTTGCTCAAATTAACCCTAAATGCGAACCGATATTAATGCTAACGCCGTAACGGCGTCGATATTAATATTTTCGAATCGACGAATGTAAACAAAGCGAAGGGGTAGCTATCCCGACCGGCTAGAACATTGGTGAATGCCGATTGACCTAATTAATCTCCGCCGTTAACCGGCGGGATAGCTACCCAACGGCTAAGCCTACCCTCCGGCTAACCGTACCCCGAGCTCATGAATATGGCCCCTGGTTTCGAATCCCACGATCTACCAAAACGGGAGACAGACGGTCGGGAGAGAGAGACAGAGAGGCACAGAGAGATTATTTGATGTGGGAACTTGGTGTGTTGTGTGTGAGTGAGGGAGCCATGAAGGAAAGTGGGTAATACCCCTGTCACACTACGACGTAACGTGGTAGCATAAGCCAACGTAGGTGAAATTTGGCCATTATGTCGAGATACGTTACTCGTTCGTTAAGCCTATGTCGAGTTACGTTAAGATACGATGACACACGCCAAGGTTTTGGACATACCCAAAACCTTTTAATTAGCTCGACGTAAGGCCGTTACATTGGGTTACGTTGGGTTATGTTGGGTTATGTTGGGTTACGTTGGGTTACGTTGGGTTACATTGGGTTATGTTGGGTTACGTTGGGTTATGTTGGACTTACGTTGCGCTCACATTAGGCTTATGTCGAGATATGTTAGACGTTTGTTAGAGGTACATCGGTCTGCGTTGAGCTACATCGACTTACCATAGACTGACGGAGAGCTCGGAGGAACGTGCAACCCGTGTGCTGACAACGTGGTGTTAACGTATCTCGATGTAGGTCTAACATGTCTCTCACATGTGTCTAATGTTAGTCTAATGTAAGTCCAATTTGTCTTGACGTATTCGACGTAGTTGACGAATGCCTGGAGCGCGTAACGTCTGTAACCTGCGCCAATGTTCTTCGAACATAAGCGAACGTGGTGTTAACATGGTGTGAATGTGGTGCAAACGTTTTGCCTTCGAGTATATAAAGGCATCTGTTACGCTCACGTCGAGCGCATTTAGTGCTCGCTGTCCTTACGCTGAGCAAGCTGGACTGTCGTTAGACTGACACTGCTCACTCGTGGGCCTGATGTCGATTCACATTGCGAATTACATCAGAGTCACATGTAGGTACGTTATGGCGGGTGTAATTATGTGAGTCCTATGCTAAGCCAACACTAGGGTTTCGCTAGGCTAACGCCTTGTGCGCTGCAGGCTCATTAGCCTTACGTGAAAGCGAGAGGAGAGGGAGAAAGAAAGAGAAGCGAGAAAAGAAAGAGAGCAGTTTGGCGAATGTACATAGAGATATAACAAAGTGAAAACCACCTATTCTAGATCTAACTATATTAATCTATTAATTAAGCAATTGTCAGAGGAAAACAGACAGCGGATGACTGACTGTGCCTGAAGGAGGGGGGATTCTCTGTTCTACCATATAAGTTATAGTGGATGTGTTTGTCATCTTATGTATGGGGCCAGATCCGGGTTTACACAATCCTGATCCCGGATCGACAAGATGGCGGAAACTTGAACCTTTTTCAACCAGAATTGTTTTGTATTTTTACTTTGTTTTAGTGTGCTCCTGCAGTTAATTGCGGAATAGGTGTATAATACAAGATAGTGGTACTTTTGCAGCTTGTATACTATATGCGGTAGAGTTGCATGGTCCGGTGAAACATAATTTTGTCAAAATCAAAACTCTTACCTACATTTGATCGTATATCTCCAACTTAGATACTGATTTGTGATAGCATTGAAAGAATAATCAGAGAATGTATGCATGGTGAAAAGCACCTATTCTAGATCTAACTATATTAATCTATTAATTAAGCAATTATCAGAGGAAAGCAGACAGCTGACGACTGTGCCTGAAGGAGGGGGGGTGGGGGGGAGGGGTCTCTCTCCACCCAGGATTCTCTGTTCTACCTTACACTTACAGTGGATGCGTCATCTGATTATGGGGCCAGATCTGGATTTACACAATCCTGATCCTGGATCGACAAGATGGCGGAAACTTAAACCTTTTTCACTCAGAATTATTTTGTACTTTTAGTGTGCTACTGCAGTTAATTACAGAATAGGGGTATTATAGAGGGTATTCCCGTGACGTCATCAACCGGATACGCGGCCATTGTGGCGATATCACCATTGACAATGCATTGAGTTTGCCGGTATGCGCAGTGTAAAACGTCTATTTTATTCAAAATTAATAAAAATACAGAACCCAAACCTTATTAATTTAATATAATCTGTTCGTTGAATATGTTTTCTATATGTGTTCCAATCGGTTTGCTTCTAGGTGGTGTGGTTTTAGAGATATTTCACTTTTTCTGTATGAAGATTGCTCACGGCCATTGTCAATGCATTGAGTTTGCTGGTACGCGCAGTGCAAAACATCTATTTTATTCAAAGTTAATAGAAATACAGAACTCAAACCTTATAAATTTAATATAATCTGTTCGGTGAATATGTTTTCTATATGTGTTCCAATCGGTTTGCTTCTAGGTGGTGTGGTTTTAGAGATATATTTCACTTTTTCTGTCTGAAGATTCCTCACGGCCATTGACAATGCATTGAGTTTGCTGGGACAGCCAGTGCAAAACGTCTATTTTATTCAAAATTAATAGAAATGCAGAACTCTAACCATATAAATTTAATATAATCTTATCATTGAATATGTTTTCTATATGTGTTCCAAGCGGCTTGTTTCTAGGTGGTGTAATTTTAGAGCTATTTCACATTTTCTATATGAAGATTGCTCACTACCATTGACAATGCATTGAGTTTGTTCGGTTTGTTATTTTGGTTGTATCGCCACAATGGCCGCACTTCCGTTTAGGGTGACGTCAGTGCATACTCTTTATACAGGATAGTCGTACGTTTGCAGCTTGTATACTATATGCAGTGAATTTATTATGTCATTCCCTTGGCAACATACTCTGAGAAAGACATTCAGCAGGAACACCACTAACTAATTAGGTCGATCTCGTTACCTCAGTAGCCTTTCCCTGATTCTAAGTACCATGGGCAGCTTAGACAGTTTCCCAGAGGCCACCTATATGAGTAGGTCAGCTTACATCACGTGGCCATTGCGAGATAGACATCTGGGTCATAGCTACTGAAGTTTTCGTAAAAATAATTTTGGGTTCTTTCAATTCAAATTACTGCAAAGTTAGCCATTTTTTTCATCAAAGTTACTCCAGACTATTGAATAGTAGCTTATAATTCCCCACGTAATATATTTATCAAAAAAATAAAGGACAAGTACCCAGTCTAACAACCACCATCCCGGTGTGGGTGTCTTATTTCCCACAAGGCTCATTTCCCAAATATCGCTTCTGCGTATGCGCGGATTCGAGTGACGAATGCAAACTTTGGTTGGCTTTATGACTTTAAACCCAAGAATACTGGAGGAAACGTGTACAACAATATTCTCTACGAGTTTGAGAATATTGGTGAATATACTAAAGAAGTTATTGGCGAAAAACCGATTCGGTCGCCGTGTTGTTTACTTCTGGTCGGTTCCTCGACCTGATTATCACTATTTGTTTTTTAGCGATTATTCTTATGAGTTTAAACCCAAGAATACAGGAGAATACGTATTGCTTGTGGAGAACAATATTCTCTGACTTTTAGAATATTGACGCATATATTAAAGAATGTATTGGAGTTAAACCGGAAGCTGCCACGCGTCTCACCTCTCCTGACCTTTGACCTCTCCCTCAGTCTGTGGTCACCTAAATACCAGCGCTCCACGTTCCTTACTCTATCTCAGAGTGCAACACCCTTGTACCTGACCCTCAGCCAGTGTGAAATCTCCCTGTCCCTGTCCCTGTTCCAGTGTGCAAGTTCCGTCTTCCTGATGCTGACCCAGTGAACAATTTCCCTGACCCTTTCCCAGTGTATGCCGACCCCTTCCCAGCGTCCCTGTCCCTGACCTTGTCCCAGCATACACCTTACCTGTCCCTGTCCCTGACACTGTCCCAGTGTGCACGTTTCCTGTCCCAGTGTACACGTTTCCTGTCCCAGCGTACACCTTTCCTGTCCCAGTGTACACCTTTCCTGTCCCAGTGTACACCTTACCTGTCGCTGACCCTGTCCCAGTATACACATTTCCTGTCCCTGTCCCATACCATGTCCCAGCATAACCTTACCTGTCCCTGTTTCTGACAGTGTCCCAGTGTAGAGCTTTCCTTTCCCAGTGTACACCCTACCCATCTCTGATGCTTCCCCAATGTACACCTTCCCTGTCCCAGCGTACACTTTACTGGCTCCTTCTGACCCTGTCCCTGTGTACATTGAACCTGACCATGGCCATGTTTCAGTGTACACCTTTCTTGTCCCAGGATACACCCTACCCATTCTTGACCCCGCCCATGTCCCAGTGTATGCCTTGCCTGTCACTGACCCTGTCCCAATGTACGCGTTCCTTGTTCCAGACCCTGACCCAGTGTACACCCTACTTATCCCGGATCCAGTCCCAGTGTACAGCCTCCTGTCCTTGACCTTGTCCCAGTGTACACATTAAATTCCCTCTCCCTGACCCTGTCCCAGTGTACACCCTGCTTGTTCCCGACCTCCCCCGGCGTGTATGCGCTCTGTCCCTAAAGCTAAGATTCCATATATGTGGTATGCGGCATGCAGCATAGATACCGATGTGATTTTCGGTATTTCTTTCTATAAATTTGTGAACGGAAGTCAACGTTCCTTATGTTTCCTATGGCAAATGGTGCAGCATTTGCATTTGCATTTGCATTCTCATTCGCACCGAGCGGTCCATGGGTCGATCCATTTGCCACAATCACATTCGCATTCGCATTCGCATTCACATTCACAATCGCATTCAGACATATGGAAGCACTACTGTGCCTTTACATGCTTTTCCATTTTTTGCCGCATTTGCATTTGCATTCACCTACCACATACTGCCTATATTGAATCTTAGCTTAAGCCTGTCCCAATGTGTATCCTCAGTCATTAACTAACCATTTGATACCACATGGGGCCTGGTTGTTGACTATTCCAATAAAGATCACCAATACAGATCACCACAGAGAACACTGCCATTTACTGGATGGCGTGGTGGCGGAATCAGTAGAGCGCAGACTTCCCATGTGGAAGTTCGGGATTGCCATTTCTGATCGAGTCAAACCAATGACTTACAAAAATTATACTTGTCGCTACCTAGCCTGACGCTCAGCATTACTAGGAAGAGGCCAAGGACTGGTTAGCTCAGTGTCGGGATAATGTGACTGAGTGGGAAATCAGATCATGGTGCCAGTGGCCTGTTCTCCCAGTGGGGCAGCACTGTAAAGTTGCCATGAGTGTGCATTGTCACAAGTCGGTAGTCAACCTGATATCTCTGTGGATGTTGTCCAGACGTAAAACTCCAACAAACAAATAAACAAACACTGTCATTTATACATTTATTCATTCGTACATTTATGCATTCATACATTGATTCATTTATGTGTGGTGTAATGTATCTTATGCAAATATTATTCTGGAACATGAAAGAAGGTATTGGTGTTGGGAATTGGTGGCGCAGCTTGGAACTCGCCTCAGTCTATAGTAAAGGAGGTGCGGTGGGAAAATTGGGTACTATATAACCAGTGGCAGGTGTGCGCTATCGACACTTGCTATCCTGGCCGCACTTCGTCCACACCTCTTCTCGTCCTCTCCGCTGCGCCTCGCTCCTCCTTGATTATGTCTGAAAAGAGTTCCAGGAGGGGGAGCTGTCCAGCATTTCACTTTCTACCTCTTACTCCGTCCCTGTCTCTGGCTCGCTGGCTGGTCACCATAGAGCAAAGAGACACGGCCCTTTGACTCAACTCTCTTCATTTCTCTTTCCTCTATTCTACCCTCTTTTTTTTTTCTCCTGGGCTTACTCCACCCCCTGATCAATGGAGTTGTTTGCTTGGGTGGGGCCCTTTTACTTTTTCGCTGTCTCGCTTTCTTCTTGCTGCAGAACATGCCTTTTCCTGTCCCTCCCTCCTGAAGCCCCAGCTGCTGGATACAAGTGCACTGCTACCACCAGACCGGAGTGATCTGGGTCCGCCCCAATGACTCTTCGTTTAATTGTTGTAAAGAGATCCCCGTTTCTACAACCGTCCCACCTGAAGTTTATTTTTCAATCCAATGATCAGACCAATTTATTGGTGCCTTTCTATATTCCTCCAGTTCTGCAGCCGGTAACCGTCGTAAGGTTATGAACCCCCTGTCAAGTTCAAGTGCGCTATCGGCAGCTGGACTCAAGTGCATCAGCCAAAATCGGACTGATTGATCGGTGCCGATTATATGACCGTTCGGCGATCGGACTCAAGTACTTTGTACTCTTGACTAGCCCACCCCTAAAAGTTTGCACTTCAGCCAAAATCGGCCCGATTTATTGGTGCCGCTTCAATGCTGCAGGTTTGCCAAAAGGTTACAAACAACCCGTAAAGTGTGCTATAGGTGAGTGGGTCAAACAAAGTAGATGCATTTATACATGTAGGCACTCTCCATTTAGCTCTCTACTGTGAGAGTTGCGTCCATGAGTCGGTTTTAATGTCTCTCAGCACATTTCATGAAAGCTGCCTGCAAAAGTGCTGAAGTGCTGCTGGCTTTTGCAAGTTACCAGAGGCACTCTCTGGGGGAGCAAATAGAGGTTTCACACCGGCAAGAACATCTCAAGACAGGCGCAAAACTATTTGTCCCTGCAGTGGCTGGTCGGGAGATGTTGGGAGTTCCATACATCAACCGCCCTTAATGCTGCCACAGTGACATTGTTTTCTGTTTAGGGTTTGCTCCCTTAGCTTCGGTTCTGTCAAGAACCTGTACCATAAGGCAGTGGTTTACAACTCTGCAGGGCAGGGGCGTCAAACTCCCTGAGGTATTGCTATACCTGCAATACCTGCATACCAACATATATATTCATATATTCAGACATTTAGACATTTAGACATTCATACAGTTACAGTTGTCACGTGATACTAATGAACGCCTATGGTTGTCTGTGTCGTGTTAGTCGACCTTTAAGGAAGGCCAGGTTGGGGGAAGCTGAGGGGGCGAGTGGGACTCATGGGGAGGTGTGTGTGTGAGGGGGGTTACTCCCCCCTCCGTCTCCCCCCCTCTCCCCTTGACCCGTGCCTGATAAACACCATGGACGTGTACCGCATACTGTACCGCAGACGTGTACCGCAGACTGTATTATATTCTAGGCTACTTTAGCGCTGTTTTACACACAATCCATCGACCATTTTGGCAAAGGGAGCTGAGGCCACCAACAAATACAACAAAAAACCCTGCGACGAAGACAGTAAACGGGCCATTAGTGAGGAAGGGAGAGAACGAGAGAGGGCAGGAAGATGGGAGAGAGGAGAGAGAAAGAGCGAGTGAAAAGGAACAGGAATCAGAGGGAGAGACAGGGAGAACTATCTGAAGAGAGCGCGCGGAAGAGCGAGCAGGAAGGAGAAGGAATGAGAGAGAGAGGGGGTTGGGGGAGGGGGGGGGGGGTTGTGGGGTATGCGAAGTGTGTGTGTATGGGCGGTTTGTTTGTTTGTTGTTGTGTTACGTCCTAACACCATCTAAGGTCATATCAGAACGGGGGATGCATGGGTGGTAGTCAGGGCTAGTTAATTGGAGAATTTGGTGTCAGTTTCTTTTGTAAAACCCGCCCAATATTTTCAAAAGTAGGTCATGTATCTGGACGTCGATAAGGATGCGAACTGGCCACGTATTAACACGTGTGTAATCGAAGCTTGTGTATATGTGTCGTGTAGTTCAAATATAAACAAGCGAGTATACTATTGTATACTGTAGGGCTCGCCATAGGGCCTACTATACTGTGCTATATGATATACTGTACTACATTGTTTTTTTTGGAATTTTACTTTTCTGGCAACATCCAAGTTCATATCAGGATGGGTACCGATTTGAGACAGTGCGCATTCATGGCGACTTTATAGTGCTGCCCCTTTGAGAAATCAGGCTGCCAGTACCATGACCCGACATCCCACTCAGTCACATTATCCTGGCACTGAGCTACCTAGGACTATACTGTGCTATGCTATACTATACTGTACTATAATATACTAATCTACTACTATACTGTATTATATATTATACTGTAGGAGGGGCACAGACAACACGGACACGGATAGGCGAGTACAGGTATTTTTATTTGGCTTATAGAATAGTCGGGCAACATAACCGTTAACCTACAATAATGCAACCGTAACTGTACTTGGCTGGGCAACCCGCCCTACCAAAACAATTTTTTTTAAACTAATAAAAAACGCACGGGCACAACAAGTAGGTGTTGACCGGGGTAAGCCGAGTGAGGTAATAGGTCCTGGTCAAGGAGGGGGAGGGGTGAGGAAAGGGGGCGCCACCTGACGGACGCTACCAATACGTTGCGCTGACGCCGAAAAGTTTCACGTGTCTCGACGATTACAAGTGATTTTGCGCGTTGGCGGCACGCCGGCGAGATACATCGTAGTGTGACAGGGCTATTATAATGTATGAGTTATAGTCAATAGGATCTACCTCTTGTGACTTAAAAAAAAAGTTCAGACCGCTTAAATAATTCGTAATTGAGGAATATTAATTTTTTTTAGACAACCAGGTAATATATAGTGCAACCTGCATCGAGGAATAAGGAGTTGGAACAAGGCACGACAAATTCCTGACCTAAAAACATACAAAAAATATCTGTGCAAAATAAGGCTAGGAACCCCCAACTAAGCTGCACCGCAAAAGGGCAGGTGATACATGTCACGGCCCACCAGCGAGACGCCCAATGGAAGGTAACCATACCAAAAGCACCCAGATAACACACCTCACAGCTGCGTACAAGCCTATGATATGTAAATAGGAGTAGGCTAGTCTAGAAATAAGAGTAGAAAAAATAAAGCACATATATGCCAAGAAAATCCAAAAAAATTAACATAGACTACTATAGTACTAACCAGACCAACCAACTATCTATCTGCTACTGAAATACAGGCAATCAAATACCTTATCAGCAGCTACTGTGTGATAAGACAACACCAACACTACAGCTGGCCAGCATTGAAAACAAGCCTGAATACCCAGGCTTATATGCTATGGACAGTATAAATACAGCCTCAATAAAAAAAAAATTTTTTTTTAAATCCGGGGAATTCGTCTATAAACCTCATATAGGTGTGGACCTGCATGCTATGCGTCAATTTTGAATTTGATGCCTAGTAGTGAGACTGAAATTCCCTCATGTCGTGACGGAAGTCTAGAAAATAATAATCATGAATTAAAAGTCAAATAAATGACTACAACATAGTTGACGGGCTGTATCAGTCTGAATAACAGCTGACCTCAAGGAGTGGGTGGACCACCTGCTCAGTGCATCACAGATCATATTCCTGTCACCTGGTACGTGGGCTGAGGAAATGTCAACATTGAATTCGCATGATAGCCAAAATAGCTTCTTTATCCAATACGTAATGATTTTATTTTTCGACTTCCCAGACGAAATGTCCAATCTGACTACCATACTATCAGTCATGAAAATGACTGATTTCCCCTGCCATAGGCAACCCCAAAGGCGGCTACAGTAATAGCAGCCCACATCTCCCTGACATTAATGTGTGCTGCCGAAGACGCAGGGTCAGAAGCAGCGAAATGATGACCTAGTGTACTCTCCAAGAATTTTGTATAGATGTCGTCGAACGCACCGGCACACCAGTCATCCGCATGGGCCGCCCCAAAATCTAAATTTGATGCGTCAGAATATATTGACAATATAGGTGCGTGACGACCCAGAATTTTAGCGAACCCGTTAAATCTGTCTATGAAAGTGAGCCACCAGTTAATCTCGTCTCTAAACGTGTTAGTTAATCAAAGTCTGTAATTCTGTAACTTCAATGCTGCAAAACTGTTGCAAATATCGCTGCAGAAGGAGCGCCCCCCCCCTGACGACTGTGGCGCAGTGCGCAAACTGACCACATAAGCGTTCCAATTGCCACTTAGTCGCTTTACGCATATCCAAAACGTGCACAGATGGTCTTTCAATTTCTCTATTTTATCTCTCGGTATTCGGAGCTGCAAATTAATCGTATTAATTTCAATTCCCCAAAATCATGCGCACTGAGCAGGTGACCTCAACTTTTGATAATTAATGAAGAAACCCAACCTCCGTATTATAGCAATTATTATTGTTTTATGTTTTGCGCAACTCTCCCAGTCATGTCCCAAGGTAGCAAAGTCATCCAAATAGTTTATAGTACAAGGTACTCCCGAACGTGTCACGCAACACGCAATGCAGTCGCCAATTTCCAAAAAAATAAAAGGGCTGGAGGAAAGACCCATACACATCCTGTTGTCGACTTAAGCCATGTTCACACCAGCATGTTAAGTCGCCTCAACTAGTTCGCCTCCTATAGTTCGGCTCACATTCGCTGTGTGGACGCGACCCTAAGGCGGATTAGGGCTGATTCGCCTCAACTAGTTCGCTTCATGTAAACTGCATCGCGAGGTAGCTTATATGAACCGAACTAGCTTAAGTCGGCCCAACTTCCTAATGTGAACGGTATCGGTTTACTTGAAGCGGCTTAAGCACGTCACAGTCGAGACCTAAGTTTGTTGACTTTCCGGTAAATTTGCTCTATGAAACTTCTAGCTGTGCACAGATATTTTTTTCATCATTTATTTTTAGGGTTTCAATGCCCAGCAGAAGTTTTGACCGTTCCAAAACAATACGATTCAGTCCATACAGATCTAGGTCGAACCCACACTCTCTCATGCCGACGTCAACTAACTGAAACTGGCGCTGGTTAGTATGGACTTGCTCATGCGCAGATATCGATTTCCACCTTAAACCGCCCTGAGAATACTACATGTGTGGACACGACACTAGTTTGCCTCCTCTAGTTCGCCTTATCTAGTTTGGCCTAAAGTTGTGGGTGTGAACACAGCTATAGTAAGTATTACCGTTATCCAAATTAACCTGCAAGCCCTGTCTGAGGCAGTCCTGAGGGTGGATTGCAACAGATCTGTAGGCATTTTCTATGTCAGTAACAGCAATAAAATCACCTCTAACCATATTATCAACCAGTGTATCAACTCCCTTATAAGAGAATGATCTGCCAACTTTGTCGTGTGCGTGACCGGACTAATGTATCCTTCACTTAACTCTTTGCGAAGCTTATTTAATATAAACTCCCTCTCGGTATCCTGTAATGCAAAATTAACTGGACAGTCATAAGAAGCAGGGCAATCGTAATTAATAACGTGAAAACCAAAAATGAAACCTTTGAGCAAAAGCTCCAATTAATATCTATTTTGCCTCGAAAAAAAAAGCTTGCAAAATAAACGGCAAGGTTTTCACTGAGTTAAACAGCCCGCAATAAAATGAGTACAATCAGTCTTTGTCGCATGTAATACCAAGTAATAAAAAGATGAAATAACATTCACAAATAATTGATGGTTTTAAAATCTAGGTCACACAGGTATATTTTACAGCGCCACACGCGGCAACACTCTATCATAGACTTTTAGATCTATACTATACTGCAAGGTGACTATGGGACCTTACATAGCATGCTCCCCCCCCCCCCCCCCCCTCCCTCCAGCGACGGTTGCTAGGCAACCATGCAGCTTATTTCCAGATGGGGATGAAGCTTGGACAAACAATATCATGGTCGCATACATGCAACAGTTATGCAGAGGGATTCGAACCCACTTTGCTGCCATTCTAGTATGAGCATCCTGACCATTAGCCTATCTAGGCTCCCTGATGTAATCAACTTATGCACCCGCACCTGTCCATGTACAGTTGCGGGTGAGGTCAGTGCAGACTATTAGTACTATTACTGTGGCACTTGCGCCTCGCTTTTAAATGTCAATAAGTCATTTAATATTTACGATTACATATATATATATACAAGGCAGATTCAACATCATGCAATGTTTAACATGTACATATAATAATCCTGGGCACATCAACAAGTGATGCGGGTGATGTTACAAAAAAGGAAACGTTTAGCCCACAGTAGGACTCGAACCGACATTTCTGCTACTCTGTGGTGAGCATGCTAAACAGTAGATAAAGGATTCACCCGGTACTCGCAGCACACGGGTGAATACCAACCCTATATAAAAACGGTCGAAAAAGCGGGTTAATGAAATGAGAGACTAATTGCACAATCTGAGAAGCAACATTTATTCTTTGTAGATATCTTCATATTTACCTGCTACTTTTGAGTTGGAAAATATAATAAAACATATACTTTAATGCAATTTCAAAGTGAAATCAACAGCGTTCTCTGACTGGCATCTTGTCTTTTTGCATTCTCTCCCATTTCACCATCTGTGCATTAGTAGCCATTGTAGAACCACAGTTTCTACTTCATGTTCCATACTAAAGCTATTTTCGCCCGTATTTAGACTACGTTGTCGTTCATCCGTGTACTACAAGTACCGGGTGAATCTTTTATCTATCTAAACAGTAGACTATATAGATTTAGGCTCCCTGATGCAATCACAGTACTCATGTATGCCTGTCTATGTTCCACCTTGCCCAAGAGGTCAGTGCAGACCACTAATACTATGCTCGCCCCCCTGGAATTGTAAGGTTCTTTCATGGTTTACGTCCATTAGTCATTTAATGCTTACAAATACATACAGACAGACAATGCACTTACATATGAGCCTGTCTCAAAAGGTGATCACTCATTTTTTGTTTGTCCCTTGCAACGATTGATACAAAACAGCACAGAAATGGCTACACTGAAAACACAAGGACATTTGCTTCAAATCAACATGTATTCTATTGGGATTATGAAACACCATGTAAAAAACAAATCAGTTTAACCTGAGCAAATGCATAAGCAGATAGTATGTTGATCGTTACAATGGAAAAAGTTTTGTCCCATATTGCTTAGCACGTTTTGAGACAGTCTCATACAATATAACCCTGTTAAACCAAACTTGAAGGGACCCTAGACATTTTTTTGATTAACCGATCATTGGTTTAACCAAACTTTGGTTTCGACTTTGACTTTGAGCTGTATTGCACATGTAATATAGAATGTATGTGGACACTTTGATTATTGATTTTTATGTATATACAGTATAACCCCATTAAACCAAGCTCGGTTAAGCCAAACGATCGGTTAATCCAAACTTTGTTCAGTTGCCCAGCAAAATAACACCATTTATCATATAAAAAAAGTCAGTGTGGTCTCAGATGACCTTATAACCACGTTAAGGTTTGGTTTAACCGCACCGGAAGTGGCCTGGGGTCTGACAATTTTGTTTGGCTTAACCGATAATTTGGATTAACCGACTTTGGTTTAACCAACTTTTTTATATGATAAATGGTAGTATTTTGCCGGGCCACTGAAAAAAGTTTCGATTAACCGATCATTGGTTTAACCGAGCTTGGTTTAACGGGGTTATACTGTATACATAGACGCGGCAGATTCAACAACCAGATAGCGCATAACTTGTACAGGATCCAGGTCACAGCAAGCAGTGTTGTGGGGGTGATGAAAATATTGCGCCTAGAGTGGGATTCGAACCCACACTTTATGCTTGTACAGTCACACCCCAGTGGTGTCATCTATGTACCATCACACTCCAGTGGCACGACGCTTGTACCGTCACACTCTAGTGGCATCATCATGTTGACCAGCTGCTATGTATCATCATGCTGATATACCCTATATATAATTTGGTGGGGTTTTCCATCCTAGTAACATCTAAGTTCATATTAGGACAGGCACCAACCTGTGACAGTGCACACTCATGGCAACATTATAGTGCTGCCTCACTGGGACACAAAGCCACCGGCACCATAACCTCATTTTCCACTTAGTCACATTATCCTAACACTGAGCTAACCAGTCCGTGCCCTACCCTAATAATGCCGAGTGCCTGGCTACGAAGTGGCAAGTTTCAAACATACATTTGTAAGTCATTGGTTTGACTCGGCCGAGATTAGAACTCCCAACCTTCTGCATGGGAAGCATGCACTGTAACCAATTCGCTCACTGTGTCCAGTCTATATATATATATATATATATATATATATATATATATATATATATATATATATAGTGAGCCCAGAGGCGTGAACTCTCCTGAACCCGTCCAGCCTGACCTCTGACCCACATGAGAATGTTATCGAAGGGGAATGACCAACTTCACATGGAAGTTTGTGAGTTCGGTTCCCGGTCGAGACAAAGCAATGACATAAAAATTGATACTTGTTGCTTCCTAGCCTGGTGCTTGGCATTATTAGGATAGGTCAAGGATTGGTTAGCTCAGTGTCAGGACAATGTGACTGAGTGGGATATTGGGTCATGGTGCCGACGGCCTGATTTGCCAGTGTGGCAGCACTATAAAATCGCCATGAGTGCGCACTGTCACAAGTCGGTACCCATCCTGATATGACCTTAGATGTTGCTAGGACATAAAAACAACAACAAACAAACATCAAACAAACAAACCTCAACTCCACATAGTGGCCGGGGGTAAGTGATTGAAACAGGGAACCTTGGTAATCTCATGGTTAGGGCACTAGCTCCAGAAGGGCAGAAGTGTGGGTTCGAATCCCGCTCTAGACGCGTTGATCCCTGTGTTTCCCTCACCAACTTGTCCCACAGTTGGTTGGTTGTTAGTGTTTTATGCCTTGGCAACATCTAAGGTCATATCAGGACGGGTACCGACTTGCGACAGTGTACACTGATGGTTACTTCATAGTGCTGTCCCGCTGGGAGACCAGGCTACCAACACCATGACCCAGTATTCCACTCAGTCACATTATCCTGACACTGAGCCAACCAGTCCTTGCCCTATCCTAATAATGCCGACCACCAGGCTAGGTAGCGACAAGTTTCAATTTCATAAGGATAAAGATATTGGGTGATAATGCCAGCTGTCAGCAACAACCAAATGCGATGGCCAAATTGGTAAGAGCATTAGCTTCTCGTGAGGAAGGTTTGGGGTTCGAAAACCCAGGCGGGTCAGACCAGTGGCTTATCAAATTGATGTGTGTCATTACCTTGCCTGGTGTTGAGCATTACTGGGATAGCACAAGGACTAGTTTGCTCAATATCAGGATAATGTGACTGAGTGTGATATCATTGTAAAATATTCCGATTAAAAGCACATTGGTGGTTGTGAACTGGTCTATAAGGGATTACAAATGTTATATAAAAGGTAAATGATGTAATGTGACCAGATGCATGTGGTATTGTGTAGTGTTGGTGATCCTTTACTGAGATTAAATAGACATTATGTATACTATAGATAGTGTGAGAGGGGCACTACTGTTAGTGTGATAGGGCCTTAGCAGCTCTGCTCACAACCCCCCCCCCCCCCCCCCCCCCCCAACTGTTAGATACGGATCACTGCACACCCAGACACAACAGGGCAGTGAGGCCAAAACAACCACGGCATGGGTACAAGTATGCTTACTGTTAATTGGTGGATATGTGAATGCTTACTGTTGATTGGAGGATCTGGTCAGGTGACAGGCCATCTTGGATCTAGCAACCACTATATAATAATAAACCTGAGGGTGCAAGCTCTCTGTCTTTCCGTACACTTTATTCTCTGCCGTATTCTTCTACTTGCCTGTAGTGATTTCCTATTTTAGCCTGCCTACACAACTACAGCTGCCAGCCGACGACTTTACATCATCTCATGGTGCCAGCTGCATGGTCTCCCAGTGGGGCAGCACTATATGTTTGCTATGAGTGCGCACTGCTCAGTACCTGTCCTAATATGACTGTAGATGTTGCTAGTACCTAAAACCACACTGCATGAGTGGGCACTATCACAAGTCGGTACTGGTCCTGCTGTGACCTTAGATGTTGCCAGGACGTAACACTCCAATAAACCCAACCATCTTGTATGTACAAACCCCAGCAAACAATACGCCACATCTCACTGTCAGTGTCACAAGTCTGTACCAATTTTGATATGACCTCAGATTTTCATAGAAGCTTAAACCCCAAATAAGGTAAGGTATAAACCAAGAACGTCCACCACTGACAATCACCATCGACATTAAAGTTGATTAAGCGGCTTTTAAATTACTTCATGCTCGAAATCTATATTTAGATAGGTGCATATTTATGAAATAATCTAAATTATTAATGTGAGCCATGGATGTGTCCAGTCGCCTTCCTAATCTGATAACACTCGAAGATCAGGCCCCGCACTAGACCCGATGGCCCAATCCGTAGAGCGCAGGCCTCCCGTGCGGGAGATCACGAGTTCCATTCACGGCCGAGTTAAACGAATGACTCACAACACTGATACTTGTTGCTTCCTAGCTTAACGCTGGGTAGTAATAGGATAGGGCAAGGACTGGTCTCAGGATAATGTGACTAAGTGGGATATCGGGTCATGGTGCTGGTGGCCTGGTCGCTGAGTGGGGCAGCACTATAAAGTCACCATGAGTCTGCACTGTCACAAGTCGGTACCCGTCCTGATATGACCTTAGATGTTGTCAGGATGTAGAACTCCAACAACCAAATCAGGCCCAACAGTCTGACATCACAGTGTTAGTATTTTATTCTGATCTTAAGGGGCTGTCACATTACAACGCATAGCGCAAACATACGCTGAGATGTATGATTTTTGGCCGCTATGTCGGGATACATCGTAATGCGTTACGCATTCATTATGCGTACGTGGATGTATGTCATTTGTATGTGGATGTATGTGGATGTATGTGCATGCACAGAACTTTCGACGTACGACAACGTATGGGTGTTATGTTGGCCGTACATAAGACGTATGTTGTTCACTACTTTGCACTACATTGACCTACATTAAAGGCAGTGGAAATGTACAGTCCACATACTGACAACGTATGGATAACGTATGTCTAACGTAGTCTAACGTACGTCTAATGTACATTTGGCATTTCTCCACCGTATCTGGACTTATGTAACGTATGAGGCGTAGTTCTGGCGATCGAATAACATATATAATGTTCACCGGCATTCTGTGAACATATCGTGAGCGTAATTTGAGTGTTTTTCGCCGGGAGGCACGTTAGCCATACGTTGGCCATATGCTATGTATATGATATGTATACGTCCAACTTTGCCCCCACGCTGAAAAGTTCGACACATCTCGATGCAAAAAAAGTGATTTTAGGCATTGGCCATGCGCTTGCGAGATGCATCGTAATGTGGCAGGGCCTTTAGTAGTATACTGGTCATAATTTCGAAATATGTGAAGACGAGACAGTTTCTACCATATTTCCTGTAGATAAATATATTGGATTGATCGTTGTTATAATGTGGCTTACTTTTTAATTTAATTGGCTTTCATTTCAAATGGAGAATTATAATATTATTTTTAATGGATACATGCCCAAATTAATTTGGTCATATGCATCAAAATGCTGTCAACAATAGGCTTCATTCAGCATTACCAGGTTCGATTAAATTGACTTTGTATCCCCCCGCTATTCAGCAACAGATGCTTAATAAGCACAGCAGTATCTAAGTTGGACATGTAGGATCAAATCTAGGTCAGTGTTTTGCTTTTTGAAAATGTGTGAAGGCTGCATTCCATATACGCGTAATGGGTAATGCGTTATGCATTATGCGTTATGCGAATGCCAGCATTCCATATACGCGTAATGCGTATTGCGTTATGCGGCACACGACTGGCTATATTTAAAAAATATAAATAAACAATTATTCTCCATACTGCTCTGTATTTGACCAAATATTGCATTTATATCTATGTAACTTTTTGTACGTCACATGGGGGTTCCTACCTTTATTATAACCAAATTATAGATAAGTATTCATATTTTTGTGGCTCTGGTAGCATTTTTAGCAACCCGAACCCCCACCGCCACCACTACCATATGTTTCCACTCAGTAGCATTGGAGACTGCTTCCTAACAGGTCCGCGCTCCACCTTGTCCTGGCTGTCCGTAATTATCAGTCGCTTCCTCCAACCTTATATCAATGGACAAAGGCGACTGAGGACTTTCTATTCACACCACCTTTACGCATTACGCATTACGCACCGATCGCTACATGGAGCGATTGGGATAATGGATTTTATTCGCATTCGCATTACGCATTACGCGTATATGGAATGTACCTCATAGGTTTCAAAGCGTTTCGATTTTTTGTCGCATTCGCATTACGCATTACGCGTATATGGAATGCAGCCTTTGACCGGACTATGCCGCTTTAAAGTTGCATAATCCAATGGTTTTGAGCTTTTGTCATTTACCTGAGATAAATATATTCAAATGATTGTTATAGGTTACCTTACTCTTATTTTACTAACTTTTATTTTGAATGGCTAACTTTTGAGATATTTGAAGCGTGTGTGTTGTGTTTGTTGTTGTTTTATGTCCTAGCAACATCTAAGTTCATATCAGGATGGGTACCGACTTGTGGCAGTGCGCACTCATGGTGACTTTATAGTGCTGCCCCACTGGAAGACCAGGCTGCCAGCACCATGACCTGATATGACACTGAGCCAACCAGTCCTTGTCCTATCCTAATACTGCTGAGCACCAGGCTAGGAAGCGACAAGTATCAATTTCTACGTCATTGGTTTGACTCGACCGGGGTCCGAACCAACGACCCCACGATCTACCAACACGGGAGACGGATGCTCTAACTCATTCGGCCATCCCGTCTGGTCTGATATTTGAAGTGTAAATTAGTTTGGGAAAGCGTGCCGGAACTCTGACACCATAGGCTTCTGCAGTAACAGGTTCTATTAAATTGCCTCAGTATTCCCTTCTCCGTGGCAACAAATGTTTAATATTAATGAGTGTGCCAGGATCTGAGTTAGCTATGGAGAATAACATCTAGATAATTAGATGCTTCATCGGACCAGAACTGGAGCTTGTTTGTGCGGGTGTATGAGGTGTGTGTGTGCGCATGTGCGGGCGTGTGGTAATGTGTGTGTGAGTGTGTGGAGGGGGTAGGTGTCAGTAGAAGGTGGGAGGGAGGGGAAGGGGGGGGAGGGAGGAGGTAGGGAGGGATGGGCGAGGGGAGGGAGAGGGTGGGAGGTTGAGGGAGGGTGGGGGAGTGAGAGGGGTAAGGGAGGTGGGAGGGAGGGAGAGGGAGGGGGCAGAGAAGGGGAGGGAGGCAAGTGGCGAGACCAGACTGCGAGGGTAGAATCGATTCAAGGTTGGCCGTACCTGACACTGTAGAGGTTAAGTTAAGGCTGCCTGGACGGACGCGAGTCAGTTCGAGTTGGGGAGAGGGGCGCCACACAGCGGAGTTATCCTGCACCACCACCAGCAACACTCAACAACCACGGTAAGTTCAACAGACACAGACCAGCACGGCTGTCACATCGGTGACACACATACACACAGACACACAGACACAGACCAGCACGGCCTGTCACATCGGTGACACACAGACACACATACACACATAGAAGGAGCCGACCACACACTGCAGTTAGTGCAACTTGTAACTTGTAACTTGTAAATCAGCTGATAGATGAACATGACGCAAACCATCACTGTCCCGTGCCGATGACTCATGGAGCCATGTTGTCGGGGGCACTCTCCCACTGGTCCTCTAGCCGGGCCCTGACTGGTCCCCTAGCCGTCCCCCGTTGGTCTCCTAGCTGGCCCTTGTTGGTCTAATAGCCGGCCCCATGCTGGCCCCCATTGATCCACTAGTCGGATCCTGGCTGGTCCCCTAGCCAGCCCCTGTTAGTGTTCTAGCTGGGCCCCAAGCCGGCCCCTGTTGGTCCCCGAGCCGGCCCCTTGCTGGGCCCCTAGGCAACCCCATTTGGTACCCTAGCCGGCCCCTGTTTTTTTTGGTAAAGTATTTATTCATCTGAATATAACATTTGTCAGCGCCGATGCACTGGTCTTTCGGCCATCTTTAGTTAGTGTTCTAGCTGACCCCTCTTGGTCCCCTAACCGGCCCTTGCTGGTCCTCCTAGGCAGCCCCCTGTTTGTCTCCTATCCGGCCCCCTATAGGTCCCCTAGCAAGCCCCTAGCCGGCCCTTGGCTGGTCCCCTATCCGGCCCCTGTTAGTGTTCTAGCTGACCCCTGACTGATCCCCTAGTCTGCCCATGCTGGTCCCATAGCTGGCCCCTGGCTGGTCCCCTCGCTGGCCCCTGTGAGTCTCCTAGCCGGCCCCTTGCTGGTCCCCTTATCCGGCCCCTGTGCCCGCCCCCCCCCCCCCCCCCCCCCCTAGCCGGCCCTTGTTAGTGTTCTAGCTGACCCGTGGCTGGTCCCCTAGCCGGCTCCCTGCTGATCCCCTAGCCGGCTCCCTGCTGGTCCCCGAGGTGGCCCCTGTGAGTCTCCTAGCTGGCCCCTTGCTGGTCCCCTAACCGGACCCCGCTGGTCCCCTAGCCGGCCCCTGTTGGTCCCCTAGCCTGCCCCTGTTAGTGTTCTAGCTGACCGCGGTTGGTCCCTTAGCTGAACTCTGTTGGTCCCCTAGCCAGCCCCTGTGAGTCTCCTAGCTGGCCCCTGACTGGTCCCTCAGCCGGCTCCAGCTGGTTCCCGGGCCGCCACTGAATAGACGTGGGAGGTAGCGGCCAGGAACTGCCCCAGTTTACATAGGTTTGTTTGTTTGTTTGTTGAGGCTATGAACATATAAGGCAATATCAGGGCGGGTACCAATCAACTTGTGACAGTGCGCACTAATGGCGACTTTATGGTGCTGCTTCACTGAGAGACAAGGCCACCAGTACTATTATCTAATATCCCACTCAGTTACATTATCATCGTGCTGAATTAACCAGTCCTTGCAAGTGGCATAGTGCTGCAGTAGTCTGCACCGACCTCTCAGGCAAAGAGCCGCATAGACAGATAGGCGTGGGTTGGGTGGTGATATCAGGGAGCCTAGATGGTGTAATGGTTAGCACACTGGCCCGGAATGCAATGGAAAGCATGCATACAGTAGATAGGTACACAACAACTGAAAGTAATAAAACAAGGGTAACCATGAGACTATTACTGTCTAGAGGCGAAAACTAATCATTAGACTTACCTATTATGGGAAGCATAAATACACCATCACAAAAAAAAACTATGTGGGTTCGATTCCTGCTATAGGCGCAATATTTCCCATTTTCATCACCCCCACGACAGTGCTAATAAAAAGAAAATAATAAACACAGTGTAAAGTCTGTTATAGTACAACGGTTAATTGTTAAGTCTGTTATACTTATAGTACAATGGTTAATTGTAAAGTCACCAGACGGCATGGCCGAATAAATAGAGGGTCCGTCTCCTGTTTTGGGAGATCGGGAGATTCAAACCAATGAGTATGTGGGTTCGAATCCTGGTCGAGTCAAAGCAATTACTTAACAAATTTATACTTGTCGCTTCCTAGCCTGGAGCTCAGCATTATTAGGGTAGGGCAAGGACTGGTTAGCTCAGTGTCAGGATAATGTGACTGAGTGGG
The DNA here is from genome assembly GCA_030323885.1 of Branchipolynoe longqiensis. NCBI lineage: Eukaryota > Metazoa > Annelida > Polychaeta > Phyllodocida > Polynoidae > Branchipolynoe > Branchipolynoe longqiensis. The sequence goes on from CM059190.1 coordinate 6,183,588, forward strand.
ATATCAGGTCATGGTGCTGGTGGCCTAGTTTCCCAGTGGGGCAGCACTATAAAGTCGCCATGAGTGCGCACTGTCACAAGTCGGTACCCATCCTGATATGACCTTAGATGTTGCTAGGATGTAAAACAATAACAAACAAATTGTAAAGTCTGTTATACTTATAGTACAATGATTAATTAATAAGTCTGTTATAGTACAACATACCTAGGCTGCAGGTGGGTTGGAGCTAGTGTGGGAGAAAGCTACTTATTCTGTGGTATTAACTCTATGTTCCTGGAAATAGCTGAAGGAAAATGAAAGCTGTTTTGGCGGATTAGTTTTGGGCTGTGGGAAGGATTGATTGATTGATTGGTGGTTGCTTTATGCAGTGTCGACAGCATAGGCCATATTCACGGCGAGAAATGTTTGTTTTTTGTTCAAATCATCGCTTTTAAATATAAAAGCATAAATCAATGTTGTGTCAATAGACACTCACTAAATTAAATAGCTCACAATTATATATTTGTGGCCAAGGGAAATACATTCCCATAAAAATATTAAAGATTTTATTATAATTGATTTATTTAGTAAACTATATGAGGTGGTACAGACCTGTTGCCCTCAAAAAGTCTAAACTGTTTTCTTGTTTTACTTTAGTAAAAAGGTCATGCATACTGTCCGCAGTGTAAACTTGTTGGCACAGGGCCAAAAATATCAACACAACTTAGTAAAATATGTTTGAGTGTCAGCGGGGACTGACACCCAATACATTCAGGGGGAGGTTCCCCCTTGAGCAGAAAAGCATGTGTAAGCCACAAGTGGCCAATATGGCAGTGTCTAAGGAACACTTGGTCCTGCCAACCTCCCGGATAAGTCTGTGGTGGTTTTCCCACAGGTGGTTCAATTTCTTGAAATTTATTAATGTTTTCATCCCACTCATGGTGCCATTTGGATTTTATGTGGGTGGCTATTAGTGGTTTCAGATAAGAGTGAGGGATCAGACATGGTTCAAGATCACAGTTCCGGGACTTCTTCGCAGCCCGATCAGCTCGTTCGTTTCCTTGTATGCCAGCATGGCCAGGCATCCAGCACAGGTGGATGTCATATCAATCTGTTGCCAGTTGGTTCATTTTATAAATGAGCCTTGGTCCCTTGTAGTCCTCATGCACCAGGATCCCTTCCTCCACCGACACGAGCCGCGACTCACAGCAAACGAGTCGCCCCATTTGTCGCCTTTTACAATCTGCAAGGAGGTGCAGAGGAACTATTCTAACCCGGTTCCTCACAGGGGGGGGGGGGGGAGTTGAGGGAGAATATACCTGTACTGAATGATTTTGTTTTGTTTTTTTGATACGGTATTTATTCTGCCCATGGTGTGTAAGCTCCTGCGAGGGAGCTTGTCTTCAATGCTGGACAGCTGTGAGGAATGTTATGGTGTATGCCCGGGTTCCCGTCCCGGGTTGGTATCTGGGATGTCCACCAGAATCTATTTAAGTAGTTACTATCTATGTTAGTTTTTTGTTGTTGTTTTTATATAACTTCCTATCAAATAACTAATATCATAGCCTAGTATGTACATCTAATGAGATGGTATTAGACTTGTGGATGAGGACGTGTTCCCATAATTTGTTTGTTTGTTTTGTTTACAGCTTTCCCTTCACTTGTGCCCTGTCCCTAGTTTGTGCCTGATAGTAAAGTATTCCTACACCTACATGCTGAGACCACATCTGTGTTCGGTTCTTGTTCTTCCCTGATGACTACATGGTACAAGGATCAGGACTGGACCTTTCATAGGTTTGGTTTAGGACTATTGAAATAGGGTCTGCATTATATATTAATTTTCACCAATGACCGAGTCATGTTCATTACTGAAACCATTTGTAAGCATGGTGTTTCAATGTCTGGTGTGACCAGCAAAATGAGTTGAGCGTCCGTCTCCCGTTTTAGTAGATCATGGGATTCGAACCCATGGGTTCAAACCTGGTCGAGTCAAACCAATAACTAAAAATTTATACTTGTTGCTTCCTAGCCAGGTGCTTGGCATTAATAGGATAGGCCAAGGACTGGTTGGCTCGGCATCAGGAGAATGTGACTGAGTGGGATAGTGGGTCATGGTACTGGTCTCCCAGTGGGGCAGCACTATAAAGTTGCCACGGGTGCACACTGTCACAAGTTGGTACCTGTCCTGATGTGACGTTGGATGTTTCCAGGATGTAAAACTCCAACAACCATCCAATCTCCACAACAGGTTTTAATTTATTTGAAATAGTGAGGGAGCGCCGTTCCCCCTCTCCGAAACAATGCAAGGGAGATATGAGAGACTGATAAGACTATGACAGTGATGTCACAATGAGTTTGTTCAACCTCAGAATAAACCGTAACACTAGAGGCCAGCGGTATAAGATCTTCAAGGAGTGGCCCAGACTTAGGGTGAGGAAACACTCATTTTTCTTTTGAGTGACAGATCGATGGAACAGTCTCTCAGATCAAGTGGTTGAAGCACCAACGGTAGAAACATTTTAGCGAAAGCTGGATAGACATTGGAGAGGACACCCACAAATATATGACTTCAGGGCTCCCTCCGTCAACCTCCATATGAGTTCACAAAAGATGTTTCTTGTTTGCCATAACAAGCTGGCATTAGAGGCCCAATAGGGCCTAGATCAGCCAGAAGAGGATTTGTTAAAGGAACCGTTCTCACACATTCCCACATCACTACACCACTAGTTCTTTCCCTACCCTATTAATGCAGAGAGCCAGGCTGGGTAGCGATAAGTATAAATAAACTTTGTAGGTCATTGGGCTGACCCAGTTTTGGTTCGAACCCATGACCTCCCTCCCACATGGGAAGCCAGTCAGCGCTCTGACCGGTTTAGCTATCCCATCCGGGACTCAGGTCTTCACTACACGATGGTTTGTTTGTTTGTTTGAGTTTTACGTCCGGGCAACATCTAAGGGCAAGGACTGGTTGGCTCAGGGTCAGGATAATGTGACTGAGTGGGATATCAAGTCATAGTGCTGGCGGCCTGGTATCCCAGTGGGGCAGCACTATAAAGTCGCCATGAGTGCGCACTGTCACAAGTCTGTACCCGTCCTGATATGACCTTAGATGTTGATAGGACGTAAAACAACGACAAACAAACAATCTAAAGTCAGATCATGACAGGTATCGACCCGATATCCCACTCAGTCGCATTTTCCTAATACTGAGTCCTTGTCCTATTTTTTGGGGGGTACATTAGTTGTTTAGACAGAGGAAATTTCAATCGCGGACAATCGATCTTGCTCATTCCACTGCTCCTTGTCCTATCCTATTAATGCCCAGCGCCAGGCTAGGTAGCTACAAGTATCAATTTTGTAAGTCATTGGTTTGACTCGGCTAGAATTCCTAATCTCGACCTCTCGCACAGGAAGCTATCGCTCTAACGATTCGGCCACTGCGTCTGGTCTAGACGATAATCGTTAAGGCTCTGTCACACATCACTGGATTGGGGAAACGGAAAGAAACCGAACAAAGTCCGTTGATATCCAGCAAAGTCTGGTTTGTGTCCATTGCATATCCATTGATATCCATTGATATCCGTTGATATCCGTTGATATCCATTGATATCTGGCCCAATCCATTACAAGTTTGAGCATGCACAAAACTTGTAATGGATTGCGCTGGACTGACCTATGCGGTTATTATCTGTTACCGTCCGTTCCCCGTCTGTTCCTCGTCCATTCCCCTCCGTTACATATCCATTACATGTCCCTTACCCGTCCGTTACCGGTCTGTTACCTGTCCGTTACCCGTCCGTTACCCGTCTGTTACATAATCGATACATTTCAAGTCCGAATAACACCGGACTAGAATATTCTTTGTCCGGTTCTGTCTATTGCTCAATGCGCCATTGTGTGACAGGCACTTTAGACCCGTATATCCAGACCATTGTTTGCTGAAAGCTACATTGTCAGGTGGTTTTGAGTTCCTCCTATTTCTGTTTTTATAGATAATTATTCGTTTGATTATGATAATCTATTATATTTTAGTATTTTTATGATTAATGGCTCACTGTGTAGAAATCTGAACTGAAAAGATGACAAATTAGTTTTGGCTCGCATGTTGAAATGTTGAACGGCGTGGGCACACTGACCAATGACGTCACTGCTACGTGCCACATTCTTTGGAATGGCTCCAAAACAGGGCAGACAGACATCAGGGAGACTAGGTGGTGTAATGGTTAGCACACTCACCCAGAATGCAAGTGATGTCGGTTCGATTCCCACCCTAGGTGCAATATTTCCCATTTTCATCATCCCCCATGACATTAATAGCTGTTGGCAAAAATAGGTTCTATTAAACCTGCGTAGTCCGATGAAGCATCAAATTTTCAAAATCAAAACAATTATCTAGATTTGATTCTATATATCTAACGTAGATACTGATGCACTTATTAAGTATTTGTTGCCACATAGAAGGGAACACTGAGTCGATTTAATAGAACCTGTTATTGCAGAAGCCTATGGTATCAGAGTTTTGGCGTGCTTGCCAAAATTATTTTCACATGTTTGAATTTCAAATATCTCAAACAGTAGCCATTTCAATTAAAAGTTACTTCAGACTAAAGTAACGTAGATTATAATGATCAATTTAATATACTTATCTCAGAAAAATGTCAGGAACTCAAAACGATCGGACTATGCAACTTTAAATTGGCTTAATATTCCCTTCTACGCAACATAAAATGTGTCATACAGGCATCAGTATCTAAGTCAAAGTTGCATAGTCCAATAGTTTTGAGTTTCTGTCATTTTCTGAGATAAATATATTAGGCTAATTGGTCAAATCTACCTCACTTTAGTTTGAAGAAACTTTGAGTTCAAATTGCTAACTTTTGAGATATTTGAAGTACAAACATGCCAAATTAATTTTGACATGCACGCCCAAACTCTAGGCACCATAGCGTTCTGGCAGTAAAAGGTTCTATTAAATTGCCTCAGTATTCCCTTCTATGTGATGACAAACGTTTGATAAGTGCAGCTGTGTTTAAAGGGGCTGTCACATTAGGGTTTTTTGCGGGAGCGTACGGCGGTGTAAGCGCATTACATCATATACGTCGGTATACGCCGCCATACGCTACGCATACGCTACACATATGCCGTCATACGCCATCATACGCCGATCCTCCAACAAGCCTGTTTCCTTGCTCAAAATTTTCAGCATATGGCAGCGTAAGGATCATACGCTGCTCATATGCTAGGCGTACGCTATGCATATGCCGGCATAGGTTATGCATAGGTTAGGGGTACGTCGGCATAGGTTGGGCATATGCTGGATTGACACCCGCCGGGTGTCTCTTGCGTACCCCCAACGTTCTGTAAAAGTGGTGTCACACTACGGCGTATGGCGTTAGCGTATGGATTTTCGACCCATACAGCATCATACGCCGTCATACGCTTCGCATATGCTACGCATATGCTACTCATACGCCAGCATACGCCGGCATATGCCATCATACGCCATCATACGCCGTCATACGGGCGTCCGTCCAAATCTTTTTTGAGCATGCTCAAAAATTGTCGGCGTATGACGCTGCTCATACGCTGCTCATACGCTCGATGTACCCTATGCATACGCTGACATAGGTTACGCATAGGTTGGGCGTATGCTGAACTTGTCAATCACAACCGTCAAATCTCATCACAGTATGCTGCACATAGGTTGGGATACGCTTTGAATACGCCGCTATAGGGTAGAGGTAGGTTAGGCATAGGTTAGGCATAGGTTAGGCATATGCTGGGCATACGCTTCAGATACCGCTGGGACCTCGTGCGTAGCATATGACGGTGTATGACGGTGTGTGGGTCGAAAACCGCATATGCCGTCATACGCTAACGCAATACGCCCTAATGTGACAGGGCCTTAAGTTAGATATCTAAAATCAAATCTAGATAATTGCTTTGGTTTTGAAAATTTGATGTTTTTATCAGACTATGCAGCTTTAAATATGTAGAATGAAATCTAATTTGATACTTTAGTTTAGAAAATTTGATGCCTTCATCGGAATATGCCACTTGAATCCGTAGAGACATTGTCAGACTGCTTCAATTGACGGGTTGGCCGAATGAGTTGAGCATCCATCTCTTGTTTTGGCAGATCGGGGGATCTGATCCCGTGGGTTCGTAGTTTCAAACAGTGGTCGAGTCAAACCAACAACTTAAAACTTGATACTTGTCGCTTCCTAGCCAGGCGCTCGCCATTATTTTGATAGGGCAAGGACTGGTTGGCTCAGTATCAGGATAATGTGTCTGAGTGGGATATTGGGTCATGTTGCTGGCAGCCTGGTCTCCCAATGGGGCAGCACTATAAAGTCGCAATGAGTGCACACTGTCACAAGTCAGTACCCGTCCTGATATGACCTTAGATGTTGCTAGGAAGTAAAACAACAACAAACAAACAACCATTCAATCGCTACCTATCCTGATATGACCTTAGATGTTGCTGGGACATAAAACAACAATAAACAGACAAGTTCTCTGCCTGGGCAAGTTGTACCTTTCTGATACACGTGGACCGGTCGGGATGGGTGGGGGAGGGGGAAGAGTAGGGGGAGAGGGGCTCATTTCTATTCTTTATATCTAGGTCAGCGGATTGATATTGCAGTTTGTTTGTTGTGGGGTCATACGTCCTAACAACATCTAAGGATCCCATCCGGTGTCAGCAATTTGAACATGCCCAGATGCATTCATTGAGATGCATGCCCAGATGCATTCATTGCATTCAGATGCATGCCCAGATGCATTCATTGAACACTGTTGATAGATGTTTGTTTGTTATGGTGGAATTCACTGCTACCCAGCGTGATCAAACTTGTTTGTTTGTTGGGGCTTTACATCCTGGCAACATCTAAGGTCATATCAGGACGGGTACCGACTTGTGACAGTGCACACTCATGGTGACTTTATAGTGCTGCCCCACTGGAAGACCAGGCCACCAGCACCATGACCTGATATCCCACTCAGTCACATTATCCTGACGCTGAGCCAACCAGTCCTTGTCCTATCCTAATAATGCCGAGCGCCTGGCTAGGAAACGAGAAGTATACATTTTTAAGTCATTGGTTTGACTCAACCAAGGTTCGAACCCACGATCTACCAACATGGGAGACGGATGCTCTAATTCATTCGGCCATCCCGTCTGGTCGCCGTTATCTATGTCCACATAATAAATTATATAGTACATATATAATCACTGTTAGCTCAACATTTGACTGATGTGACTGAGTTGGATATCGGGTTATAGTTCCAGCAGAAGCACAGTATCCCAGTGGCTCATCACTATAAAGTCGACATGATTGCGTTTTTCTTGTTGTTTGTTGGGTTTTACATCCCGGCAACATCTAAGGTCATATCAGGATGGGTGATTGTGACAGTACATACTCGTGGTGTCTTTATAGTGTTACCCCACTGGGAGACCAGGCCGCCAACTACATAACCCTATTTCCCACTCAGTCAAATTATCCTGATACAGAGCTAACCAGTCCTTGCCTTATCCTAGTAATACGGAACGCCAGGTTGGGTAGAGAGAAGCATCAACTTTGTAAGTCATTGTTTTGACTCGCCCGGGATTTGAACTCCCGACCATGAGTGCGTGCTGTCACAAGTCGGTGCCCATCCAGATTTGATCTTAGATGTTTCTGAGGCATAAGACCTCAACAAATAAGCACACTTTCATGGTACCCATCTTGCTATGATCTTAGATGTTTTTGGGCGTTAAACCCCAACAAATAAGCACACGTTCACGATATCCATCCTGATATGATCTTAGATGTTTCGAGGACGTAAAATCCCAACAAATAAACACACTTTCACGGTTCAGCGGTGGCGTGTCACGTGACCTCGCCCTTGAGGGTCACGTCTGATTGTCGTCTGCTCCGGGGAAATGTCTGCGGCTTTTCCCATCGCCAGCGCAGCCGGTATTTAAACACTGAGCAATCTGCGCGAGTTGACCATGTGACCGAGGCCTCAAGGCCCGACCTTTCTTGTAGCCTCTGGTCTTTAGCCTTTACTGTGTGCTTTATGTCACACAACAACTAGTGAATCTTATTGTTGAATACTCCGAGAGTAAAGATGGGAATTTGAAAGGATATTGACGAGTACTCCGAGAGTATAACAGGAATTGAAGGCTCAGTCACACATCACCGGACTGAGTACCGGACACCACCGGACAAAGAATTTTCTAGTCCGGTGGTGTTCGGTATCAAAATGTAACGAAATGTACTGGATGAAACGGATGCTAAATGGTCAAGGAACATACATTAACGAATATCCACCAGATGAGAACCGGACGAGAACCGGGTGAAAACCGAATGTCAAATGGACGTACCAGATTGTTCACGGATGCGCTGAAAACATATACTGACAGAATTCCCGCAATAAAGAACCAAAAAAACCCCGAAAAAAACAACCACCATCAACGGACTTGGCAGGAAGCAAACCGGAGACGTAATGGATGGATACTAGACATGAAACTGACAAAACCGACTAAATGGACTTAAACTGGACACCAATCATACACTTCAGTCCGGTGGTGTCCGGTACAAGTTTTGTGCATGTTCAAAACTTGTACCGGACACCTCCAGACACCACCGCACAGATAACCGAGATGCCAGATGCCAACCGTATATAAACCGTACATTGCCGTATTTCACCGGACTGTGTCTGGTTTCTGTCCGGTTCCTCAATCCGGTGAGATCTGACTGGGGCTTAAAGGATAAATCCATAAATCTGGGCCACTTCCGGTCCTAAGCTTGCCGGATATTTGGTCCGGTACATGTACTTAGAATGAGGACAAGGCTTACCGTATATGTCCCAGTAGAAGCACGGTACCCAATAGAAGCACACCCCCAATTTCAAGATTGAAAGCATGCACAAATTTATGATCATATTCAGATTGAATGCACATAAAATAAAACCATCCCACTTTATTTCAGAGGAATGACAAAAACAAATAAAAATTTACGATCATATTCAGACTGAATGCACATAAAATAAGACAATCCCACTTTATTTCAGAGGCACGACAAAAACAAATCCATGAAATTCTTTAACTTTGAATAGATGCACATCCATGTGTCTGCACTCGCGCAGTGCGAATCTATTGGGACATCTATGGTATTAAGCATTTCTTGCTGCATATACAATTCTACTAAGCCAGTTTAATGGAACCGGTTATTGCTGATACCTATACTATAGTGTCGAGAATCTTGACATGCTTGCCAACATTAATTTGGAATGTTTTCTCTTAAATTTAAATATCTACAAAATTAACCATTAAAAATGTTAGTCACTTCCAAGTAAAGAAAAGTAGATTATAAGGATTAATTTAATATATTTATCTCAGGAAATAGCAGAAATGGAAAACCATAGGACTATGCCATTGTAAGCCCATTGCTAATCAAGTGAAGACGTGTTCAGGCCGCCATGTTAGTGGACCTTTAACTGTTTTTGTGTGCGCCTGTAAATATAGTTTATTCTTGGGATGGAGTCTTTTGTCAGCACAACCAGTGGTCCACAACTGGTTCATCAAAGGTTGTGTTAGGTGTGGTCATGTCTCTGGGAAAGTGCATATAAAAGATCCCTTGCTGCTTATCGGAAAGAGTAGACTTTGTGGTGGCGGCAGGTTTCCTCTAAAGAAATGTGTCAGAATGACCAAATGTTTGACGTCCAATAGCCAATGATAAAAATCAATGTGCTCTAGAGGCGTCATTAAATAAAACAATGTATATATATATTATATATATATTAATATATATACATCATCATCATCATGCTGTCGGTCGCGATGCGACAAAGACTGCTTTCATTACTTGACTGCCGCTCTCCATTTAGCTCTCTGCTGTGAGAGTTGTGTCCATGAGTCGGTCTTAATGTCTCTCAGCTTCAGGTTTCTCTTGATGGTATCTTTGAACCGGAGACGGGGGCGCCCTCTCTTTCTGTAGCCAAAAGACAGTTGAGAATAGAGGATCTGCTTTGGTAGCCTGTCTGATGACATCCTCATGAGGTGTCCAGTCCACCGGAGATTCTTTTTGATCAGAAGATCTTCCATAGAGGGCAGCCCCATCCGTTCGAGTATTTCCTTATTCGTCACTTTGTCCTTCCAGGTTAGCCTCATGATTGAACGCAGATGTCGCATCATGAAGGCATGCAGCTTTTTCACCTGCTCTCTGTACGCTGTCCAGGCCTCGGCTCCGTATAGTAGGGTGGATAGCACGATTGCGCGGTAGATCTTACCTTTGACCCGAATGGACACATGGTGGTTGTTCCAGAGTCTCTGGCGTAGTCGGCCGAAAGATGCGCTAGCCTTGGCCATCCTCCTCTGTATCTCAGCATCAATGCGTCCATCACTTGATATTGTGCATCCGAGATAGGTGAATTCCGGAACAGAGTTCAGCTTGTTTCCGTCAACCATGATCTCCTCCTCTCGGGTTCTTGTAGAGTTGGGTTGGTACAGCACCTCCGTCTTCTTGATGTTAATTTTCAGGCCAAACTTCTTTGATGCATCGGAGAAAGCGTCCACTATTTTCTGGGTCTCTTCAGCAGAGTGGGCAACCAGTGCACTGTCATCTGCGAATAGTAGCTCTCTCACCAGTATCTGAGTAGTCTTGGTCTTCGCTCTGAAGTGTGCGACATTGAATAGGTCAGCGCTCTGTCTGGACTGTATATAGATGCCATCCCCCATGTCTCGGAAAGCCTCGTCTAGCATTGCTGATAGGAAGATGGAGAAGAGCGTGGGGGCCAGTACACAACCTTGCTTGACCCCATTGGTAACCCCAAACGATTCCGAGACTTCCCCTCCAGCACTAACGTTCGCCATCATTCCTGTATGTAGAGCCTCGATCATAGTTGTGAACTTCTCTGGGCATCCGTACTTCCTCAGTAGCTGCCATAGCCCGGTCCTCCCGACTGTATCAAATGCCTTAGTGAAATCGACAAATACCATGTACAGTGGTCGGTCCTGCTCAATGCACTTTTCTTGTAGCTGTCGGAGACAAAATATCATATCCACAGTGCTCCGGTTACCTCTGAAGCCACACTGTGACTCTGGAACTACACCAGGTGTTATGTGAATAGATAGTCTGTTGAGTAGGATCCTGGCGAAGATCTTCCCTGCTATGGAAAGAAGAGAGATTCCTCTATAGTTCCCACAGTCTGTTCGATCACCTTTCTTGTAGATGGTTACAATGCTGGCATCCTTCCATGCTTGGGGTACAGAACCCTCCTCCCAGGCATTGGTGATTAGTTGGTGCAGTCTTTTGAGCAGATTGTCTCCTCCATGCTTCCATACCTCGGCAGGAATTCCATCACCCCCAGGTGCTTTGCCATCTTTCAGGCTGGCGATTGCTCTAGCCATCTCATCCATGGTTGGAATCTCATCGAGGCATGTTTTGGTAATGCGCTGCTGGATGTTGTTCAGAGCTTCGTGATCTATGTCACCAGGGACGTTGAGTAGCTTCTGGAAGTGTTCGCTCCATCTTGCCACAACTCTCTTGCTGTCGGAAAAGGTCTCCGTTCCATCTGTTGATTTCAGGTGAACAGCTCCCTTCTTCACGGGTCCCCACACTTCCTTCAGTCCGCTGTAGAAGCCCTTCATGTTGTTTCTGTCTGCAGCTCTCTGCAGCTCCTCTGCCTTCATTTCCCACCAGTCTGACTTCAATGCACGGGTGCATTTTTGTAGCAATCTGCAGGCATCTTTGTATGCTGCAGTGGTGGATCTAGTGTTCCTGGTCTGCAACACTCTCTGGTGGGCTTGGTCTCTTCTGCTCATAAGATTCTGTAGCTCCTGATTGTTGGGGTCGAACCAGTCCTGATGTTTTCTGTCTGGCTTGCCGAGATAAGTTTTAGCTGTGTTGTATACAACCTGCTGCAACGCTGCCCATTCCTCATCTGGTGTTGGGCTTTCCTTCTCCTCCCATTGTGCGAGAGCGCTGTCCATCTCCCGCTTGAAGCTCTCCCTGTGACTGATGGTACTTAATTTTGCTGTGTTGAGCTTTGTCGGTTTATTTGTCCCTTGCCTGTTGTGTTTTTCTCGTATTCTGAATGCCACTTTTGACCTTAGCATCTGGTGATCGGTCCAGCAGTTAGCTCCACGCATGGCTCGAGTACTGTGGATGTCCATCTTATCCCGGCACCTTGTGATGATGAAGTCGATCATATGCCAGTGCCTGGAACGAGGATGCATCCAAGTGGTCTTGCGTTCATCCTTCTGCTTGAACATGGTGTTTGTTACTATCAGTTCGAACTCAGAGCACAAAGCCAGTAGGAGCTCACCATTGGAGTTGCATTTCCCGATTCCATGTTTGCCCATGACCAAGGGCCACTTGTCATTGTCTCTTCCTATCCTTGCATTGAAGTCTCCTATCAGCAGTAGCTTATCCGTGTGAGGGATGTCACTGAGCGTACTTGCCAGCTGGTTGTAGAAGGCCTCCTTGTTATCATCTGGGTTTGTCATTGTTGGAGCGTACACACTGATAATTGTAGCAAAGTTGTCCTTGCTCAAAGGTAGTCTCATCGTCATGATTCTGTCACTTACTGGCCGTGGCATTTCTGTCAGCTTTGTGACGATGTCCTTTTTGATAGCAAAGCCCACTCCTGCCTCCCTTCTCTCTCCTTCGGGTTTGCCACTCCAGAAGAAAGAGTATTCCAGGTCATTGAGACTACCAGACTCTGAGAACCTTGTTTCGCATAGGGCGGCAATGTCGATGTTGTATTTTGCCAGTTCCATTGCTACTAGTGCCGTACGTCTTTCTGGTCGGTCAGCTGCTTCTCGGTCGAGAAGAGTCCTGACGTTCCATTGGGCAATTGTCAGTAGTTGTGTTGTGTTGCGTTGTGTTCCTCCTAGCTGATTTTCCGCTGTCGACGGAAGATGAGCTCGAGCAGCGCGGTCCTTGATAACCCGGGCGACGACCGAGCCGGTATGGTGTTTTGTGCGGTTGTACATTTCATGAAAGCTGCCTGCAAAAGTGTTGAAGTGCTGCTGGCTTTTGCAAGTTACCAGCGGCACTCTCTCGGGGAGCAAATAGAGGTTTCACACCGGCAAGAACATGTCAAGACAGGCGCAAATCTATTTGTCCCTGCAGTGGCTGGTCGGGAGATGTTGGGAGTTCCATACATCAACCGCCCTTGATGCTGCCACAGTGACATGGTTTTCTGTTTAGGGTTTGCTCCCTTAGCCTTCGGTTCTGTCAAGGACCTGTACCACAAGGCAGTGGTTTAGAACTCTGCAAGGCAGGGGCGTCAAACTCCCTGAGGTATTGCTATACCTGCATACCACATATATTGAGATTAAAGCTGCATTTTCCTGCAATAGTACATACGCATACATACATACATAAATACATACATACATACATATACACCTACATATATACATATATATGAAGAGTTCAGGCGCAAAACACCTAAACGCCAATCCAAAAATGTAATTAAAATAACAGATTTTTTCTTGGAAATAATTGTAATTCTCACCAATTCTACTTTGCTTGTGATGACATGATTAGAAGCAATGAACAATAGTAGTATTAGTAGTAGTAGTAATGTAAAGGTAAAAAAATTAAATTTTTGAGGGTTGGAATCCAATGTTTATAAACATAAATGTCAATTTTTGGATTGCCGTTTACATGGTTTTGCACCTGAACTCTTCATACATAGATATACCGTATATGTTCCAATACAAGCATGCTACCCAATAGAAGCACACACCCCCATTTCAAGATTGAAAGCACGCACAAATTTACAATTATATTCAGACTGAATCCACATTAAATAAGACAATCCCACTTTATTTCAGAGGCACGACAAAAACAAATCCATGAAATAATAAACAGTGATGGATGTTTTGCAATATCTGTATATGTAATCATAGTACATGTTAATTTGAAACAAACCATCGCAGATAATTATTTGCGCCCACGGGAAATAAATAGATGCACATCCATGTGTCTGCATGCGCGTAGTGCGCGTCTATTGGGACATATATGGTATATGTATATATAAATTCGTCTTGCTGCAAGGTGTGTGTAAATCAAGGACAAAGTTAGATGACTAGTGTGGTGGAAACCCTCATATATTTGTTCAGGGCTTATGGCCGAGCAAAAAAGCCCTACCGTACATCAATATTAAGCTAAAAAAGGTTCAAGCGAATTGCGATTTGGGCCAGTTCTGCACTGGAAGTGACGGTGGCGCCAGCAGACCCGGAGCAAATCATATATCATGGAAGCGAATAAATAAATAATAATAATAATAAATAATAAAAGGCAACCGCTAATCTATATACATATAGTGCTTATATTTCACATAAATATGTAAGCGAGCAAGGAAGGTGAATGGTAGTAGGCATATTTAAACACATATGTCTGGTGCAATGCTGTCCAGAAATAACAGATGTCCTGACATCGAAGGGGCAGTGAAATGAGACAAATTACAGATGGTAGCCTACATTGTGAATTGTCCACACATGGCAGAGGTTCGCCGATCATAAGAGTCGCTGAAGACAGGATACTACTGTATTTGCACAAGGCTTGTTTATGTGGCCAAGTATGTGCTGGGAGAGTGATAGGAACACAATGGTATCACAATGCAGTTTCTGTCGTACCTTCATTTTCTTCACTTTCACATAGGCCTACTCTGACACAGTGTCTTATTTATTCACAGCGGTGTATACAGACCCCGCCACATTTTTTGGATAGGGGATTTTGCACCTAAAATCATGTATGAATCTGTATGAATCATTCTGTATCACATAATAATTCATATACATATGTCCCACAGATGGCTACTCTAAAAACATATGAATACAATTACATAATTTTATTACTCAAACATTAGCCTATATACAACAATCTACATTACATTCAAATACAGCATTCGTCATTGTGGCTGAACATCAGCTGCGTGTGTCGCTGATTTCACCAGTTTCCTACATCTTTTGAATGGCAATCTGTATTTTTCACGTAAAATCCCGTAAGAATGCATACAAGGGAATAACGTGGTTACACATATTTATTTCCAGAAATTTAACTATAAATCCGCATCAAAATGGAATATGGTCGTATCAATAAAAATAACACCAGAATCCGTATTGGATACAGATAACCTGTATCATGTGGCAGGTCTGCTGTATATGGGTCACTCTCCTGAAAACTGGTCAGCATGGGATGGGATTTTAAAACATCAATAAAAAAATGTCCTACTTATTTTTTTCCTTATACTTTTCATATTCATGTTCAGATTTGATATAAGAAACAAGGGAAATAAAATAAACCGCATGCAACTTTGGTCTTTTTAGTTATGAAGTGTTTTTGTACCCAAAAAAAACATTTTACAGTCAGCCATTTGTAACATGACATATGGGACATCGTTGGATCCTTACTAACATCTTGTATTGCATTGATATATCAAACAAAACAGTTCCCAAATCAAAAGGAAGTATTTATTAACATATATGCATGCTTAAATTTAAAAAAATAAGTTGATGTCTTCAGAAATGACATTACAAATTTCCATCACAGATGTAATCAGTGGTCTCTGGATGCCACACAAATATTGTACACTAATTACTCAGTGAATAAAGCATGGCTGGGAATAACTTTTTTTTATCAATATAAGCACGACACATTTCTGTATATTATGCCATGATTAATATGCTTCTCAGTATGAAATTATTTAATTCTGCTTAGATTTTTGTTAAGCAGACTCTGTGGTGTCCTAAACGTGTTACGTCTGAGCAACACATGTGATACTGCCATAGGACATAGCTTAATCACGGACTACACCGTTGTTTTTTATCTCATCAATTTATATTTTACTCACGCGTATATCCTCGATATGCCGGTGTAGGTGAAGTGCAGTGCCTCCCCCTGGTGTTCTGGGAATTATTGAAGCACTGGTCCCGGTGAGTTCGAATCCGCTAGGTGGCGCCTCCGCCCCCCTCCTCCTCCCCTTCCCTGGGGTTCTGGAATCGGTGGACCCACTTCTGCCTTGGATGTCACCGGAACCAGTCGCCTCCCTCCCCTGCTCTGCCTGTGGTTTTTGTGGCCTTGCCCAGCCCAAAGACAGTCATGCAACGAGCGTTTGTAAAATAAATACTGTACTCGCCCTTTTGTTGTTGGGTTGCTGCCTTCACTACATAGATGTAAAGGGGAGATTTCCAGCTTTCGTTTTCAACCAAAAAATGTTAAAAATTCAAATATTAGATTTTAACTCTTCAGGTGACACTTCTGACCAGTTTTCAGGAGAGTGACCCATATATGTAAATATATACATATATATGTGATGTATAAGCATGAGGCAAGTATAAAAGCATGGAAGGGAATGTTCCCTATATTATCACCCATATGGTGTGTACTACTTTATGGGTGACCCGTTTTCACAGTTGGGACAGGTGGCACCACCCCAACCCTACCAGTGGCGCGAAATACTATCACTCGCACTGGAATTTATATATATATATAGTTTTGAAAGTGATCAGAGTGCCAGTTGGCTCACGGCATATAGGGAGAAGGGTCCACAGCGAGGAAAGGAGCAAAAACGGCTGACCACTGGGTCATATCGAGCATACCCTTGCAGGATGAGTTTTCCATTCAGTAAGTAGTATATTGTGTGATTTAAACAGAAATCAATGTAGATAAATTTCAAATATACTTCAAACAATTTAATCTGTGCAAAAGATACATAAATATGTGATAATGTCTGAACAATAAACTAGTCAAATAATATTTTACTAGACTGCTAGCTCTGCGGAGGTCTAGCCTGGTCCCCTGGCATTCATTTGCTCAGGCAGAGGCCCAGGAGTTTTCAGCTATTATCGCTCAGTTTCCAACCTGGTCCCCTAGCCTTTGTACCGGAAACAAGTTCAAACGGGCTCAAACGAGTTCAACCGTGGCTGGTTGGAGCGCAACCGTGGCTGGTTGGGTCGCTCCGTATAGCGCTGAATATGCTTATGGAGATAGGAGGTGGGGAGAAGAGAATGGCCACTCTGCAGTGAATAACATGGAAGTTAAAGTGGTTAGAGAGAAACATTAAGGGGCTGCCGTTATTTATTTGTTTGTTGTTGTTTTACGTCCTAGCAACATCTAAGATCATATCAGGACGGGTACCGACTTGTGAAAGTGCGCATTCATGGTGACTTTATAGTTCTGCCCCACTGGAAGACCAGGCCGCCAGCACCAGGACCTGAGATCCCACTCAGTCACATTATCCTGACACTGAGCCAACCAGTCCTTGCCCTATGCTAATAATGCCAAGTGCCAGGCTAGGAAGCGACAAGTATACATTTTTAAGTAATTGGTTTGACTCGACCAGGGTTCGAACCCACGATCTACCAACACGGGATACGGATGCTCTAATTCATTTGGCCATCCCGTCTGGTCGCCGTTATTTATGTCCACATAATAAATTATATAGTGCATATATATATATATGTATATATGTCTACATTTGCTTCAAATCAATATGTATTCTATTTAAAAAACAAATCAGTTTATCCTGAGCAAATGCATAAGCAGATAGTATGTTGATCGTTACAATGGACAAAGTTTTGTCCCATATTGCTTAGCACCTTTTGAGACAGTCTCATATATATATATATATATATATATATATATATATATATGTAATATATATATATATATATATATATATATATATATATATATAGTTAGTATATAAATATACGGGTATAAATCATCGGCATGAGGTTTTCCAATTACTATTACCATTCTTCTTATATTATATTTAAGGTCCAATTACGGACGAATGTTGATTAACTGCGGCATACTGGCTTACGGTGGCGCCGCCACCGGCAGTTCTTGTCACTTATCTCTCTCGCCGTATTGATCATCCTGCTGCAAAAAACATCCCACTATATATATATATAGAGTCAGGATCACGAAAAGAGGCCAATTGGGGAAAGTTGTCGGCGTCGAGCATTGGATGTCGGCGTCGAACAGTATAATTATAGTTTAGGATTGACAGAGGTATTGGAAAGTCCTTAAATTTATCCTGAATGTAAAGGTAGAGAATATATAACAACCTTATTTGTTTCTAGGATAATTTAATATAAAACAAAGAAATGCACTACACTTTAAGAATTGCGATGCCGACATCTGTTAAAGTTGTCAGCGTCGAGCATTGGATGTCGGCGTCAAACGGCATAATTATAGTTTAGCATTGACAGAGGTGTTGCAAGGTCCTTAAATTTATCCTGAATGTAAAGGTAGAAAAAATACAACAACCTTATTTGTTTCTAGGATAATTTAATATAAAACAAAGAAATGCACTACACTTTAAGAATTGTGACGCCGACATACCACCAATTGGCCCATTTTCGTGAGGCTGACTCATATATATATATATATATATATATGTATATATATATATATATATATACAGGGGCGTAGCTAGACCTTTAATGATGTATACTCCCAATTTCGGCAGGGGGTTTAGGGGGGCCGCTTAAGCTTAAGCTGGTGGATTTTACACATTTTAGACTTGAGTTTTCGACACTCCGGACTACTACATGCCTCCTCTCTCTCTCTCTCTCTTTATTATTTTTAATTTTTTTGTTTGTTGACAAAACGATGTGGACGTTTTGGCGTACGCGCGAACACCAAGCTATGCCCCTGATAGTGATATATATATATATATAATCACTGTTAGCTCAACATTTGCACACACGCCAACTGTGATAACCTGTGCTTCAAAATACAATAGAAATAGAATCAGCGTACATACTTGGCACCTGGCTTGTGCCACCTAAGTGATACTTGTTGTACACACAATGCCGGAGTGTGTGTTGGAGTACACCTCACAGTCCCGGCGGAGTGAAGAGTCCATATCTAGGTTAACTGGTAGTACTAATAGTAGTGGGGTACCCGGGCCTCTCTTACTATACTTTAGTCTGGTACCCGGGCCTTTCTCACTATGGTTAAGTCTGGTACCCTGGCCAATCTTGCTATGGTTTAGTCTGGTACCTGGCCCCTTCTTGCTATGATTTTATCTGATACCCGGGTCTCCCTTGTTATGGTTTAGTCTGGTACCCGGTCCCTTCTTGTTATGATTGGGGGCATTCGACTGGGCCTCTCTATCCGAATATCAAAATATTTCTGAACAAATTCCTATTCGACTGGGACCGGAGGAGGGTTCATATACCGATGATTTGGATGTGTGTGTGTGGCTCCATCCGTTCCATCTGCAAATCTTGCGGATAGAAAGGGCCCAGTCGAATGACCCCATTTATTCTGGTAGTCAGGCCTTTCTTGCTATGGCTTAGTCTGGTACCCTGGTCCTTCTTGCTATGGTTTAGCCTGGTACGCAGACCTCTCTTCCATGGTTTAGTCTAGTACCCGAGCCTCTCTTGATATGGTTTAGTTTGGTACCTTGGCCATTCTTGTTATGGTTTAGCCTGGTACCCAAATCTCTCTTCCATGGTTTGGTCTAGTACCCGAGCCTCTCTTGATATGGTTTAGTCTGGTACCCTGGCCTTTCTTGCTCTGGTTTAGACTGGTACCTGGACCCTTCTTCCTAAGGTTTAGTCTAGTACCCGAGTCTCTCTTGATATGGTTTAGTCTGATACCAGGGCCCTTCTTGCTGTATGTTAGTCTGGTGCCCGGACCCTTCTTGACATGATACCAAGCCCATCTTGCTGCGTCTTAGTCTGGTACCCGGACCGGTCTTGTTACTGCTAAGTCTGGTACCGCAGCCCTTCCTACCTTGTACCATGATAGGTATCTGCAGAGCACAGTGCAACGTGTTTGTGTGTGAAGTTTTGTTCTTGTTTTGTTGTTGGGGTCAACTGGAGGTCAAGCCGTATGCTGCTCGCCAAAAGCAGCCCTGTTGTTGACACGCATGTGAATGTGTTCGGAATACCAATTTGCCACAGTGGGCACTCATGACATCCTGATTCTGCACAAACCAGTCCTTGCTCTATCCTAATAATGCCAAGCCCTAAGATATGTAGTGGTTGCAAGCATCCATTTTTTAAAGTAATTGATCTTACTCGGTTGGAGTTCGAACCCACGACCTCCCACAGCACGAGACGCCAGCCAGCGTTCTTTCTGATTCGGCCATCATGTCTGGTTAAGGTTGCATAGTCCGATGCTTTTGAGTTTCTGCCATTTCTGAGATAAGTACATTATGCTGATCGTTCTAATCCATTTTATTTCAGTTGAAAGTAAATTTTATTTTAAATGGCTAACTTTGGAGATATTTGACGTCAAAACATGCCAAATTAATTTTGGCAAGCACGCCAAAACTCTGCCACCATAGCCTTCAGTAGTAGGCTCTATTAAATTGACTTATTACGACCTTCTATGTGGCAACAAATGCTTAATAATTGCACCAGGGGCCATATGGATGGGGTGGTGTTAGCGAGCCAAAACTGGTTTTGGACGGGATTTCTAGGTTAGCAGCGAAAGTCAGTATGTATTGAGCGGTGTTATGCAAACACCACGAGTTTAAGGTCCGGTAAGCTAACACCACTCCATAGCAGGTTTAAGGGCAGTGTTAGGTATCGATTAGGCCCAAATCTATTCAATGCTATCATATTTAACAGAATAACATAATCAAAAAGTGAAATTTGGTCAAATTAACCCCAAAATCGAAGCGATATTAACATCGCCGCTACATTGGCGGCGATATTCATACTGTCGAATCTAAACAAAACAAATCGCCGCCGCTGCCACCGCCGCTGCCATTACGCCCAAATCTATTCAATGCCATCATATTTAACAGAATTACATACTCAAAAAGTGAAATTTGGTCAAATTAAACCAGAAATCGAAGCGATATTAATGCTGCCGCCGAGATTTGGTCAAATTAAACCAATAATCGAAGCGATATTAACAGCGACATTGTCAAATAGCGATGCTCGCCGGAAACAGGCTCAGAGGGATTTCACAAATCTATAAATAACTGCTAGGTTAGCTAACGCCACCGCACTTTGGACCAGTACATACCCCGTGACCCATTTCCCAACACCGGTGTTAGCTAACCCGAATGCGGCCTTTAACATCGGAGCCGATAAATAATTCTTCATGCATACGGCCCCAGTATCTAAGTTGAATATGTAGCATCAAATTTTGATAAGTGTTTTGGTTTTGAAAATTTGATGTTTTCATCCGACTATGCAACTTTAACTTAGGGCACAAACGGGAACCGGTGTGGTGGTTTCAGCGGGTTCCCGTGCTCAGAGGTGTCCCTCGCTTCTGCGCTGCTTCTGCGCATGCGCGGATTTCGCATCAACTCGGGTCACCTGAGCCACTTATTGGCGCATGCGCATATCCTACAAACTCGGGTCGAATAATCGAATACGCTTCTCCGCGCTCGGGTGGACAATCTTTTTTTTTTTTTTTAATAACCGATAAAAATACAGCAAAATAGGATTTAAAGTATTTTATGATGGCCCAGTTTACTTATATTTCCATTTAATTAATCTAAGTTATTCTTTTTATGCACATGGCACGTGTATTTGTCGACTCCACTCGCCGTGTTCTATTTGAATTTCTGACGACTGGGATGACCGAGTCGCCCGGGTCGTGTTAATCGATTACGGCCCGTTGATGCGAAATCCGCGCATGCGCAGAAGCAGCGCAGAAGCGAGGGACACCTCTGAGCACGGGAACCCGCTGAAACCACCACACCGGTCTATACACCGGCCCCTCCCACTTTCCCTCCTCCTCCCCCTTCCTGCCCGCTCCCCGCCCCCTCCCCCTCCTCCGTCGCCTTTCCCTCCTCCCCCTTCCCATGCTCCTTCCCCGTCCGCCCCTCCCCCCACCCCATTCCCCCTTCCCTCCCTGTCCCCCGTGCCCTCCTTCTCCCCTGCTCTCTTCCGTCCCCCTTTCCCTCCCCTCCCCTTTCCCTTCCCCTCCCCTCCACCCACTCCCACTCCCACGTCCCTTCCCCGCCCCCCCCCCCCCCCCCCCCTGCCTCTCCCATTTCCCCCACCTCCTCCGTGCCAGTCTCCCTCCCCTCAAACACTTTCCCCTCCCCTTTCTCCTTCCCCTCTCCCCTCTCCTTCCACCTCCCTCTCTCCCCTCCCCCTCCTCCTCACAGACACCTGTTCTTGGTATGTGTTACTAACAGCCCTACCCTCCCTCCAACCACCTTGTATGCATATTTATTTTCTTCTCCGAATTTCTATATACAGTATGACCGCGTTAAACCAAACTTGGAGGGACCCTAGAAATTTGTTTGGATTAACCGATCATTGGTTTAACCGACCTTTAGTTTTGACGTTGACTTGGCTTTGGCAAAAACGTGGCTGTATTATGAATGTAATATACAATGTATGTGGACACTTTGAATAATATATTTACGTGTATTCAGTATAACCCCGTTAAACCAAGCTCACTTAAACCAAACAATTGGTTAATCCAAACTGTTTTTAGCAGCCTGGCAAAATACTACCATTTATCATAAAAAAGTCTCAGATGACCTTATAACCACATGAAAGTTTGGTTTAACCGTACTGGAATTGGCCTGGGGCCTGACAATTTTGTTTGGATTAACCGACTTTGGTTTAACCAAGTTTTTTTATATGATAAATGGTAGTATTTTGCCGGGCCGCCGAAAAAAGTTTGGATTACCGATCGTTTGGTTTAACGGGGTTGTACTGTCATTTTTTTCTTCATTTTTTTTAGCATCAAGTAAATCCAATATGGCGGTGTGGGAGGTGTGCAGAACAGGAGTGTCTGGTTGTGAACTTGCAGTGCATCACGCTCCACAAATCACGGAGTAACTGGCTAGCAACAGTTTATAAGTTTTTTGTGGGTTTTGGGTAAATGAATTTTATTCATATATATGTTTTGTCAGTGTTGTAGTCCTGGTCTTGCGACCATAAGTGTTATGGCATATATAGGTATTTACAACCATGTGGTTTATATAGGAAATTGAAGCGTGAAGTAAACTCTTAAATTAACGTGTACACAATGTAATAAGTAATGAGTATGAGGTACATTTAATTCATTTTACATTTACATCCAAGTGCAAAGTCGATGGCTGGCATCTGTGGGTTGTTTAGGCAGGCTATATGAAATCAATACAGGCAAGAAGAGAAAGGAAGAGTATAAAGAATGACATTAAATTGAGAGCTTGTACCCTCAGGTTTATTATTGTATAGTGGTATATGGATCTGATATGGCATACCACCCGACCATTGTCTCCAATCAGCAACAAGCATCTCTAGTTTCACCAATGAACAGTAAGCATTCTTGTGTCACCATTGTTACTGTGATCTGCCCACCACCACCATGCAGTGTGGCTGCTCCCACCTGCCTGAGCTGTGTGTGTGGTGATCCGTGACTAACAGTTGGGGGGGGGGGGGGCGAGGGGGTAGTGAGTAGAGCTCTTGAGGCTCCTTACACACTATCTACCTAACACACAATGACTATTGACCATACATAGAGGATCACCAGCAACTACATAAATACATTCATGCACCTGGCAAGATATACCATTTACATTAATAGACCATTTGTACTCACTTATAGACCATCTGCATTCCCCACCAATGCATTTTATCAGAATATTTTACGCAAGGTTTTAATTGTTGGTTTAGGATTTCCGATTCAATAGATATTAATACCCTTAAAGCTGCATAGTCTGATGAAAATATAAAATCTTCAAAACTAAAGCAATTATCTAGATTTTATTCTACATTATCTAACTTAGATACTGCTGCACTGGTTTAAGCATTTGTTGCCACATAGAAGGGAATACTGAGGCAATTTAACGGAATCTGCTACTGTAGAAGTGTATGGTGTCAGAGTTTTGGCGTGCTTGCCAAACTTAATTCTGCATGTTTGCACTTCAAATATCTCAGAAGGTTGTCATTTAAAATAAAAGTTACTTCAAATTAAAGTAAGGTAGATTATAATGATCAACCTAATATATTTATCTCAGTAAATGACAAAAGCTCAAAATCATCGGATTATGCAACTTTAACCACAAACACTGTATGGCTTCCCCAAGGGGTGATCGTCCATCTAAGCAACCAATTGTAGAGTTGGTACCCGGATATATGGCTCTGAAAGTAGGCTGTAAGGAAAAGCAATACAGACAAGAAGAACGAGAAAGTAAGAGTGGAGAGAAGTAAGAGAGAGCAAACCCTCTATCGTTATTTAAATAGTTCCAAGGTTCCCTGGTAGGGTGTCCCACCACCCCTGTCACCCAATAGGAGAACAGTATTTTTGGTCTCCATGGGCACCTAGTAGTATGCCCACCACCAGTGGCTGCCAAGCCACAACCAACCTTGACCTGGCGGCTACTCACAGCTTGATTGCGTTGACCCATACTCAGGCAGAAGGGCCAGGTTCTGAGTGAAACTACACTCAGGCCTGCCAACACTCACTATGTCCATCCACATGAAACTCAGATATAACCCAATCAATATGTATATATATACATATGTATACATGCTCACCGGGCTAGGCATAACGAATAACATAAGTAACAATTGCATCCCTCTCTGCCGTATATCGGAATATTTTAAACATTGTAACATTAAATTAAAGTTTATACTTATGCAAGATACATTTTTTCAACAAATCTGCAATTGAAATCTTTACCTAGAATCAGATATGTCCCTGTATGTATACACATATGTACTCATTTCACATGTATAGATATAATACATATGGCCAGAGCACAAGTGATGTCAAAGTTATACAATCATGATTCCATGAATAGACTTTGCCCAATTTGTTCCTATTTTAGGAGACATTCATTGCTGTAATTTGCATGCTTATACAAGATACATTGTTACAACAAATCAGCGATTGATGGCTCTACTTACGTAGAATCAGGTATGCCCTTGTACGTATACATACGTTCAAGCATTTTGCATATTGCCACAGGACAAGTGATGCCAAAGTTACATAGCATAGTGATTACATGAATCAGCCTTTGTTCAATTTGTTTCTAAGTGAAACAAGCCAAGGAAAATCGTAGAGTGTAACATGTTACGCAAATATTATTAAAAGCTGAGGCTTCTATTACTTGGTGAAACGGTCCGGTGGGACGTTGAAGCCGCCGTGTTTGGGCAGCACTGAGCTGCTTTGATGCTTTGTGCAGCCCGCTGCTGCTTTGATGCTCCTGGGCAGCGCCTAACCGGCGCCGGCAGCGCAGCGCGGGCCTTCTGCGTCTGCGCGACTTTGCATTTGCATTCATTCGGCAGGTAAATTTGCTTCGAGCAGACGTGCCAGGAACCCGCCCTGCCACGTGAAGTGAAGTCTGGTAGGACACAAGTCTGGTAGGACACAATCATAGTGGATTGCGTCACGTCTTGGTACGATGGCTATCGATTTGTGCCAAGGTTGTGGGGACGAACATGAAGCACCACGAGGGTCGAAGTGTAAAGTTATCAAAGCAAAGTTAACGAGGCGAATGGCAAAAAGTGAGCCGCTGGGCGAACACGGCGCGCCAGGGGCAACTGGCTGCATGGAAGAGGCGGTAGACAAAATGTTGTCATTGTCAGTCGGCGGTGCGACGGTGGGTGAGCCGGCGGCGACAGGGCTGATAAAGGTAGTGGAAGTAGAACCTGATGAGGAGGAGTTGGAGCTGCGGAGAAGGCTGTCGCAGAAAGTCCTTGAGAAACGCAAGATGAGGCTACGGGCAGAGCTGGAAAAAGACAGCAGCTCGGAGGAAGAGGAAATGTCGCAGTGCAGATCGCGGAAGAAGAAAAAGGAAAGGAAAAGAAGGAAAAATTCAAGGAAACACAGCAGGGGTCGGAGAGACGAGGCGCAAGGAGGGGACCGATACTCAAGCCCAAGCAGTGACTCATCAAGTTCGTCGTCGGAATCTTCGGACACCGACAGCAGCAGTGAACGTAGTAGGGAGCGCAGGAGGCGCCGACGAAAGAAACGCAGTAAGTTTGCTCTGGACAAATACACCAAAGGTGGAAAAAATGTTAGAAAACTGAACTATAATGAACTTATGTATGCATCGTGCTTGTGGGGTTCAAAGAAAGCGAAGAAGGCGGGTATGGATTTGGAAGCCCTAATGGGTTATATGGGACACTTGGCGTACATGTGCATGCACGCTACAACCAATAATTATTCTGATGAGGCGTACAGAGGCTACGACAGAGCGATACGGGAGAAGGCGAAGGAGAAAGGGTTGCGGGCATTCAAAATGGGTGACAATGGCTTGTCCCTGTTGCACTTTAACATGGACAACTCCAAGTCATACAAGGAGGTGAGGAAGCCGAAAGGCACATACAGTAAGGAAAATGAACACAGGGGTACGACACATAATAAGGTGAAAGGTGCGTGCTTCGCACACAACTATAACAAGGAAGGTTGTACACGGGAGAAGTGCGCATGGGATCATCATTGTGTAACGTGTCGCAGTAAAGCTCATGTGGCCGAGGCATGCCCGCAGAAGAAATATTGACAGTCACAATGCGTTCCCAGCAAGGGCGGCATGAGGCTGGAGGGCGCCGAGGCAGAGCACGGGTCTGGAACCACGGCGCCAGCAGGGGAGAGGGAAGACGGTAAACCCCAGGATCATCCCGCCACCGGGCGGTTAAACCACTATACACACGAGGGAACCGGGACCGACCCGACTAATTCCGCCACGGGGATTAACATGGGAAGCGGCGTCGGCCAACAAAGGGAAGCTTTGGTGATAGAAGAACCGACAATGGAGGATGCGAGTGCTGCGCAAACAAACCCGGGCAGGGATCTCGTGCTTGAGACTGTCGCGGGGGTAGACAACAACAATAGGACGGGCATAGACCTAGACGGGGGGGGTGGTCGCACCCCTATTAACTTTGATGTATCGCATCCGGAGTTGTCGGCCCGTAACGAGGACTGGTTCAGGGTAATCGGCCCGGAACCAGCCCGCATGGAGAGTGGCGAATTAGTCTGCACACTGTGGGTAGTGGACAGGGAGTGTCGCTATAGCTGGACTGAACACTACATTGATGTGTTGGATGCCTGCATAGGGGGTTACTGTGACTGTGTCTATTACATCGATGGGGCATTGGCCCAATTAAAACCATGTCGTGTGTTTTCTGAATGCCTTTGTAGGGGGGATGTCGATCCCGATTGGGAATATGTGTTGCGGGGCGCTTGTTTTGGTTTCAGGGTAATTGATGAATCTTGTAACAGCAAATACAATAAAGCCAATTATGGCTCTATAACTAAGGGCGAGGTCGGTGTAGCAATGTGTGGGAGGTTGCAATCTGAAATTGATGATCAACTGTTGACTATTGTTGATGAACCATGTGTGTGTATTCATGGCCTGGGCGCTGTACCTAAAGGTCATGATGATTTTAGGGCTATTGTGGACTGTTCTAGCCCAGACGGTGTATGTGTCAACGACTACACCGACGGCTGCCGGGCTAACTTTAGCTATAACTCGGTGGAGTCAGTCACGAAGATACTACAGGTAGGGGATTACTTAGCTACGGTCGATATAAGTAATGCCTATAGGGCGGTGAACATACACCCTACATCCAGAGAGAAGCAGGGCCTGGCCTGGGATTTCGGGGGAGGCACGGTCTACCTTCGCGACAACCGCCTATGCATGGGGCTGAGTAGCAGCCCGTACGTATTTTCCAAAGTGAGTGATATGATTGTTCGTTGTATGGTAAGGGAAGGGTACACGAGCTGCATTAACTATCTGGACGACTTCTGCGTGGTGGCACACACAGAAGGGGGATGCAGGGAGGCGCAGTGGGTTCTGGTGAAAATACTGCGTAGGCTGGGGTTTTATGTCAGCTACACTCTCCACTCCTCAAAGGAAAATCTCCAACCAAGCACCAACATACATCTGAATTCAGGGACACTTTTCAATTCAAGACACAAATGCAACTATAATAATGGGTAAAACTTTATTTCTGAAATATTGTTGATATCATTTGTTGCATCAAGCCGCAGTTCTTAATTGTAATCTACAAACAGTTGCAACCCATAAACAAGGAACAGGAAAACCCAAATTATTATTAATACAAAATTCACAGGATTTGAAACAAATTGGACTAGAATGACCCAGCTGTTACCAACGTTCTAAAACTGGTTTACACTCTCCACTCCTCAAATTGTGTATTCAACAGTTATTGTATAGCTTACTTCTATATACCGTACCATTTTTGTGTAAATAATAATGAATTGAAAAATGGCTGGAAGACCAGTGCTTTGGCGCTGACCAAAGACTTATTCAGCAGAATAAACATATTTACCACATAAAAAAAAACATTCCCAAAATACGTCACTCCGGTGCTGGGAGTTGATTTTAACTGGTTACACTTTCCACCCCTTGTGTCACTGCACAGTTTGCTATCACTACTTCAATGCTGGGAGCTTTGTTCAAAAACTGGTTACACTCTCCACCCCTTGTGTAACTGCGCAGTTTGCTATCACTACTTCAATGCTGGGAGCTTTGTTCAAAAACTGGTTACACTCTCCACCCCTTGTGTAACTGCACAGTTTACTAACACTACTCCAATGCTGGGAGCTTTGTTCAAAAACTGGTTACACTCTCCACCCCTTGTGTAACTGCACAGTTTACTATCACTACTCTAATGCTGGGAGATTTGTTCAAAAACTGGTTATGCTTTCCATCCCTTGTGTAACTGCACAGTTTACTATCACTACTCCAGTGCTGGGAGCTTTGTTTGAAAACTGGTTACACTCTCCAGCCCTTGTATAACTGTGCAGTTTACTATCACTACTCCAATGCTGGGAGCTTTGTTCAAAAACTCGTTACACTTTCCATCCCTTGTGTAACAGCACAGTTTACTATCACTACTCCAGTGCTGGGAGCTGGGTTCTAAAACTGGCTTACACTCTCCCCCCCCCCCCTGTGATGATAAAACAATACCCTCCCACATTAGCTCTATTTTATCATGTCGGTGCTTCTTTTGTTGTCATATCCATTTGACCGAACTGCCAAGTTTATCCAGTTGACAAAAAAAAGAGATTGAATTGAAAAGTTGTCTGATTATCAATTTCTATGTTATTAGAAATGCAACTCCAGCTCTCATTTGTTTTTCATTGGGTATTCGAACCCACGGGTTCGAACCCGGGTCGAGTCAAACCAATGACGTAGCAATTTATACTTGTTGCTTCTTAATCAGGCGCTCGGCATTATTAGGATAGGGCAAGGACTGGTTGGCTCAGTATCAGGCTAATGTGACTGAGTGGGAAATCAGGTCATGGTGCTGGTGGCTTGGTCTCCCAATGGGGCAACACTATAAAGTCACCATGAGTGTGCACTGTCACAGTCAGTACCTGTCCTGATATGACCTTAGATGTTGCCAGGACTTAAAACTTCAGCAATCAATCATAACTATTATTAGTTATTACAGATTCTTTTTGTGTGTAGGGGCCTACAGACACGAAGGTTATCCTTTAGGGGGATGCTGATCAAATCCACTGCATAAGGACTGCTTAAATGAAATTCAATTTAATTAAAAATTAATTTTTTCACTAAGATTGGTTACACTAATTAAAGTGCTATTGAATTGTTATTGTTTAACTATAATTAACAAACCATGGCCTTGACTGTAATATGGTTTTTTCCCTATTCCAGAAAGAGCTAACGCAGCCATGGAGCCTGAGCAATCAAAGGATGCGGTTGCCATGACATCAGAGGATGCCAGTAAGTCTACGCCAAGTGACACATCTACAGAAGCATCAAGTGAAGCCACAGCAAAGCTGTCACCAGCTATCGAGCAGCCGACTGACCAGCCAGCACCTGACAAGGTGCTCGAAGAACCAACACCGCAGTCTGAAGTTGATAAACCACCAGCACAAACAAATGCTGAAATGTTACAAGAAATCAACACTGAAAAGGCTGTGGATACAAAGGTTGCCGACAAAACAGCTGAAGAGCAACCAAGTGAAAAGTCAGAAGACAAACAAAACATTGCAAAGATGGATGTTGCAGCGAAGGCTGACAAGCCAAGTGTCGAAGAACTCCGCGTCGATGAGCCAGCAGAACAAGCCATGGCCAGCAAATCGCAGGAACATCCAGCCGTCGATAAACCCGAAGAGGTAAAGGTCAATGAACCTGCAGAAGAACCCAAGTTAAACATTCCCATAGATGAACCCCAAGTAGATAAAGCAGTCGAAGAACCAAAGGTAGAAGAATCTACGGATGTAAAGTTAGAAAAACCAGCAGAAGAACCCAAAGGAGACAAAGCTCTGGTAGAGCTGAAGGTAGATAATGCTGTTGAAGACATAAGGATAGCTGAGCCAGAAGAAACACACATAAAAGATTCTGCAGACGTAAAGTTAGAAAAACCAGCAGAAGAACCCAAAGTAAACACAGCTGCTGGAGAAGTCAAGCATGACAACCCAATAGAAGAATCAAAGGTAGTTGAAGTAACAGTACCAGACGAACCCAATGCCAAAGAACCCATTGAAGTGCTAGAACTTGACAGATCAGCGAACAAATTCAACGTAGATCATCCGGTAGAAGAAATAAAAGGCACAGACATCACTACAGATGAGACTGTTGAAGCGCAAGACATTTGGAAACCAGATCAAAGCCACACTGACAAGCCGGCAGAAGAAGCCAAAGTTGAGGAGCCAGTAGAACAACGAAAGCCAGAAAAGCCAGTCGAAGAATCAGAGGTACATCAATCACTGCCATCTACCAAAGAACCAGCACTTCCAGAGCCAGTAGCAACTGCGCAACCGGACATTGAGAACCTGGAATCACTTGAACAATCTGAAGTCAACTCAGAAGCATTTCTTCGAGAACTAGAACTTCAAAGACAGAAATACATCGAACAATTAGAAGTCGCCGAAGAAGAAGAAGAGGACCTTCCTGCCAAAGCAGACTTTACTGGCAGAGACGCTCAGAACAGCATCACCGGGTACTTTGATGAGATTCAGGCGGTGTTTCGCGATCCGCGTACTTGCATCCTGGTTATCCTTGTGCTGACGAGCCTTGTGTTTGTCCTTCGCTGCAACTTCACACTATCCGCCTTCTGCTACACACTTCTCTACTATTCGGTACTCATCATCTTCGGCTATCCGCTGGTGCTGTACATGATGAAGTTGAAGCGACCGCTCCATCCATCGCAGGTGGCCTTAATCATTGGCCTCATGTGCCTCACGTTCTCCTTGTGCTTCTACCAGGTTGACCCAGCCGTCAAGTGGTTTTTTACATGAATTAATTACATGAACAGTAGGGACAATTTTTCCCACCCACCCGCCCCTTGATAGAAAAGAATTTGATTGCTTTTTAAAGTCATCCAGTATAGGCCACTGAGACTAGAACTGTACTCTGAGAAATCTTCTCCAAGCACACTTTTTCAGTTTATGCAACTGAATATCTGGAGGGAGAGTGCTGAGGTCAATGTCCACAATGGCTACTAGTGTGCGTGTGTAACCTTGAGGGCTTCCCCGGTCTGTGGGAAACTCCTTAAGGTCATGTAATGAGGAAATCCCACCAGTGATGTCATTCATAAATTACCTACCTCAGTACTCTCCCTCTACTTATTCAGTTGCATAAACTGGAAAACGAAGCAACGGTGTGCTTGGAGAGCATTTGTTGGAGTGCAGTTTCGATTTCAATGGCCTATACTGGATTCCTTTAACATACTA
This sequence comes from Branchipolynoe longqiensis, assembly GCA_030323885.1. Lineage (NCBI taxonomy): Eukaryota > Metazoa > Annelida > Polychaeta > Phyllodocida > Polynoidae > Branchipolynoe > Branchipolynoe longqiensis. The sequence goes on from CM059190.1 coordinate 6,215,165, forward strand.
GGGTAATCAGTTCTGGTATTCTAAGAAACACTATCTAGCTTTCTATGTATAGCCAGTAACATTTAAAGTTGCATAGTCCGATGGTTTTGGGTTTCTGTTATTTTTCTGCGATAAATATATGAGATCATTATTATCTACTTTACTTTAGTTTGGAGTAATTTTTATTTTAAATGGTAAACCTTTGAGATATTTGAAGTGAAAACATGTAATATTAGTTTTGACAAGCATGCCAAAACTCTGACACCATAGACTTCTGCAGTAACAGGTTCTATTAAATTGACTCAGTATTCTCTTCTATGCAGAAACAAATGTTTAATAAGTCCATCCGTATCATAGAATCAAATCAAGATAATTGTTTTGGTTTTGAAAAGTTGATGCTTCATTGGATTATGCAGTTTTAATTACCACAAAGGGAAATGCCAAATATGTGTAGTTAATTTAACATAGCCATGTTTATGAGAGACATCATTGTTGAGTTTTGTTTGAACGCTAAGTTAGCAATGGGATAAATATCCGTCAACCTAAGCATAATTAAAAGAAGATATTACACACAACTACAATATCACACGCACAGGTAGGCGTGGGTAGGTTAATTCCATCAGGGAGCCAAAATAGCCTTATCGTTAGGACGCTAACCCTGGAATGGTAGAAATGTGGGTTCGAATCCCAGCCCTAATAGTTCAGACACTAGCCCGGGAATGGTAGAAATGTGGGTTCGAATCCCAGTCCTAATAGTTCAGACACTACCCTGGAATGGCAGAAATGTGGGTTCGAATCCCAGTCCTAATGGTTCAGACACTACCCTGGAATGGCAGAAATGTGGGTTCGAATCCCAGTCCTAATGGTTCAGACGCTATGCCTGAAATGGTGGAAATATGGGTTCAAATTCCAGACCTAATGGTTTAGACACTAGCCCTGGAATGGTAGAAATGTGGGTTCGAATCCCAGTCCTAATGGTTTAGACACTAGCCCTGGAATGGTAGAAATGTGGGTTCGAATCCCAGTCCTAATGGTTCAGACACTAGCTCGGGAATGGTAGAAATGTGGGGACGAATCCCACTGTTAATGGTTTAGACACTAGCCCTGGAATGGTAGAAATGTGGGTTCGAATCCCACTGTTAATGGTTCAGACACTAGCCCTGGAATGGTAGAAATGTGGGTTCGAATCCCACTGTTAATGGTTCAGACACTAGCCCTGGAATGGTAGAAATGTGGGTTCGAATCCCAGTCCTAATGGTTCAGACACTAGCCCTGGAATGGTAGAAATGTGGGTTCGAATCCCAGTCCTAATGGTTCAGACACTAGCCCTGGAATGGTAGAAATGTGGGTTCGAATCCCACTGTTAATGGTTCAGACACTAGCCCTGGAATGGTAGAAATGTGGGTTCGAATCCCACTGTTAATGGTTCAGACACTAGCCCTGGAATGGTAGAAATGTGGGTTCGAATCCCAGTCCTAATGGTTCAGACACTAGCCCTGGAATGGTAGAAATGTGGGTTCGAATCCCAGTCCTAATGGTTCAGACACTAGGCCTGAAATGGTGGAAATGTTGGGTTCGAATCCCGATACTAATGGTTCAGACACTAGCCCTGGAATGGTAGAAATGTGGGTTCGAATCCCAGCCCTAATGGTTCAGACGCTAGCCCTGGAATGGTAGAAATGTGAGTTCGAATCCCACTGTTAATGGGTTAGGATCAGGGGTGTAGCCATGTTCTAAAGTTAGGATGGGTGAGTACATAAAAAAGGCACCACGACACATACCAACCAAATAATTTTAAAATCATTATACATTTTGTATTTTGTATTTAGCATCAAAACACAGAGAAAATACAGTTTTAAAGAAAGCGCATAATTTTTAGTTTGTATTTAAGATCAAAACAGGAGGACGATACAACTTTTATCGCACAAGGGAAATAAAGAGTTAAAGAATTGTTGAAAAGGCGCAACTTTTAGCGAATGTGCTCATGGAGGAGCAGTCGCTCCCCTGCTCCCTATCTAGCTACGCTCTTGGTGCAATGTATTCCATTTACCAAAAAATCCCCCTCCACTACAAAGACAGAAGTAAACCGGAAACCAGATGTGTACTTCCAGCATGTTTAGTTATATAATCGAAGGAAGTTATGAAAATATTCACTGGAGAGAACCGAACTGATTGACCTAGTTAGGACCCAGCACTGGAAGGAAGTTATATTAAATTTGATTAAAGGTGAATAGTCCGATGGTTTTGAGTTTCTGCCACATTTTGAGATAAACATATAAAGTTGATTATTATAATCTGTCTTACTTTAGGTTTGATGTAACGTAAAGTTGCATAGTCCGATGTTTTTGAGTTTTTGTCAATTTTATGAGATAAATATACTGAATAAATTGTTCTCTGTGGCAGAGTGGTTAGAGTGTCTGAATTCTTTCTAGGTCAGACTCCTAATCTGAAGGTCAGTGGTTCGATTCCCCGTTCCCCCACCTCTCCCAATTTGGATTTCCACCGCTGTGTATAACTTACAGCGTCATCAAAGGCCAGTTGCTCTCATACCATGTCAATGTGGTGTGGGAGGTAAAAAATCCCTTGGGTCGGTAAAAGTGTAGGCTCGGGCTTTCTATTAACAACTGTATAATGGTGAAAACAAGTCTATTCAGACTTATCCATGATAGGCAGTATAAATCCTCAAGAAAGAAAAAAAGTAACCTACCTTACTTTAGTTTGAAGTAACTTTTATATTAAATGTCTAAGTTTTGAGATATTTGAAGTGCAAACATGTCAAATTAGATTTGCCAAGCACACCGAAACTTTGACATCATAAGCTTTAACAGTAACAGGTTCTCTTAAATTGACTCAGTATTTATTTATTCCCTTCTATTTGGTAACAAATGCTTAAATGCACCAGTATCTAAAGGGGCTGTCACATTAGGTTTTTTTGCGGGAGCGTACGGCGGCGTAGGCGCATTACGTCATATACGTCGGCATACGCCGCCATACGCCGCCATACGCTACGTATACGCTATGCATACGCTACGCATACGCTACGCATAGGCCATCATGTGCCGGCCTATGCCGGCGTATGCCGTTGTACGCCGCCATACGCTTTCTCCCGTCCGTCCGTCCAAATTCTTTTGTGCATGCTCAAAAAATCTCGACCTATGGGAGCGTATGGTTCATACGCTACTCATACGCCGGTGTACGCTCCTCGTACGCCGGTGTACGCTCCTCGTACGCTAGGGGTGCGCCGGCGTAGGTTACGCATACGCTCAACTTGCGTCACCGGCGTATCTCTAGCATATGTAGCGTACGCATAGCCTACGAGTTACGTATGGGAGCATACTCCTAGCGTATGCACAGCGTATGTACAGCGTATGCACAGCGTATTCAAAGCGTATGCCATAGGTCTCGACATCGATCTTGAATCATACGCTACTCATATGCTCATTCGCTATGCATACGCTACGCATACGCTACGCATATGCTACGCATATGCTACGCATACGCTACGCATAGGTTCCATATGCCAATCAAAACTGTCAAAAAATGTCACAGTACGCTCTCATACGCTCCTCACGCTCACGCTCCTCATACGTTACACATACGCTAAAAAACACCCGATAGGTCACCAAAGGTCATCATAGGCCGGCATTCGCAGGACTTACGTAGGTTTTCAATACGCCCCCGCCATACGCCGTAATGTGACAGGGCCTTAAGTGGAATCAATTCTAGATAATTGCTTTGGTTTTGACAATGTTATGCTCCATCGGACTCTGTAACTTTAATATATAAATGGCTAACTTGATGATAATTAAAGTGAAATGCTTAAAAATTAATTTTGCCATGTATGTCAAAATTCTGACCCAATAGTCGTCAGCAGTAACAGGTTCTATTAAATTGACTTAGTCATCCCTTTCACGCAGCAACAAATGCTTAATAAGTATCCCAGATTCTAAGTTTGATATGTCAAATCAAATCTAGATAAGTGTTTTGGTTTAGAAAATTTGATGGTTTCATCGGATTATGCAACTTTAAGAAAAGTGTGCAGTTCTAAACTGTTGGCGTGACCTCTCCCCGGATGCAAAATGCTGCAAGTAGGATGCGTGTGTTCCAAATATATAAAGGGGCTGTCACATTACGACGCATTGCACCAACGTATGTGATTTTTGGCCGCTAGGTCGGGATACGTCGTTATGCGTTACGTGTGCATTAGGCGTTGGTATATGTCAATGTATGTCGACATTCGTTGAGATACGGCGTTGCGTGTCAGGGGGTCGGCAAAGTTTTGTCCATGCACAAATCTTTTGACGTATGACAATGTTTGGATTTTACGTTGACCGTACATTATGTATACGTTAGGTATACATCCATGTACATTAGATGTACACTAGACAAACGTTGTTCACTATGTTGACCTCCATTAAAGGAAGTGGGAACGTACAGTCCGTGTACTGACCCCATATGGATGTCTTGATGTATGTAACATATGAGGCATGGTTCTGGCGATCGAATAACGTATATGACGTTCACCGGCGTTCTGTGAACGTACTGTGAGCGTAATTCAAGCATTTTTCTCCCGGAAGCACTTTAGCCATATGTATACGTCCAACTTTGCCCCCGCGCCAAAAATATTGATGCTTCTCGACGTAAAAAAGTAATTTTACACGTTGGCCACACACTTGGAACATGTGTCGTAATGTGACAGGGTCTTACCACCCCCAGATTTGTGAGAATTCAGTCTATTATTTAAAAAAAAAAGAAAATGACAATTTTCAAATCAATGTCGTTTCACTGCGTAGGCGTATTGCGTTAGAGTGATTTTGGCAGCGTTCAAAGCTATCCTAGAAATTTCCAATTGGAAATATTAGCAGATTAAGGTTGCGCAATCCAATGGTTTTTGAGTGTCTGTCGTATAAAATATATTACTTTGATTGATCATTATTTATAATCTACTGTACCTTAATATGAAGTGGCTTTCATTTTAAAGTGTTAACTTTGGAGATATTTATTGTGAAATTATGCTAGATTAATTAGAGTAATCATTCAAATATATCATTGACTTTGCCTTAGTTTGAGGTAAATCTAGTATCACATGGCTAAAACTTAGATATATTTGAATTAAAAAATAAGCCTATATTTGAATTCTTCTTAAATAAGCTTAATTAATTTTGGCATGCAGATTCAAATGTTAATCTGTTAAATTGACTTTGAAATGCCTTCTTATAGAAATTCTATCCAGCAAAAAAATGTTAATGGCTGAACCAGGATCTATATTCGATATGAATTATCAATATATCTAAATGTTTTGATTTAGAACATTTGACTTTTATTGGATCATGTAGCTCGATTCATAATAAAGCCCCCCCCCCCTAGATAAACGATTCACCCTATACTCGCAGTACATGGGTGAATGACAATGTAGCCTAAATACGGTCGAAAATAGCTTTAGTGTGGAACAGGAAGTAGAATGTCTGGCTCCAGTATCAAATGGGTACTTATATTGGCATAGATTTGGTGAAATGGGAGAGAATGCAAAAAGACAAGATAGTGGCCATAGAACACAGTCGATTTCATCTTTAAATTCTATTAAACTATATGTTTTATTATATTTTTTAACTCAAAGGTAGCGGGGAAATATGAAAACATGTATAAAGAATAAATGTTGCTTCTCAGATTGTGAATTTAGGCTCTCATTGCGTTTCCCCGCTTTTTCGACAGCTTTTATATAGCGTTGGTATTCACCCGTGTACTGCAAGTACGGGGTGAATCCTTTATCTACCCTCCCATGCTCAGAACCCACATGGAATCTTCTGATTTGTATCGTGGTCATTTAAACGCAGTTGGGTTGTTGTGTGTGTGGATTTTTTCCCTTCTTGATAGGTTTGGTGGATTTCTTTGATTTATTTTTTAGTACAGAGATGAAAAATCTAGATTTTATTGTTGATTTCTGTGAATTTTCTTGCAAGAAAGCAGATCGCCCCAAATAGTCTTTGCACTGCCGGGGAGAATCAGAAATAATGTCAGTTAGATTTCTGCTTTTCTGTTCTTGTTATCGAAGCTGAATTTCATATTTACTTTTAGTGGGGAATGATAGACTTCTGTGATGTACAAAATAAAAGCAACAATCAATACATCATGAAAGTGAAATTAGTTGGAATGTTCTACAATGCGGTGTAATTTGCTAAAATAAAACACCAAAAAACACTAAATATATATATTAATAAAAGAAATATATTAAAAAGAAATATATACACGCGTATATCTTGGATATGGCGGTGTAGGGAAGGCGCAGAGGGCCACCTGGTGTTGGCAGCTGGCTATTTAATTATTGTCCATTTGGGTTCGAGTCCGTCAGCTGGTGCCCCCGCTCCACCTTTCCTCGCCCTCCCTCGGTTGACCTGGGCCGTGTGTCAAAGATGGCCACCCCCATAGGCGGCGGCCATTTGCAATGGAACAGCTATGCTGTGATTGGCTGAAACCACTGAATGTGGTGGCCATTTTCGAGGCGCTTTTCATCTCCAGTCTGAAAAGGGAGGCGTCTCCGAAACGTCGCCGAGACGCACCCTGAATGGAAATAAGCCAAAAAGCATCACCGAGACGTCGCCGAGGCGCCTCCGAGACGGACCCTGAACGCGGCCCAGGCCCCATTTCCTCGCCCAGCCCAACCGGTCAATACCTGTTACTTGTGCTTGTGTATTAATTTTTTACATATGTATATAATATATATATACTATATATATGGCCTAGCCTATATATGTACTATATAATTTATTATGTCGATAGAAATAACGGCAGCCCCTTAATACTTCTCTCTAACCACCAAAACTTCCATGTTATTCACTGCGGAGCAGGCACTCTCCTTTCCGCCTCCTCTACACTGTGAGCCAACTGTCACTCTGCTCACTTTCAAAAATATATAAATATATATATATAATATATATATATAAATATATTTCTCATGAATTGTTGATTTATCATACTATAAAGAGATTAAGACGGTATTGACAAATGTGTATTAAGGATGATTCCAGGCAAATTTCCCTGCACACAATTGGCAGTTGCATAGTCCGATGGTTTTGAGTTTCTGCCATTTTTAACAATTTCTCTTTGTAAATGAATTTTATTCATATATATCTTTAGTCAGTGTAGTAACACTGATCTTCCGACTGTAAGCTAAGTGTTACACGTATATAGGTATTTATACAATTAAAAAAAAGAGTTTATATAGTGTATTGAAGTGTGAAGTAAATTATGACATTTAAGTGTACACAATGCAATTAGTAATAAATATGAGGTAGGCCTACATTAAATCATTTTACAATTACATGCACCATGTTAGTTGTTGGCTTAGGACTTCAAATTCAATTGATACAAATACCTTTAATAACTTAGTCTTAGTTTAATGTGATCAGAAGAGTTCAAGCGCAAAACCATGTAAATGCCAATCCAAAAGTTTAATTATAATATAAGATTTTTGCCTGAAAATAATTATAATTTTCACTAATTCCACTTTTCTTGTGATGACCTGATGATGAAGCAATGAACAAAATGTAGGGATGTAAAACAAACATCAACCTTTTGATGGTTTAATTCCAATATTTATGTCAATTTTTTGGATTGGCGTTTACAGGGTTTTGTGGCTGAACTATTTTGTTATGTTCTTTTGTATGCAGTAGGATTAAAAGATAAATAGATTAGGTTGCTTTTTATAATCGACTTTGCTTCAGTCTGAAGCAACCTTTATTATAAATGGATAAAGTTTGCAATCTTTGACGTGAAAACATGCGAACTTGATTTAGGCATGCACATACAAATTCTGACACCGTCAACTCCAGCAGTAACAGGATCTATTTAATTGACTCTGTTTCCCCATCTATGCGGCAACAAATGCTTAATAAAATCACCCGTATCTTAAAGCTGCATAGTCCGATGAAAACATCAAATTTTCAAAACCAAAACAATTATCTAAATTTGATTCTACATATCTACCTTAGATACTGATGCACTTATTAAACATTTACCGGCACATATAAGGGGATACTGAGTCAATTAATAGAACCTGTTACTGCAGAAGCCTATGGTGATAGAGTTTTGGCAAGCTTGCCCAAATTAATTTAGCATGTTTCCATTTCAAATATCCCAAAAGTTAGAGATTTAAAATAAAAGTTACTTCAAACTAAAGTAAGGTAGATTATACTGAACAACCTAATATGTTTATCTCAGAAAATGAGAGAAACTCAAAACCATCGGACTATGCAACTTTAAGTTGGATCCATAGAATCAAATCTAGATGAGTGTTTTGGTTTAGAAAATATGATGTTTTCATCGGACTATGCAGCTTTAGTTGGTTTTTAAAACATAAAAAAAATAAAGTTTTGAGTTTCTGTCATTTTCTGTCATTAAGTTGGTGGTTATAATATACCATACTTTAGTTTTAAATAACTTTGCTTTAAAATGACTAACTTAGGAAGTATTTGAACTGTGAACATACTAAATTAATTTTGCCATCCCTGCCAAAACTCTTAGCCTATAGAGGGGGTGTAATGACGTCACGAGACAACTTTCGGTGGCCATATTCGATTGCATACAGAGGGCTTGCAACTATCTATATTGTGCTTATTTACCGATTTGTTGGTTTATTTGTCACTGTTTTGAGCAGTTTGGCCTCAGAAGTTGTCGTTAAAGTGCATTAAGTAAACACATTAGACGTAAACTGCCCAGAACCTCCCAGAACACAAGAAAACTTTTTACTGCATTTGCATACATTCACAACATGGCTAGGCAAGGGTGCTTGTAATCTAAAGCCATGTTCACACACGGGCGTTAAGTCGCCTCAACTAGTTTGCCTTGTCTAGTTCGGCTCACATTCGCCGTGTGGACGCGACGCTGAGGCGGATTAGGGCTGATTCGCCTCATCTAGTTCGCTTCAAGTAAACCACGTCGTGAGGTAGTCCAGATGAACCGAACTAGCTTAAGTCGGCCCAAGTTACTAGTGTGTACGGTAGAGGCTTAGATGAGGCGGATTAAGGACGTCACACGCATGCGCAGTCGAGACCTGAGTTTGTTGACTTTCCGGTCGATCAAAAGCGCATATTATATAATTTGGTCTATGAACCTGCTAGAGGTGGACATATATTTTGTTCATGATTTATTTTAAGGTTTTCCCTGCCCAGCAGAAGTTATGACCGTTCCAAACCAATACGATTCAGTCCATACATATCTAGGTCGAACCCACACTCTCTCGTGGCGACGTCGACTAACCGAAACTGGCGCTGGTTAGTATGGACTTGCTCATGCGAAGATATCGATTTTCGCCTCAAACCGCTCCGTGTGTGGACACGACACTAGTTCGCCTCATCTAGTTCGCCTTATCTAGTTCGGCCTAAAGTTGTGTGTGTGAACACGGCTTAAGATGGTTAAAGACTTCAGCAGTAACAGGTTCTATATTCAGCTGAATTACTATGACCTTTTATGTAGCAACAGATACTTAAAAAGTAGGCCCTACACTAGTATCTAAGTTGGACATTTTGGTTCAAATCTAGATACATGCTTTAAAAAGAAGAAATTTGATGTGAATGGCAAATTGGATCGTTCAATGGACCGATCGGTGCGAATGCGAAGGGCATGCAACATACTAGATAAATGATTCACACCCTACTTGCAGTTATTAAACATAGGATATTTAAAAAAAACATGAATAAAATAAGCAAAACTGGCTATAGTTCTAACACTGGTCTCAGTGACCAGATTTGCCTAGATCTAAATGCAGATGGTATAAGACGTGCTGATTAGATTAATGTAAATGCAATGCTAGATTAAAGATTAACATCTTAATTTATTATATATATATTTCTAGTTGGTATTCTATGTTTCAAACAGCTGAAATGTGTGGAAACTAACAGATTCCATAGCTTCACTCACTGCTTCAACATGAGCCATGTGCTTCGTGCGGGTTTGTTTTGCTGCCCAACATCCCACAATGCACCGCGCGGCTGGACTTAAAAACTCGTCTATTGTTTTATACCAATGCAGTTCCTGTCCTGATATGACCTCAGATGTTGCCAGGACGTAAAACTCCAACAACCAACCAAAGCAGTTTTTGCTCGGATTTATACATGGTTGGCATTCACCACTACTCTGGGTCGAGTTGAATCTTTTATCTAGGTCATGACCTGATTTTTGGAGAAACTGTGCTAATAGAACTCCAAAATCTCTAATTTTGGACTTCTTAAAACTTCTTGTTAAATTCTTACATTTTGACCTTTATTCTGACCCTAGGTCATCCGTAATAATTTGATTTGATCGTCCACGTGACGAATTTGATTGTACAGTGACAAGTTTGCAGATTTCTAATTCTATAATGACTTTTCATTTACTTTAAAAATAAAAACAATATATAAACATATATCTGCAGTGAGGTGCACAGACCTCCCCAGCTGAAATGCCGCACACACAGGTAGTACAGAGTAAATTGATTGCATCAGGAAGTCTGTATAGTCTAGTGGCTAGGAGGCTTGCCCTGGAATGGCAGACGTGTGGGTTCGAGTGCCTCTCTATGTATGGTATTTCCGGGCGTTGCAACACAATTCGTGAAATACCGAAGCTACTTTCCACATTAGTACCGGTGTCGCAGTTTCCACCGTCCGCCAGTTTCCGCGGTACACATACACTCAAATGCATTGTCAATGGCTGTGAGCAATCTTCATACAGAAAAAGTTAAATATCTCTAAAACCACACTACCTAGAAACAAATCGCTTGGTACACATATAGAAAACATCTTTAGCAAAAAAGATTATATTAAATTTACAAGGTTAGGGTTCTTGATTTCTATTAATTTTGAATAAAACTAATGTTTTGCACTGCACGTACCGCCAAACTCAAGGCATTGTCAATGGTCGTGAGCAATCTTCATACAGAAAATACAGAAAAAGTGAAATATCTCTAAAACCAAACCACCTAGAAACAAATCGCTTGGTACACATATAGAAAACATCTTGACCAAAAACATTATATTAAATTTATAAGGTTAGGCTTCTGCACTTTTATTAATTTTGAATAAAACTAATGTTTTGCACTGCGCGTACCATCAAACTCAAGGCATTGTCAATGGTCGTGAGCAATCTTCATACAGAAAATACAGAAAAAGTGAAATATCTCTAAAAACCAAACCACCTAGAAACAAATCGCTTGGTACACATATAGAAAACATCTTTACCAAAAACATTATATTAAATTTATAAGGTTAGTGACGACGCTGTTCGATTTTGATGCATTCGCAGAAGCGATGCGTACCACGGAAACTGGCAGACGGCGGAAACTGCGACACCGGGATGAATTTTAAACACTGGCATGCAGAGAGTTACCAATGTGTGGAACAGCCGTTCAAGTTATGTTGTGTTTGGATGAAGGATTGTCAGACACTAGAGGGATCGAGATATCGTATATAATTATGAAGTGGCTCAGAGCTCATGTCACGCAGGGACGTCTAACAGCGACATCACCCCAGATTCATCAGACAATGATCTGGACATAGGCCTACCTGCGTCCTGCAAAGCCCCCTAAGTAAATACAGTTGTTAGTCAATATATTCATGACACACCCTTGGATAATGCTAACACAAATTCCACAGCAGAATGATTCAGACTAGAAACCAAATTTCAAATGCAACTAGGGTTTGGTATTTGGATTACAAATATTACAGATATTACAACTATTACAACTATTACAAATATTACAGATATAGCAGATATTACAAACATTACAAATACCACATTGTTTGTTTATTGTTGTTTTACGTCCTAGCAACGTCTGAGGTCATGTGAGGATGGGTACCAACTTGTGATAGTGCGCACTCATGGCGACTTTATAGTGCTACCCCACTGAAAGACCAGGCTGCCAGCACCATGCCCTGATATCCCACTCAGTCACATTATCCTGACACTGAGCCAACCAGTCCTTGCTCTATCCTAATAATGCCGAGCACCTGGCTAGGAAGCAACAAGTATAAATCTTTAAGTCATTGGTTTGACTCGACCAGGGTTCGAACCCACAAATATTACAAATATCACCAACTGTTCATTGGGCTTCCATATAATGCTTATTAGATTTTTTACTTTGTTTCAAACCAGAGGTTTTGAACGATTAATGAAGACAAAATCAGATTCACCAAAAAGTGTTATTGTCAATCCCAAGAGAAGTAGAACTACTGCTTTCCATGCATCAGTGTCAAAACACCAAATATTTTGTAATTAATCCTCACAGATCAATGGCTCCAATTGAATATTATATTAGGCGCTTCTATATATAAAGAATATATAGTATATATACTTATGTAGGTCATGTACACCATAAATAACACATCCTATTTGCTCAAATTGTTCATATCGCATCGGTGGTCTGAGGGTTGAGAAGTCAAGGTTTTTAAATAGAGATATACATTCTTTACAATGCTGTGTTTTTATTTTTGCAATAAAGTTACATAGTGCGATGATTTTTGAGTTTCTGCGATAATTCTTAGATGAGTACATTTGATTTAATAATAATAATATTACTATTATTATTATATTGGCTAGTTTACTTTGATATGACTTTTATTATATCTGGTTAACTTTTGAGATATTTGAAAGTTTGCTTTATTTAAAGCTGCATTGTCTGATGAAAACATCAAATTTTCAAAGCCAAAGCAATGGGGGACATCCGGGGTAGTTCATTTGTTGACACTAGATGGCGCATCGGTACCAGTGGTCCTAAACGGCCATTGACAATGCACTGAGTTCGCCGGTACGCGCAGTGCAAAAGGTCAATTTTTATTCAAAATTAATAGAAATGAAGAACTCTAACCTTATAAATTTAATATAATCTATTCGTTGTATGTTTTCTATATGTATACCAAGCGGGTTGCTTCTAGGTGGTGTGGTTTTAGAGATATTAAACTTTTTCTGTATGAAGATTGCTCACTGCCATTGACAATGCATTGAGTTTGTCGGTACGCGCAGTGAAAAACGTCTATTTCATTCAAAATTAATAGAAATACAGAACCCTAACCTTATAAATTTAATATAATCTATTCGTTGTATGTTTTCTATATGTATTCCAAGCGGTTTGTCTGTAGGTGTTGTGGTTTTAGAGATATTTGACTTTTTCTGTATGAAGATTGCTCATAGCCATTGGGTTTGCAGTGTGACAGTGTGCTGAATAGGCCCACTGGTTCAGTGGCGATGCGAACGGCAGGAATTTGAACTAAAAAGTCGGAGGTCCCCCATTATCTAGATTTGATTCTATATATCACTCGTAGATCTACTGGTGCATTCATTAATTATTTGTCACCACATAGAAAGGAATACTGAGGCAATCTAATGGAACCCGTTACTGCAGAAGTCTATGGTGTCAGAGTTTTGGCAAGCTTGCCAAAACTAATTTAGCATGTTTGCACTTCAAATATCTCCAAAGTTAGCCATTTAAAATAAAAGTTACTTTAAACTAAAGTAAGGTAGATTATTACGCTTAGCCTAAAATATTGATCTCAGAAAATGACAGAAACTCGAAACCATCGGACTATGCAACTTTAACGATGCCTCTAGAGTACATTGATTTTCATCATCGGCTATTGGACGTCAAATGAGATATTTGAAGTGAAAACACACAAAAAGTAATTTTGATGTGCATGCCAAAAGGATTCAACAGTAAGGGTTTATATTAAATTGACATGGTTTGTTTAAAATTTAATATTTTCATCAGACTATCCTGCTTTAAGCCAATTACTGCTTCTCTCTCTGATAAAAAGTTCCAATTCCTTAATGTCGGTTTGTAAGAATACATCAACAACATTCTGGAATCTGATTAAGTGTCAGAGGGCTTAACAATTGATACTTGACGCCTCCTAGCCAGGCGCTCGGCATTACTAGGATAGGGCAAGGAGCAATGGAATGAGGAAGACCAATCGTGTGTGATTTAAACTTCCCCTGCTTAATCAACTCATGAACCAAAACATAATAATTAGAAAATGGCTCCTAGAATGAGGGCAAAAGCTAATGAGGTCCTAATTTGTTAATGGCATCAGTGCTGAATGGCTTTCTCAAAGTAGGTGTCCCAGGGGATGGTATCATAAATTCATTGATTCTTCTTTCGACGCTGTCCCAAATCATTAGTTAACGCACCAGAGGTTGAGATATAGAATCAAATGTAGGTAAGTGTTTTCATTTTGATGAAATTATGTTTCATCGGATTATGTAACTTTAAGCGTGAATTATCTTAGACCACCTTGGCATATGGAGAGCCCAAAGCTGGCGGTACCCCCACTCCGGAGAACAGGTCTTTAGGGAATCTGCAAAGAGGTAAATGTGGGAAATTCAATATTCAACAATAATAACATATTAAATACATGTGAAATTCAATATTCAACAATAATAACATATTAAATATATGTGAAATTCAATATTCAACAATAATAACATATTAAATATATGTGGAATTCAATATTCAACAATAACAACAGATTAAATATATGTTGAATTCAATATTCAACAATAACAACATATTAAATACATGTGAAATTCAATATTCAACAATAATAACATATTAAATATATGTTGAATTCAATATTCAACAATAACAACAGATTAAATATATGGGGCATTCAATATTCAACAATAATAACATATTAAATATAAGTGAAATTCAATATTCAACAATAATAACATATTAAATACATGTGAAATTCAATATTCAACAATAATAACATATTAAATATATGTGAAATTCAATATTCAACAATAACAACAGATTAAATATATGTGGAATTCAATATTCAACAATAATAACATATTAAATATATGTTGAATTCAATATTCAACAATAACAACATATTAAATACATGTGAAATTCAATATTCAACAATAATAACATATTAAATATATGTTGAATTCAATATTCAACAATAACAACAGATTAAATATATGGGGCATTCAATATTCAACAATAATAACATATTAAATATAAGTGAAATTCAATATTCAACAATAATAACATATTAACTATATGTGGAATTCAATATTCAACAATAATAACATTAAATATGTGTCAAATTCAATATTCAACAATAATAACATATTAGATATATGTGAAATTCAATATTCAACAATAATAACATTAAATATATGTGGAATTCAATATTCAACAATAATAACATTAAATATTATTATGTGGAATTCAATATTCAACAATAATAACATTAAATCTGAAGTACTATGCATACTTGAGTCTGCCTATGAGTACAGGAGAAAACCACAGGGGCGTGGCGATATCTAGGTGGCGCCACTGAGGTGTGACAGAGCTCTGTTGGTGCCATTGGAGTTTGACGGTAAACCGGTAGCACCACTGGAGTGTGACAGTATCCAGGTGCCACCACTGGGATGTGACAGTATCCATGTGGCATCCCTGAGGTGTGACAGTATCCAGGTGGTGGTACTGGGGTGTGACAGTATCCAGGTGGCGCCACTGGGATGTTTGATTGATTGATTGATTGATTGGTGGTTGCTTTACGCCGTGTCGGCAGCATAGGTCATATTCACAGCGAGAAATGTTTGTTTTTTGTTCAAACCATCGCTTTTACATGTTAAAGCAGACAATCAATTATGTGCCAATAGACACTCATTAAATTAGAAAGCTCACAATCATATATTTGTCGTCAAGGGAAACAAATTCCCATAGAAAAAGACAAGTTTTATTAATAATTGATAGAATCTATTTAGTAAACTATATGAGGTGGTACAGTCCAGCTGCCCTCAAAAAGGCTAAAATGTTTTCCTGTTTTACCTTAGTAAAAGGGTCACGCATACTGTCTGCAGTGTAGAACTGTTGGCGCAGGGCCAAAAAATCAACGCAACTTAGTCAAATGTGTTTGAGTGTCAGCGGGGACTGACACCCAATACATTCAGGGGGAGGTTCCCCCTGGAGCAGAAAAGCATGTGTAAGCCACAAGTGGCCAATACGGTAGCGGCTAAGGACCACTTGGTCCCGCCGACCTCCCGCATGAGTCTGTGGTGGCTTTCCCACAGATGGTTCAATTTCTTTAAGTTTATTAATGTTTTCATCCCACTCATTTGCCATTTGGATTTTATGTGGGTGGCTATTAGTGGTTTCAGATCAGAGTGAGGGATCAGACACGGTTCAAGATTACTGGGATGTGACAGTATCCATGTGGCGCTACTGGTGTGTGACAGTATCCAGGTGGCGCCACTGTGGCGCATATGGCATCAGTTAAATTGTATTCACACTGACTTACCGTTAATTCCTACACACAATATAGACTTATGGACAAGAACAAATTGGCTAGTTATCATTATTTATATTTGCATAATAAATTAACATATTTGTTTTCACATGCATTTCTTTTTGCATGAATATTGAGTATATTTTAATAAAATATTAAAATTCTAGAAATATTAACTGTGGCGTTGTGCTTTGAACCATGAAGTATAGCTCTAACAGCTAACATGGGTCATTTTGGCTGAATGACGCTAATCGGCACTGCTTGACTACAGTGGCCCTCAGCGTCGATTGGGCCCTAAACAATTTGCAGATAATATAGGGGGGAAACAGAAGTTAAAGAAACATGTAATGAGCATATTAAATATTGAAAAATATTTGGGAATTTGAAAGACAATTAAAAAGAAAGTTAATTCCCTCTTCTTTAGTGTCTGTATATACCAACACTTACTGATCTGTTACTTACCTCTTCATTAGCATCTGTACAAACCAACACTTACTGATATGTTACTTACCCCTTCACTAGTGTTTGTTCAGACCAACACTTACTGATCTGTTTCTTACCTCTTCATTAGTCTCTGTACACACCAACACTTACTGAGTCCTGATATGACCTTAGATGTTGCTAGGATGTAAAACAACAACAAACAAAGAAACCAACACTTACTGATCGGCTACCTACCTCTTCATTAGTATCTGACCCACCAACACTTACTGATCTGTTACTTACCTCTTCATTAGTGTCTGTCCATACCAACACTTACTGATCTGTTACTTACCTCTTCAGTAGTGTCTGTACAAACCAACACTTACTGATCTGTTACTTACCTCTTCATTAGCATCTGTACAAACCAACACTTACTGATCTGTTACTTACCTCTTCATTAGCGTCTGTACAAAGCAACACTTACTGATCTACTTACCTCTTCAATAGTGTCTGTACAAACCAACACTTACTGATCTGTTACTTACCTCTTCATTAGTGTCTGTACAAAGCAACACTTACTGATCTGCTACTTACCTCTTCATTAGTGTCTGCACAAACCAACACTTACTGATCTGTTACTTACCTCTTCATTAGTGTCTTTATATACCAACACTTACTGATCTGTTACTTACCTCTTCATTAGAGTCTGTACAAACCAACACTTACTGATCTGTTACTTACCTCTTCATTAGCATCTGTACAAAGCAACACTTAGTGATCTGTTACTCACCTCTTTATTAGCTAGCTTCTGTACAAACCAACACTTACTGATCTGTTACTTACCTCTTCATTAGTGTCTGTCCAAACCGATACTTACTGATCTTTTACTTACCTCTTCATTAGTGTCTGTAGACAACAACACTTACTGATCTGTTACTTACCTCTTAATTAGTGTCTGTACACACCAACACTTACTGATCTGTTACTTACCTCTTCATTAATGTATGTACAAACCAACACTTACTGATCTGTTCTTTACCTCTTCATTAGTGTATGTACAAACCAACACTTACTGATCTGTTACATACCTCTTCATTGGTGTCTGTACAAACCAACACTTACTGATCTGTTACTTACCTCTTCATTAGTGTCTGTACAAACCAACACTTACCGATCTCTTACTTACCTCTTCATTAGTGTCTGTACAAACCAACACTTACTGATCTCTTACTTACCTCTTCATTAGTGTCTGTACAAACTAACACTTACTGAACCATTACTTACCTCTTCATTAGTGTCGGTCCAAAGCGACACTTACTGATCTGTTACTGACCTCTTCATTAGCGCCTGTACAAACCAACACTTACTGATTTGTTACTTACCTCTTCATTAGCATCTGTACAAAGCAACACTTACTGATCTGTTACTTACCTCTTCATTAGTGTCTGTACAAACCAACACTTACTGATCTGTTACTTACCTCTTCATTAGCATCTGTACAAAGCAACACTTACTGATCTGTTACTTACCTCTTCATTAGTGTCTGTACAAACCAACACTTACTGATCTCGTACTTACCTCTTCATTAGTGTCTGTACAAACCAACACTTACTGATCTGTCACTTACCTCTTCATTAGTGTCTGTACAAACCAACACTTACTGATCTCTTACTGATATGTTACTTACCTCTTCATTAGTGTCTGTACAAACCAACACTTACTGATCTCTTACTTACCTCTTCATTAGCGCCTGGACATACCAACACTTACTGATCTGTTACTTACCCCTTCATTAGTGTCTGTACACACCAACACTTACTGATCTGTTACCTACCTCTTCATTAATGTCTGCTTGAGGCCCGTGAGTGCTGACATTCCCTGGGTGTCCTTCTGTGACAGTGCAATGCTCATCGACTTGGCGATGCCAGTCACCAGTGCCTTGTGGGTCCTGAACCTCTCGTACTGAGACTCAGCCACGTTATTGATAGCCATATATCTGCATCAACACAATTAAAAATTAAAAATTAGCTAAACATTTATCCATTAGAATATACAAATTTTTCATTGCTGAGGCACTCGTCTTCTGGCCATTCGCATCACTGATATTTACACTATAAGTATGAATGTGCAGAGAAGCGCTTACATCAATTTTTCCTTTCTCTTCTATACTTCAATTGAGAGTTTCCGGGTGTGGACAACAGGTTAGTTATTAGGTATATTGTTTACTTGTGAATTATCTATGCTAGATGATTTCATGGGATATAAGTTATTGATACTAAGTGGCTTGTATCAACACAGTTTAAAATCTTTTAGTTCAAGCTGCATAGTCCGATGAAGCATCACATTTTCAAAACCCAAAACAATTATCTAGAATTGATTCTGCATATCTAACTTAGATACTGGTGCACTCATTAAAGCTGCATAGTCCGATGAAATATCAAATTTTCAAAACCAACCGAATTATCTAGATTTGATTTTACATATCTAACTTAGATACTGATGCATTTATTAAGCATTTATTTCTGTGTAGAAGGCAATACTGAGTCAATTTAACGGAACCAGTTACTGCAGAATTCTATTGCGTCAGAGTTTTGGCAAGCTTGCCAAAACTAATTTGACATCTTTGGACTCAAAATATCTCAAAAGTTTACCATTTAAAATTACAGTAACTTTGAACTAATGTAAACTAGATACTAGTGATCGATCTAATATATTTATCTCAGAAAAAATACAGAAATTCAAAACCATCGAACTATGCAACTTTAAGCATTTGTCGCTACATAGAAGGGAATAGTGAAGCACTTTAATGGAACCTGTTAATGCTAAAGCGTATGGCGTTAGAGTTTTGGCATGCATGCCAAAACTAATTTCCTATGTTTACACTTCAAATATCTGAAAACGTAGCCATTTAAAATATACAGTACTTGAAGCTAGAGTAACGTAGGTTATAACAAACAGTTTAATATATTTATCTCAGAAAAATGACAGAAACTCAAAACCATCAGACAATGCAACGGTAAATATTTATTTATCCATTAGAATATACATATTTTTCATTGTCGAGGCATTGGTCTTCTGGCCATATGCATCACCAATATTTACACTATAACTATGAATGCGCTGAGAGACTCTCACATCAATTACCGCTTTCTCTTCTATACTTCAATTGAAGGATTCCAGGTTATGACAACAGGTTAACTATTAGGTATATTTTTTACTTGTGAATTGTGTATCCTAGATGATTTCATGGGATATAAGTTATTGATACTATCTTGGCTTGACTCTAATATCAGTAGTTTACATAATTACAACAAGTTTATGATATATAAGTACCAACATTGCATTAGTCATGATTTTCGCATGTTTAAAGATTACGATATGAGAGAGAAAAAAAACAGTCAGTGAAAGTCAAGATAGGAACAAATAGGGACCAACATTGCTTGTTCTCAATTTGTATATATTATTATTATGGGATTTTTCCACGAGAATAAACCTTGGCTATAGTAGTCCATGATTGTTTCCATGGTGATATTAGGGCTATGGTTATGGCTTGACCAGTAAAATCACTTGGTCCTTTACCCTCAATTAACAACAAAGGTCAACAGTCTTAATTAGGCCATAAATAACTGAATAAGACTGTAACCAGCACCCAGACAAGATAGCCGAATGAGTTGAGCGACAGCTTCCCGTTTTGGTAGGTCATGAAATTTGAACCCCCAAATTTGACATTTGAAACTCTGGCCGAGTCAAACCAATGACTTAAAAATGTATACTTGTCGCTACCAAGCTTGGCATTCGCCGCTACTAGGATTGGACAAGGAGCGGTGAAAAGAGGAAGAACGATCCGCAAATGAAATTTACCCTGCTTAATCAACGAATGTACCAAATTTGTCTTTAAAAAAAAGACGTATGAATTATGAATAACCATATTAGATCAGGGTAGTGGTGTTTTGTTACTGCCACTTTAAGAAACCTGATGAGGTGTGTGGGGTGGGGGTGGGGGTGGTTTTGCGGTGGTGGGGGGGTTTGGGAGGACGCCGGAAGTGTTGTAGGTTTTTTCTTGAAGATTTATACTGCCTATTATGGATAAGTCTGACTAGACTTGTTTTCACCATTAGAAAGTTTGTCGATAGAAAGCCCAAGCCTACACTTTTACCGACCCAAGGGATTTTTAACCTCCCACACCACATAGACATGGTATGAGAGCAACTGGCCTTTGATGACGCTGTAAGTTATACACAGTGGTGGAAATCCAAATTGGTAGAGGTGGGTGCACAGGGAATCGAACCACCAACCTTCAGATTAGGAGTCCGACCCAGAAAAAAGTCAGACACTTCAACCACTCTGCCACAGAGAACACAGTGGTTGCTGGCTCACCTGTCCCTCATGTCGCCCGTGAGGAAGGCGTGCAGTGGCTCCCCCTTGAGCTGCTCCAAGTGGGAGTCTAGCGTCTTGTCCTGTCCCAGAACGAGGTCAGCATGTGTAAGGACGGCGAGACACCGGCCGGACCTCAGCACCAGGCGGCCGTCACCGCCCTGTGTCACAGGTGTCACAGGGTATCACACATGTGTCACATCGGTGTTACACAGGTGTCACATAGGTGTCACTCAGTGTCATACAACGTCATACAGCATCATGCAGAATCATATATAGTGTCAAACACTGTCACATAGTGTCATACAGCATCATATAGTGTCACAGAGTGTCACACAGCATCATATAGTGTCACACAGTGTCATAGTGGTGTCACAGGTGTCATAGGTGGCACGCTTGTCATAGTTGTCACATGCTGTCACAGGTGTCACACGGTGTCACAGTGGTGTCACAGGTGTCACAGTTGTCACATGCTGTCACAGGTGTCACACGGTGTCACAGTGGTGTCACAGGTGTCACATGTTGCATAGGTGTCACATGCTGTCACATGTGTCACACGGTGTCACAGTGGTGTCACAGGTGGCACATGTTGCATAGGTGTCACATGGTGTCACAGGTGTCACACGGTGTCACATGTGTAGCCAAGTCAAACCCAAGAGTGACAAAATTGACACTTGTCGCTACCCAGCTCGGTGCTTGGCATTACTAGGATAGAGCAAGGACTGGTTATATCTCAGTATCAGGATAATGTGACTCAGTTGGAACTGGGTCATGGTGCCAGTGACCCAGTCTCCTGGTGGAGCAGCGCTATTATTCATTACACAACCAACACAATACCAATATCGTTCTCAAATCTCTGGCTGGCTAAACCAACGCCTTTATTTAAACAAAATTCAGTGGCAGAAGGTGTCTTACTGCTGTGTGGGGCCTGCTTATAACCCCCCCCCCCCCCCGACAGCACCCAATCCATACTTGCATGCACACACATGTGCTGACCATACAGCTCAACCTACTTGTTCTAGAACTTTCCAAATTAATACAACTAACCTACTCCTCCAGTTCCATTAATTTAATATTTATATTAAACTCCATTTTATATTTCACATAAATTTACCATGAGTATGCACTGTCACAAGTCGGTACCTGTACCGATATGCCCCTAGATGTTGCTAGGATGCAAAACCCCAACAAACAACAACAAACAACAACCTGTGTTTGCCTCACATTTGTTTCTAAGGCAGATTGCTGTGGAATTGTCTTTGGAAATATTTTGTGCTATATAAATATATTATATTAATATTATTAGCGGAGTGCTGGTAGCGTCTCATCCGCCGAACGCTACTATCGCCCGAACCGCTGACGGCAGCAGCCTGGGCGACTTGGGTGTGCACTGTATGACCAGACGGGATGGCCGAGTGAGTTGAGCGTCCGTCTCCCGTTTTGGTAGATCGTGGGGTTCGAACCCTGGTCGAGTCAAACCAATGGTTTAAAAATTGATACTTGTTACTTCCTAGCCAGGCGCTCGGCATTATTAGGATACCACAATGACTGGTTCGCTCAGTGTCAAGAAAATGTGACTGAGTGGGATATCAGGTCATGGTGCTGGCAGTCTGGTCTCCCAGTGGGCAGCACTATAAAGTCACAATGAGTGTGCGCTGTCACAATTTGGTACCCGTCCTGATATGACCTTAGATGTTGCCAGGACGTAAAACTCCAACAACCACCCAACCAACTTGGTGTCTCGGAATCTCCATATTGTGAGACTGTATCTGTTAAGTGGGAGATCTCTCCTCCCCTCTTCTCCCAAGTTCTGGTTTTCAGTGGAGTGACCATTCCGTGTGTGGGGCAGACAGGGTGTTTGTTCTCTGTGGCAGAGTGGTTAGAGTGTCTGACTTTTTTCCAGGTCGGATTCCTAATCTGAAGGTTGGTGGTTCGATTCCCCATTCCCCCCCCCCCCCCACCTCTGTCAATTGGATTTCCACCACTGTGTATAACTTACAGCGTCATCAAAGGCCGGTTGCTCTCATACCATGTCTACGTGGTGTGGGAAGTTAAAAATCCCTTGGGTCGGTAAAAGTGTAGACTCAGGCTTTCTATCGACAAACTGTATAATGGTGAAAAATAAGTCTATTCAGACTTATTTATGATAGGCAGTATAAATCTTCAAGAAAAAAAAAAGAGGAAAAAAAAGGGTGGTGCTGTGCTTGACTAACGCGTGTGTGGTTCGTAACCTTGACGGTTACAAGCTGCACAACTGCAGCAATAAAGAACGGCACCGATAAATCTTCAGGTGGTGTGGTTGTAGAGGTGGGGGCTATTTTACAACAATAACGACGAGTCGTTGGAGCGGTACCGGATTACCACTCCGATTGTTGCAGAGCACTCGCATCCAGTTGCCGATGGTTCTGGAGGAAGGGATGGGAAAAGGTGGGATCTGCAGGTAAGAACAAAGTGAAACAGTGAAAAAGGAACAGGGCCCCACCCAAGGAAAAAATTATCTTGATCACGGGGAGAAGTAAGCCCAGGAGAAAAAAAAGAAAAGGGTCGTATAGAGGAAAGAGAAATGAGGAGAGTTGAGTCAAAGAGCCGTGTCTCCTTGCTCTGTGGTGACCAGTTGGCGAGCCGGAGACACGGACGGAGTAAGAGGTAGAAAGTGAAATGCTGGCCAGCTCCCCCGCCTGGAACTCTTTTGATACATTATTAAGGAGGAGCAGGGTGCAGCGGAGAGGACATAGAAGAGGTGTGGACGAAGTGCAGTCCGGACAGCAAGTGGCCGGCGGGTTGCTTGCACTCAGCAGGCTATTTATAGATTACCACCTGCCTGTCCGTTGGCACGTCCAGGGATGTGGAGCTAGTGTGGGGGGGGGGGGGGGGTGGAAGGTCGGGGGGCGAGGGTGTGTGTGTGATTTATGTGGGGAGATGCTTTTGGTGGTTGACGGGGGTTGGAGGTGAGGTGTGAAAGGATGTGATGAGGCGTTGTGAGTGTGGGTATACAGGGGGTGTGGGGTGGTAGGGTGTGTGGGCATTATGTGTGAGAGATGGTAGGAAAGGGAGATGTGGGTGGGTGGTTGTGGATGAGGTGATGGTGTGAGAGTAGGAGTATATGGGTGGGTGTGGGTGTGGGTGGGGGAATAGGGTGGGAGGATGGGTATGTGTGGGTGGGGGGGTGAGGGTGGGGGAATGGGAGTAAGTGTGTGTAGAAGGTAGGGCTGAGAGTGAGAGTGGGGGGAGTGTGGGTGAGTGTGTGGGCGTGGGGTGGGGGAGGAGGAGGGTGGGGCTGTGAGAGTGAGGGAGTGTAGGTGTGCTAGGGAGTGAGGCTGGTGGAGTTGGAGTGTGGGTGTGTGAGGATGTGAGGGTGGGAGTGTGGTGGAGTGGGAGTGTGGGTATGTGAGGGTGTGAGGGTGTGAGGGTGGTGGAGTGGGAGTGTGGGTGTGTGAGGATGTGAGGGTGGGAGTGTGGTGGAGTGGGAGTGTGGGTATGTGAGGGTGTGAGGCTGGTGGAGTGGGAGTGTGGGTGTGTGAGGCTGGGAGTGTGGGTGTGTGAGGGGGTGAGGGTGGGGCAGTGGGAGGGTGTGTGTGAGGGGGTGGAGTTGGAGTGTGAGGGTGTGAGGGTGGGGGAGTGAGTGTGTGAGGGTGGAGTTGGAGTGTGGGTATGTGAGGGTGTGAGGGTGGTGGAGTTGGAGTGTGGGTATGTGACAGTGTGAGGGTGATGGAGTGTGGGTATGTGAGGGTGGTGGAGTGGGTATGTGAGGGTGTGAGGGTGGTGGAGTGGGAGTGTGGGTATGTGAGGGTGTGAGGGTGGTGGAGTTGGAGTGTGGGTATGTGAGGATGTGAGGGTGGTGGAGTGGGAGTGTGGGTGTGAGGGTGTGAGGGTGGGGGAGTGGGGGTGTGAGGGTGTGCGGGTGGTGGAGTGGGAGTGTGGGTATGTGAGGGTGTGAGGGTGGTGGAGTGGGAGTGTGGGTATGTGAGGGTGTGAGGGTGGTGGAGTGGGAGTGTGGGTATTACACTTCTGGTGGGGGAGTGGGTATGTGAGGGTGTGAGGGTGGTGGAGTGGGAGTGTGGGTGTGTGAGGGTGTGAGGGTGGTGGAGTGGGAGTGTGGGTATGTGAGGGTGTGAGGGTGGTGGGGTGGGAGTGTGGGTATGTGAGGGTGGGAGAGTGGGGGTGTGAGGGTGTGAGGGTGGTGGAGTGGGAGTGTGGGTATGTGAGGGTGTGAGGGTGGTGGAGTGGGAGTGTGGGTGTGTGAGGGTCTGAGGGTGGTGGAGTGGGAGTGTGGGTATGTGAGGGTGGTGGAGTTGCAGTGTGGGTATGTGAGGGTATGAGGGTGGTGAAGTGGGAGTGTGGGTGTGTGGGGTGTGAGGGTGTGAGGGTGGTGGAGTGGGAGTGTGGGTATGTGAGGGTGTGAAGGTGGTGGGGTGGGAGTGTGGGTATGTGAGGGTGGGGGAGTGGGGGTGTGAGGGTGTAAGGGTGATGGAGTGGGAGTGGGGGTGTGAGGGTGTGAGGGTGGTGGAGTGGGAGTGTGGGTATGTGAGGGTGTGAGGGTGGTGGAGTGGGAGTGTGGGTATGTGAGGGTGTGAGGGTGATGGAGTGGGAGTGTGGGTATGTGAGGGTGTGAGGGTGATGGAGTGGGAGTGTGGGTGTGTGATGGTGTGAGGTGGGGGAGTGGGAGTGTAGGTGTGTGAAGGTGTGAGGTTGGGGCAGTGGAAGTGTGGGTGTGTGAGCATGTGTGAGTGTGTGAGTGGGAGTGTAGGGATGTGAAGGTGTGAGGTTGGGGCAGTGGGAGTGAGCGTGGTAGAGTGGGAGTGTAGGTGTGTGAGGGTGTGATGGTGGTGGAGTGGGAGTGTGGGTATGTGAGGGTGTGAGGGTGGTGGAGTGGGAGTGTAGGTATGTGAGGGTGTGATGGTGGTGGAGTGGGAGTGTAGGGGTGTGAGGGTGTGATGGTGGTGGAGTGGGAGTGTAGGTATGTGAGGGTGTGTGAGTGTGTGAGTGGGAGAATGTGGGGTGTGGAGAATATGAGAGTGGTGGAAGTGTGAGTGTGAGTGTGTAGATATGGGTGGGAGCATGGGTGTGTGTGGGTGGGGGTGAAGGGGAGGATTGTGGGTATGTGTGCGTTGGGGTGGGGGTGGTGGAAGTATGGGTAAGTGTATGTATGGGGTGATGGTGATGTGGGTAAATGTGTGTGTGAGTGACTTGGGGGTAAAGTATTGGGACTGAGGTTCAGTGTTAGAACTCTCCGAACCCGACAGGTGTAAGGCAGACATTCGCGAACCCCGTTGAATGTCCAGCTGGCTTTAGTACCTGTACCGGTGTGCCTCATATGTAGGTCACCTGTAGCTCAGGTGTGCTCTCCAATAGCCGCCACTGTCTGAGTGCCTCTAGTTCCCAAGGTCACCGCCAGGAGGGGGGTGTAATCGGGACGCAGCAGGGGACGCGCTCTATTGCAAGCCTCGCCATTTTTATATTTTTTGTTTTCGTAAGCAGTTTATTCATCGGAACACACTTTTTTTTTCAGCATCAAGTCACTGGACTTCCTGCCATGCATATCACATTGTTGGTTGTTTGATTGTTGGAGTTTTACATCCTGGCAACATCTAAGGTCATATCAGGATGGGTACCGACTTGTGATGGTGGGCACTCATGGCGGTTTTATAGTGCTGCCCCACTGGGAGACCAGGCCGCTAGCACTGTGACCTGATATCCCACTCAGTCACATTATCTTAACCCTGAGATAAAACAGTCCTTGCCCTATCCTATTAATGCCGAACGCCAGGCTAGGAAGCGACAAGTGTAAATTTTGTAAGTCATTGGTTTGACTCGACTGGGAATTCAACTCCTGATCTCCTGCACGGGAAGCCTGCTCTCTACCGATTCGGCCACTGCGTCCGGTTGGTGGTGGTGGTGGGGGGGGGGGGGGGTGTAATCGGGACGCAGTAGGGAATGCGCTCTCTTGCAAGCCTCCCCACATTTGATTCATTCTTTTACTAAAACATTATTCATCAGAACATACATTTTGAGCCTCAAGTCGCTGGTCTTCCAGCCATGTATATTACATTGTAGATAGGTAACTCTGCGGGTACCGAGGTAGGGTATATTAGAAAATTAAGATGGAGGTTGAGTGTGTTAGTGGGTTAAGCCTCAGTCACACATCACCGGACTGAGTACCGGACACCACCGGACAAAGAATTTTCTAGTCCGATGGTGTCCGTGTCAAACTGTTGCAACGGCCGCCGGATGAAACGGACGCTAAACGGACGCTAATCGGACGCTAAAGGGACGTCAAATGGACGTCAAACGGATGTCAAACGGACGGACCGGACACCAAACGGACACCAACCGGACACCAACCAGACACTACCGGACGCGCCAAAAACCGAAGGACTGAATTCCCGCAGCACCGTCAACGGACACTTCAGGATACAAAACGGACACCTAACGGATGATTAACGGACATGAACCGGACGAAACAGACTTAAAACGGACCCCAATCGTACACTTCGGTCCGGTGGTGTCCGGTTCAAGGTTAGTGCATGTTCAAAACTTGTACCGGACACCGCCGGACACCACCGGACACCGCCGGACACCGCCGGACACCGCCGGATGGGTACCGGACATGTACCGGACATTGCCGTATTTCACCGGACAGTGTGCGGTTCATGTCCAGTTCCCCAGTCCGGTAAGGTGTGAATGGGCCTTTAGCTATCAGGGGGGAGTTCGGTATTATGGACTAAGGTGGTGCGTTGCTGTATAAACTGTGCTGTTAACATGGCTGAGGTGTACCAAAGACCCCGTAACGCTAAGACAGCTCACTCCCTATCTCTCCCATGACCGGGCCTTAAGAAGCAAAATATATACAATTCAAAAGTAGCGGGTAGACAGAAAGAGGTATGTGAAGTATATATTTTGCTTCTTAAGGCCCGGTCACATACACGTTAATGAACGTAGTTGAACGTTGTGGAGGCTAACCTAGTTGAAGGTAGTTGAAGGTAGTTGAACATAGTTGAACCTACTGGCTTCCCTACTTCTCTGGGATGATAACGTGATAAGAACGTGTGTGGGCCATGAGTTCCGATTTAAGCTTTGGACATGTTCAAAAGAGAGGTACGTTTGAGGCAGACATAGCCTCTGTGATGATAACATACTCTAGTGTACTCTAGCATACTCTAGCGTACGTCTTACTGTACTCTAGCATACTCTAGCATACTCTAGCATACCCTAGCATACTTTGACCTGCACAAAACTTTGGCCGTTCTGCCGTGGTCACATAGCCGTTAGTGGACGAAGTTGAACATAGTTGAACATAGTGGAGGGTAACATAGTTCGACGTAGTTCAATGTAGTTGGCCGTACCGGTATCTATACCGCACCGTACCGGCATCTGTACCATACCATATTTACCCATACTATTAGGTGGGTCATCAACCAACATCTGCCATACCTTAACGTAGTTTAACGTAGTGATAGCACCTTTCACCCACGTTAATTTATCCTACGTTCAACTACGTTCACTAACGTGTATGTGACCAGGGCTTTAGTGTGGATTGGGTGTAAAATGACTGAGAACTAACCCTGAGTTTGCGCAGATATTGCAGCGTGTTGGTGTCGAAGTATGGCCAGGCGAGATTAATGACGATAACGTAGATGTCAATATGGGGACTCACCTGTACCAGGTAAATGTGCACACATGTAAGGTGTCATTCACACCAGCTGTTTGAGGACATTTCTATTTAAATAAGAACCTATTTACACTCATGCACTTCCATACACACTCACACACGCACAAACACACAGACAGTGACAGCCACTCAGACACACTCACACACTCTCACACACTAGAGTCAGGTAGTAGTTATTTTTAAATGGGGAAAGCACCTCATAAGTATTGTACTTCTGCTTTCTCCCTTTTCATGTGAAAAAATTACTGATATAAATATCAACTTGTGTGTACATTGATCATGTGGAAATATTTTTTTAAAGATTATTATTATTATTATTATACACTCACACACAGACACTCACTCGCCCACACTCACACATTCACACACTCTCATACACTCACATACACTCACATGCACTCACACAAGCACACACTCACAAACACCCACACACTCACACACCACACACACACACTCACATGCACACTCACACACTCACACACACACACTCACACATTCACACACTCTCACACACACTCACAAACTCACACACACCCTCACACACACTCACACATACATTCACACACACACTCACACACAGTCACAGTCACACACTCACACACACTCACACTGACATAATTATACCCACACACACTCACATTCACTCACAAACTGACACACACACTCACACACGCACACACACTCACACACATACACTCACATACACTCACATACACTCACATACACTCACAAACTCACACTCACACACACACTCACACACTCACACACTCACACACACACTCACACACACTCACACACGCATACACTCACAAACTCACCCACACACTCACACACACTCACATACACTCACAAACTCACAAACACACACACACACACTCACTCACATACTTACCCCCACGTTCCAGCACCCCGGACTGTCGACCACAGTCAGGTTCAGGGCGTCCATTTTGTGAGTGGAGAACTGTTCCGTCACCTGCTCGGTGACCTTCCCTGTGACCTGCTCCGTAACCTGCTCCGTGATCTGCTCCGTGACCTGCTCCGTGACCTGCTCCGTGACCTGCTCCGTGACCTGCTCTGAGCTGCCCTCTGTGAAGGCTCGTCTCCCGAGCAACGAGTTGGCGGTCGCACTCTTACCGGCCCCTGAAGTAGGCAGCCACTCCATCAGGAGACAGGATACAGGAAACAGGGCACAGGATACAGGACGCCCGATACAGGATAAGGACACATGACACAGGATATAGGACACATGACACTCCATCAGGACACTTGATACAGGACACAGGACACTCCATCAGGGCACAGGACACTCTGCATCAGGATACAGGACACAGGACATTCCATCAGGACACAGGCCACTCCACCACGACACATGGCCATCAGGAGGCAGGCACTCCACCAGGACACAGGACACTCGATCAGGAGACAGGACACAGGACATTCCATGAGGACACAGGACACCCCATGAGGACATAGGACACTCCATCAGGAGACAGGACACAGGCCACTCCATCAGGAGACAGTGCACAGGACACTCCATCAGGAGACAGGACAAAGGACACTCTATCAGGATACAGGGCATCCCATCAAGACAGATGACACATGACACTCCATCAAGACTAAGGACACAGGATACAAAATAGTATGTCAGGACACAGGGCACAGGATACTCCACCAGGACAACATCAGGACACATGGTACAGAATACAAAACACTACATAAGGACACATGATATAGGACACTCCATCAGGGCCCAGGGCACTATACCAGGACACAGAACACAAGGCCCATGACACTCCATCAGGACACAGGACACAGAACACTCCATCAGGACACAGGCTCAGGATAGAGAAGACATTGCTTAAACACCTCTCTGCAGAAGGGACTAAGACAGGATACAGGGCACTGCACTTCATCAGGTAACCACTTAGTTAGGATATAGGATGCTGGACACAGGATAAAACACACAACACCCTGCAGCTGGCAGCCACTCAGTCAGGATAAAGGGCACAGGACATAGGACACGATGAACAAACATTGCCCTGCCGCAGGTAGTTACTGAATCAGGATACTGTAAGCAGGATACCAACAATTCCCGTCAGTAGGAAACCACTCAATTGTGACACAGGACACCAACATAGCTAATCAGGTATTGTACACTCGAAGAGCATATGCTGCTGAAAAAATACCTTAATTCTCACAAAAATAAGTCATTCGCCATTTTTCACTAATTGGTCCAATTTCTAATCTCTGTACGGTGTTTTGTGTCACCTCACAGGTAAAGCGGCTGCATCTTCCGTTAGGTGCTGCCACCTGGTGGGTCATTCATAACAACATGACTTTAAGCAAGATCTCTAAAACATTACTTATGGTGCTGCCACCTAGTGGTTCAGGTCATCCCAACTGTTACCTGAGCAAGGCAGTGAGCTACATACGACAGGTGGCACCACTGCAACCAAATATAATGGTTCCTTCCTTGATACTAGCGGCCTGTCTGTATTACACTACAGGTGGCGACACTGTACTTAGCAGCCTGTTTGTATTGACCAATTTCATATGACGTCAGCATGGCTATTTAGGTCAGTGCGCGCGTTACTTGGCTGCAGGACAACATCCGGTCACACTGCAAACTCAATGGCTATGGGAAATCTTCATACAGAAAAAGTTAAATATCTCTAAAACCACAACACCTAGAAACAAACTGATTGGAATACACATAGAACACATGTTTACCAAAAAGATTATATTAAATTGATATGGTTAGGGTTCTGGATTTCTATAAATTTTGAATAAAATCGACGTTTTGCACTACGCGTACCGGCAAACTCAGTGCATTGTCAATGGCAGTGAGCAATCTTCATACAGAAAAAGTTCAATATCTCTAAAACCACATAACCTAGAAACAAACTGATTGGAATACAGATAGAAAACATCTGTACCAAAAAGATTATATTAAATTGATACGGTTAGGGTTCTGGATTTCTATAAATTTGGAATAAAATCGACGTTTTGCACTGCGCGTACCGGCAAACTGCCCGTGAAGGGTAAAAATACGGCAATGCTATGTCTATGTGGAGCTTTTATTTTTGTAAAATAAATTTAAAAGCTTTCATTGGATAGATTAAAAATATCTTAATGCGCGCTTAAAGAGGAAGATCTGAAGTATTTAATGTAACCTAAGAGCAATTTACGCTGAAAGTATTAAAAACAGAGATAATAGTGAAAGTTGGGATATTCTGAGTGTCAGTGCCAGTGCATTGTCATTGGCCGTGAGCAATCTTCATACAGAAAAAGTGAAATATCTCTAAAACCACACCACCTACTGACAAACCGCTTGGACCACATATAGAAAACATATTCACCGAATAGATTATATTAATTTATATGGTTAGGCTTCTGCACTGCTATTAATTTTGAATAAAATAAAGGTTTTACACTGCGCGTACGGGCAAACTCAGTGGCAGTGTGCCCACGTCCTGCAGCCGAGCTGCGCGCGCATACACAATGTTTACAAACATTGAAAGGCATCTATAGACCCCTTTCAATGTTTGTAAACATTGTGTATGCCTGCGCAGCTTGGTTGCAGAACGAATGCACACTGCCACTGAGTTTGCCAGTATGCGCAGTGCAAAACGTTTATCTTATTCAAAATTAATAGAAATGCAGAAGCCTAATCATATAAATTTAATATAATTTATTCGTTGAATATGTTTTCTATATGTGTTCCAAGCGGTTTGTGTCTATGTCGTGTAGTTTTAGAGATATTTCACTTTTTCTATATGACGATTGCTCACCGCCATTGACAATGCATTGAGTTTGCCGTACGCGCAGTGCAAAACGTCTATTTTATTCAAAATTAATAGAAATGCAGAAGCCTAACCTTATAGATTTAATATAATCTATTCGTTGAATATGTTTTCTATAGGTGTTCGAAGCGGTGTGTGTCTAGGTCGTGTAGTTTTAGAGATATTTCACTTTTTCTGCATGAAGATTGCTCATAGCCATTGAGTTTGCAGTGTGACAGTGTGTCATCCTGCAGCCAAACACCGCATGCACTGACCTAAATACCCATGCTGACGTCATATGAAATAGGTCTATTAGTTATTGCACTAAAGGTTATTCCTTCATTGATAGCTACATGCATGTCTGTATCACACTACAGGTGGCACCACTTTACCCGCCTATGGTGATTCCTTCATTGGTGCCTAGCGGCCTGTCTGTATCACACTATAGGTGGCACCACTTTACCCGCCTATGGTGATTCATTCGTTGATACCTAGCGGCCTGTCTGCATTGCACTACAGGTGGCGCCACTGTACTCACCTATGATGCTTCCTTCATTAATACCTAGCGGCTTGTTTGTATTAGTTATTGCACTACAGATGGCACCACTGTACTCACCTATGATGCTTCCTTCGTTAATACCTAGTGGCCTGTTTGTATTAGTTATTGCACTACAGATGGCGCCACTGTACTCACCTATGATGCTTCCTTCGTTAATACCTAGCGGCCTGTTTGTATTAGTTATTGCACTACAGATGGCGCCACTGTACTCACCTATGGTGCTTCCTTCGTTAATACCTAGCGGCCTGTTTGTATTAGTTATTGCACTACAGATGGCACCACTGTACTCACCTATGGTGCTTCCTTCGTTAATACCTAGCGGCCTGTTTGTATTAGTTATTGCACTACAGATGGCGCCACTGTACTCACCTATGATGCTTCCTTCGTTAATACCTAGCAGCCTGTTTGTATTAGTTAT
Organism: Branchipolynoe longqiensis; assembly: GCA_030323885.1. Lineage (NCBI taxonomy): Eukaryota > Metazoa > Annelida > Polychaeta > Phyllodocida > Polynoidae > Branchipolynoe > Branchipolynoe longqiensis. The sequence goes on from CM059190.1 coordinate 6,248,634, forward strand.
TGCACTACAGATGGCGCCACTGTACTCATGTATGATGCTTCCTTCGTTGATACCTAGTGCCCTGTCAGTATTACACTACAAGTGGCACCACTGTACCCCAATAGTGCTTCCTTTATTGATACCTAGCGACCCGTCTGTATTTCACTACAGGTGGCGCCTCTGTACTTAGTAATGGCATATCTGAATTGCAGTACAGGTGGTGCCACTTTACCCACCTATAATAGTTCCTTTGGCGATACCCTGTGGTATGTTTGTATTAGTTATTACACTACAGGTGGCACCACTTTGCTTAGCGACCTGTCTGTTTTAGTAATTACACTACAGGTGGCGCCACCTTACCCACCTATGGTGCCGATCACCAGCACGGTCAGCCTGTATTACACTACAGGTGGTGCCACCATACTCACCTATGGTGCCTATGACCAGCACGGTCAGCCTGCTAGTATCCTGCCTGTATTACACTACAGGTGGCGCCACCTTACCTAACAGCCTGTTTGTTTTAGTTACTACATGACAGGTGGCGCCACCATACCCACCTATGGTGCCTATGACCAGCACGGTCAGCCTGCTGGTGTCCTGCCTGTATTACACTACAGGTGGCGCCACCTTACCTAACAGCCTGTTTGTTTTAGTTACTACACTACAGGTGGCGCCACCTATGTTGCCGATCACCAGCACGGTCAACCTGCTGGTGTCCTGCCTGAATTACACTACAGGTGGCGCCACCATACCCACCTATGGTGCCTATGACCAGCATGGTCAGCCTGCTGGTGTTCTGCCTGTATTACACTACAGGTGGCACCACCTTACCTAACAGCCTGTTTGTTTTAGTTACTACACTACAGGTGGCACCACTTTACCTAATGGCCTGTTTGTTTTAGTTAATACACTACAGGTGGTGCCACCATACCCACCTATGGTGCCGATAACCAGCACGGTCAGCCTGCTGGTGTCCTGCCTGTATTACACTGCAGGTGGCGCCACCATACCCACCTATATGGTGCCTATGACCAGCATGGTCAGCCTGCTGGTGTTCTGCCTGTATTACACTACAGGTGGCGCCACCTTACCTAACAGCCTGTTTGTTTTAGTTACTACACTACAGGTGGTGCCACTTTACCTAATGGCCTGTTTGTTTTAGTTACTACACTACAGTGGTGCCACCATACCCACCTATGGTGCCGATAACCAGCACGGTCAGCCTGCTGGTGTCCTGCCTGTAGTTGGCCATCAACCTGGTGACCCTGACCTTCTCACATTCGTCTGCCTGCAGCCACTGTGTGTCCGGAGCATCCACTTCTCGCAGGGCCTCTGCCACTGCCGGTGCAATATGGGGGTACGGGTTCTGCAACAACGGAAACAACCCGGCCAACTAGTTAGGCCAAATAATTATATTTAAGTTGGTGATCGTCCTTTTTGATCAAACAAATCAGGGCGGGTGGGCGGTTTTTATTTTATTTTATTTTATTTTTTTGCTGTATGATGGAGACGTAATATGTGAATATCAAGTTATGTTGTGGAGAGTGTGTGCTTGCGAAAATTGAATTAGCTGCTAGCCCAACACATTTTTAACAGCTAAAAAAAAAAGTACGATTAAAAAAATCAATGGCGGCCGATTTTTCAGGCATAGGTGGGGACGATCACCGATTTTCTTTTGTTATTTAGCCTTACTCCCACAGCCCCGGACCATACGGGATGGCAGGATGAGTAGAGCGTCCATCTCCTGATTTGGGAGATCGGGAGAACCGAACCCATGAGTTTGTGGGTTCGAATCCTGGTCGAGGTAAACCATACTTGTCACTTCCTAGCCTGGCACTCAACATTATTAGGATAGGGCAAGGACTGGTTGGCTCAGTGTCAGGATAATGTGATGGAATGGGATATCAGGTCATGGTTCTTGCGGCCTGGTTTCCCAGTGAGGCAGCACTATAAAGTTGGCATGAGTGAGCACTGTCACAAGTCAGTACCCATCCTGATATGACCTTAGATGTTGCTAGGACATAAAACAACAACAAACAAACAAAACCCACAGCAGCGTCTCCAGGACAGGGCTGCTGAACAATCCATTAAGACAAACTATCGGGAGGCTCTGTTAAGGCCCTGTCACATTACGGCGTATGGCGGGAGCGTATTGAAAACCTACGTAGGTCCTGCGCGTGCCGGCCTATGATGACATTTGGTGACCTTTCGGGTGGTTTTGAGCGTATGTGGAACCTACGAGGAGCGTACGAGGAGCGTATGAGGAGCGTATGGGAGCGTATGGGAGCGTGCTGTGACATTTTTTGACAGTATGGGCCATACGCCCTCATAGGTCGAGTTTTTTTGAGCATGCACAAAAAAATTTGGACGGACGGATTTATGAAAGCGTATGGCGGCATATGCCTCATACGCTTCACATACGCCGGCATCTGGCGGTATCTGGCGGCGTATGAGTAGCGTATGAGTAGCGTATGAGTAGCGTATACGGCGTATGCCAACGTATATGACGTAACGTGCTTACGCCGCCATACGCTCCCGCAAAAACCCTAATGTGACAGCCCCTTTACCGACATAACCGCATGGATTTGCAATCTAAAGTGCTAAATCTATAGTTGACCTCATCATTCCCCACTACTTATGTGGTGTATAATTAATTAAATCACGTAGATTAACACACTTTAAATGTCAAATCGAGATAGCTTCATGTGGCTGCAATCTTGCTTTTTTTGCATTCTCTTCCAATTTCCCAACTCTATGCCAATATAGATAGGCACTGCACACTGGAACCACCACATCCACAGATTGTTCATAGTTAAAGTACGTTTGTTCAGAGTTAAGCTGGGTTCTCATTCGCCCCTACTCTTGATAGGGTTGAATCTTTTATCTGCCCTGTCCTTCTATGACCTTAGATGGTGCCAGGACGTAAAACTCCAACAACCAACCAGTTTTACCTCCCAGACAACAAACTCTTGCTGTCTCGTTCTCACATAATTTCTAACGTACAAACATTTCCTTGACACCCCCAACAAACTGTACTTCTGCCTACGTTTAAATCACACCATAGCAGTAGTGGAAAGCATTGGGGAATTACTGTACAAATACATGCTCAATGTGGTCTTCAGGTATTGCAGGAATAGCAATACCTCAGGGAGTTTGATGCCCCTGCCCTGCAGAGTTGTAAACCACTGCCATGTGGTACAGGTTCTTGACAGAACCGAAGGCTAAGGGAGCAAACCCTAAACAGAAAACCATGTCACTGTGGCAGCATTAAGGGCGTTTGATGTATGGAACTCCCAACATCTCCCGACCAGCCATTGCAGGGACAAATAGTTTTGCGCCTGTCTTGACATGTTCTTGCCGGTGTGAAAAATCTATTTGCTCCCCGAGAGAGTGCACACAACACAACAAATCACACAATACTCTATCTGTAACACACCACATGCAGAACATCTCAAAACACCCCATACAACACTACACACAACACCCCAACACAACCACATCACTACATGGAATACACCACACATCACACAGCACACAATACCACATACAACACTACACACAACACCCCAAACACACACAACACTACGTGTGATACACCACACATCAGATAGCACACAATACCACATACAACACTACACACACCACACCAAAACACACGCAGCACTATGTGTAATACACCACACATCAGATAGCACACAATACCACATACAACACTCTACACAACACACCAAAACACATACAACACTACGTGTAATACACCACACATCACGTAGCACACACTGCCACATACAACACTACACACAACACCGCAAAACACACACCACACTACATGTAATACACCACACATCACATACCACACAATACCACATACAACACTCTACACAACACACCAAAACACACACATCACTACATGTAATACACCACACATCACACAGCACACACTACCACATACAACACTACACACAACACACCAAAACACACACATCACTACATGTAATACACCACACGTCACATAGCACACAATACCACATACAACACTACACACAACACCCCAAACACACACAACACTACGTGTGATACACCACACATCACATAGCACACAATACCACATACAACACTACACACATATGTCCACACAAATCACACTGCACAACATACAACACATATGTCCACACAAATCACACTACACAATGCACAACACATAAGTCTATACAAATCACACTACACAAGAGACAACACATAAGTCTACACAAATCACACTACACAACACACCACAGATAAGTCTATGAAAATCACAATACACAACACACAACACATAAGTCTACACAAATCACACTACTCAACACACCACACATAAGTCTACACAAATCACACTACACAAAACACAACACATCAGTCTACACAAATCACACTACACAACACACACCACATAAGTCTACAAAAATCACACTACACAACACACAACACATACGTCTACACAAATGACATTACACAACACACAACACATAAGTCTACACATATCACACTACACAACACACAACACATAAGTCTACACAAATCACACTACACACCACATAAGTCTACACAAATCACACTACACAACACCCAACATATAAGTCTATTCAAATCACACTACACAACACACAACACATAAGTCTACACAAATCAGACTACACAGCACACACCACATAAGTCTACACAAATCACACTACACAACACCCAACACATAAGTCTACACAAATCACATGACACAACACCCAACACATAAGCATACACAAATTACACTACACAACACACAACACATAAATCTAAGCAAATCACACCACACAACACACAACACATAAGTCTATTCAAATGACACTACACAACGTATCACTCCTAAGTCTACACAAATCACACTACACAACACACAACAAATAAGTCTACACAAATCACACTACACAATGCACAACACATAAGTCTACACAAATCACACTACACAACACACAACACATAAGTTTACATAAATCACAGCACACAACACACAACACATTAATCTACACAAATGACAATACACAATGCACAAAACATAAGTCTACACAAATCACACTACACAGCACACACCACATAAGTCTACACAAATCACATTACATGACACAAGACACATACATCTACACAAATCACACTACACAACAGACAACACATAAGCCTATTCAAATGACACTACACAACGTATCACTCCTAAGTCTACACAAATCACACTACACAAGACACAACAAATAAGTCTACACAAATCACACTACACAATGCACAACACATAAGTCTACACAAATCACACTACACAACACACAACACATAAGTTTACATAAATCACACCACACAACACACAACACATAAATCTACACAAATGACACTACGCAACACAAAACACCTAAGTCTACACAAATCACACTACACAGCACACACCACCTAAGTCTACACAAATCACATTACATGACACAAGACACATACATCTACACAAATCACACTACACAACACACAAAACATATGTCTACACAAATCACACTACACAACACACAAAACATATGTCTACACAAATCACACTACACAAGACACAACACATAAGTCTACACAAATCACCCTACACAACACACAAGTCTACACAAATCACATTACATGACACACAACACATAAGTCTACACAAATCACATTACAGGACACACAATACATAAGTCTACACAAATCACACCACACAACACACAACACATAAGTCTACACAAATCACATTACATGACACATGACACAAAACATGCCGATACAACACAGCACACAACACAGCATACACCATCTTTGAGCAGCCTGTTGAGCATCAACGCTGATCCACCATACAATCTGACGCCACCAGTAACACAACAAAACAACAATGCAACAAACCAAACCGCTGTACACCTGAATGAGGAGCCGCACATCGGTTCGACCTACCATAGTCCAGGTTCTCTGTGTAGTGATTGATGTCTACAGCTGAGTTCACGAGTTCAAGAGCTTATCTTCCTTATCTGTAATTTAGTGATGCTATACAGATAAATCTACAGTGCTAACCTGCATGCAGGTCACCCCAATATAAAGGTCAACCCGTAATTATTCCCAAATTGACTCAGTTCTAAAAAAACAAACTTTTCGCTAAGAACTAAAATGCAACCAGTTCAGTCACTCTGATTGCACTTAGTATTCATTCTGCTGGTTTCCGCTCTCGATAAGTGCCGCTGAATTTGGCATTGCGGCCACCAGGATTGGTTCACATCCACCGCTGCCCAATTCACACCTTGTGAGGCAGCGTTATTCACGCAATCACAAATACATCATGATCATCATCAATCCATTAACCACGAGGGTCGTTGAGGCACCACCGATGACTTTGCAACCGGTTTTCTCTATTTTCCCGCTGTTCTCTGCTGCCCTCTGGGACTTGCCGAACTCCAGGTTTATTTATTCCCTGATGTCATCTTGCTACCTCTTCCATTGGTCGCCTTGTTTTCTCCGTTACTCCCTTCTCTCTTTCACTGTGCTTTGCAAGCTGGTTTTGGCCAAACCTGATGAACGGGAAATAGGGCCATACCACTGTAGTTTGCATTTCTTTATGATTGTCATATCTTCGTGTGGTCCTCGCCTGCTGGATATTTGCATGGACTTCCTTGTTGGCAACATGGTCCTTGTATGAGATATGTAGCATCTTGCGACAGCACCTCATTTCCATGGTTTGCATTGTTCTTTGGAGCTCCGCTGTGAGGGTCCGTGCTTCACAAGCATACAGGAAGATGGATGCGACAAGGGAGCGCGTCAGTCGTATCTTGGAGCTGAGAGAAATACTCTCGTCAAACCAAACTTGTTTCAGCCTTGTCAAATACAGGGTCCACTGACGGTACTGGAAACTTGGGCAGTCACCCAGGATACCAGGCGCTAAGGGGCGCCACGTCAGTGTTAAATTAAACAAATATATATACTTGCAAGGGCAACCAAGTTCAGCTTGCTTGGTGCACTACAACCCTAGGGCTGGCTATGCGCACATACATATGACCAAATACTTCATATAGCGCCTCTAGTTTTGGCATCTCTTTGACCTCATTTAAACTTTGGTATTTCATGAGCTGTATATCCATTGTATTCTAGGCTGCAGTCCCATTTTCAACAATCTGGGCCACACTTGATGCCCTTTTCATCGGATATTGATCTGATATAGATCGAGTGAGATAGGAAGATATTCTGAGTGACCAAAGTGAGATAGTAAACCTTGGTATACCTGTATTTTATCTTGTGCACTTTAAGCATGTAAATATTATTACCAGTGGAGCGTTTGCTGCTTGGTTAGTTCCTTGAGTCCTCACTAATCGGCACTGGCGCTCTCCATGGTCCCGCTCCCTTGCCACTCCAACTCTGACAGTTGCTGCCTCTGTGTATTCTTTGCTACTTGACAGATCTATTCCTTGGAATAAGACATATTGAAAGCGGACTCTTTTGATACCGAGTTTACTGAACTAGTCCAATTATCAAATTGTTGTAGCGCCCCGACTAAAAGTACTGGCCTAGTTATACTCATTTCTACACCAGGTGGTGCATGGCATGCTCCAGTAGTTCCCAATTCTCCCACAGGTTGCGCATGCCATACTCCAGTAGTTCCCAGTTCTCCCACAGGTTGCGCATCCCATGCTCCAATAGTTCCCAGTTCTCCCACAGGTGGTGCATGCCATGCTCCAGTAGTTCCCAGTTCTCCCACAGGTGGTGCATGGCATGCTCCAGTAGTTCCCAATTCTCCCACAGGTTGCACATACCATGCTCCATTAGTTCCCAGTTCTCCCACAGGTTGCGCATCCCATGCTCCAATAGTTCCCAGTTCTCCCACAGGTTGTGCATACCATGCTCCAGGAGTTCCCAGTTCTCCCACAGGTGGTGCATGGCATGCTCCAATTGTTCCCAATTCTCCCACAGGTTGCGCATACCATGCTGCAATAGTTCCCAGTTCTCCCACAGGTTGCGCATACCATGCTCCAGGAGTTCCCAGTTCTCCCACAGGTGGTGCATGGCATGTTCCAGTAGTTCCCAATTCTCCCACAGGTTGCGCATACCATGCTCCAATAGTTCCCAGTTCTCCCACAAGTGGTGCATGCCATGCTCCAGTAGTTCCCAGTTCTCCCACAGGTGGTGCATACCATGCTCCAGGAGTTCCCCGTTCTCCCACAGGTTGCGCATACCATGCTCCAGTAGTTCCTAGTTATCCCACAGGTGGTGCATGATGCCAACTTGTGCTGACCTCAGTAACCCAGTTTAGGTTTTACAGAGGACACTAGCCAAGTGACCCAATTTAGGTTTGTACTGTGGAACATTTCTCATTCAAACATTACAGTTAGGTTATTCCTGCGATGTTGTAAATGGCTGGTTGAGAGTGGTTAGAAGGGAAAGCAAAAACTATTTTTAATTTTTAGAGTACAACATAAGGGAAATGAATTTGATATAGTGTAAAATATTTGTTGTTAAAATTTCATTACATACTTTTATCTCAGTTATTGATCAGAAAAGTACAAAGGCAAAAACCAGACGGGATGGCCGAATGAGTTAGAGCGTCCGTCTCCCTTGCTGGTAGATCGTGGGGTGGTGGGTTCGAACCCTGGTCGAGTCAAACCAATGACTTAAAAATGTATACTTGTTGCTTCCTAGCCAGGCGCTCAGCATTATTAGGACAGGGCAAGGACTGGTGCGCTCAGTGTCAGGATAATGTGACTGAGTGTTATTGTTTTATGTCCTAGCAACATCTAAGGTCATATCAGGACGGGTACCGACTTGTGACAGTGCATACTCATGGTGACTTTATAGTGCTGCCCCACTGGGTGACCAGGCCACCAGCAACATGACCTGATATCCCACTCATTCACATTATCCTGACACTGAGCTAACCAGTCCTTGCCCTACCCTAATAATGCTGAGCGCCTGGCTAGGAAGCGACAAGTATCGATTTTTAAGTCATTGGTTTGACTCGACATGGGTTCGAACCCACGATCCCATGTTCTACTAGCACCGGATACAGACGCTCTAACTCATTCGGCCATCCCGTCCGGTTGTGTAAGTTAATTACTTTCTAAGTCTGTCGGGATTCCCTTGCTCACGTCACTATAACAGCTGAGGAGGTTCCAGTTGCAACTGCCTCCTCAAATAGATAACTTGTTGAGTACCATGTTGTTGTCTTCCCTGCATAAGTATATTCGGTGCTGCCACCTGGTGTTTTGTAGGCATCACTTATTCAGTGCTGCCACCTAGTGTTTGGTAAACATAACATATACAGTGCGGCCACCTAGTGTTTGGTAAACATAACATATACAGTGCTGCCACCTAGTGTTTGGTAAACATAACATATACAGTGCGGCCACCTAGGCCGAAATCGATTACCACGACCCGGGCGACTCCAGTCACCCGAGTCATCAAAATTTCAAATCGAACACCGCGAGTGGAGTCGACAAATACACGTGCCGTGTGCAAAATGATCCGACCCCAGTCACCCACGTCTTGGCTAGGGTTTGCTAGGAACGATGATGTCACATTTGTGCTGGTACCGTCCTGCAGGATAATAGCTACCAGCACCAGTCCTACTTTTTTGTTGATAATAACACAGATTAATGAAATGGAAATATAACTAAACTATGCAATCATAAAATACTTTAAATCCTATTTTGCTGTAGTTATATTGGTTATTAGATATAAAAAAATAGTTTTGGATTAAGCCACCATTTTTTCCACCCCAAGCGTGGAGAAGCATATTCGGTTATTCAACCTGAGTCTGTAGGATGTACGCATGCGCCAAAAAGTGGCTCGGGTGACCTGAGTTGATTAATCGATTACGCCATAGTGTTTGGTAAGAATCCCATATACAGTGCTGCCATCTAGTGTTTGGTAAGAATCACATTTACAGTGCTGCCACCTAGTGTTTGGTAAGCATCACATATACAGTGCTGGCACCTAGTCTTTGGTAAGCATCACATTTACAGTGTTGCCACCTAGTGTTTGGTAAGCATCACATATTCAGTGCTGCCACCTAGTGTTTGTATGTATCAGTTGTGGCATAAGAGTATGGAATATCCAATTTACATGAAATGATGCGATTTGTGTCAACAAACAGCAAAGATGATCTCAGATCCATTTTGAAGTAGTTAAATTTGTGGCAAATGACAGCAAAATATAACTTACAAAAACATAAAAGAGAGATTGCATTCAAATTAATGCAAATATTTAACAACAAAAATCAAGAAGTACATAGCATCGATATCCAATGTGTTTGTTAAATCGTCATCATCATCATCATCATCATCATCATCAATTCCTTAACCCTCGAGGGTCGTTAGGTCACCACAGATGACTTTGCAACCAGTTTTCTCCATTTTCCCGCTGTTCTCCACCGCCCTCTGGGACTTATCGAACTCCAGGCGTGTCCATTCCCTGATGTTGTCTTCCCGCCTCTTCCCTTGTTTGTTAAATACTTGAGAAAAAGTCAAGAAAGTCCAACAATTTGAAAACATCTTTATTAATAGCAGACTTTAGACACAGATGAAGAATGGACAAGTGGTCAGACCTAATATATATATATATACATATTTATATACATATGTAAAGATAGAAGGCTCACAACTACAAAGTCTTGATGAGTGCAGCGGAGTGTCGCTGCTGCTGCAGACACCATGGGTTCAGCGTTGAGGATGCTGCGTTGATGAGTATGCGTCCCATGTAGCAAAGCACTCTACTGTTTGTCCAAGTACTCTGTCACCTGAGCGAAGATGTCATCAACTCCACCCTCCGCCACAATCTGTGCAGGAATAAAAATGAAATTAGACCAAATATTTAAAAAATGGTGATCGTCCCTGCCCATGCCTGAAAAATGTCCCGCCCCTAATTAACTTTTTTTTTTTTTTTAACTGTTAAAAATGTGTCGGGCTAGAAACAATTCCACTTCCGTAAGCACACAATCTGTGCAATATAGTTATGTATTATGTCCATGTCATATGCCAGACGTTATACGTGACTATGTATGGACAGCGGTAAACACTGTAACACCATGGGCATGCACTGAAATTGATTCATGAATTCCATTGAAATCATGTAAGAAATACTGACACAAAAGTAATTTAAATAAAAACTGCCCGCCTGACTCTGATTTATGTGATCAAAACGGATGATCACCAACTTTTTTTTATATGACGTTAATGGGTTTTAACAATTTTATTTGCGTCTAAGACCTTTCTTTGATGTTTGCTTGTGGATGATTAGATTGTTGACATTCAGAGCAGGAAACAAGGTTTTAGGCGAGACGCTGAGCTACATTCACCCTAAATAAGGTTCTTCCAGTAGCGCCCAGGGATGCGATTATTTGGGTATTAGCGGGTTGTTCTGGGGGAAACAGGTGAAGTGGAGTTGGGATGTCTTCGATAGAGTTTGGCATCATTGTGTAACACTGCCAATTTTGAATGTACCAGACGATGGTGCTAGAAGACAGGCATAGCTTGTTAGGGAAGTTTCTCTAGTGTCTAGTGTCTGGGTATGCAGGTATTGCAATACCTCAGGGAGTTTGACGCCCCTGCCCTGCAGAGTTGTAGTTGTGTGGTACAGGTTCTTGACAGAACTGAAGGCTAAGGGAGTAAACCCTGAACAGAAAACCATGTCACAGTGGCAGCATCAAGGGTGGTTGATGTATGGAACTCCCAACATCTCCCGACCAGCCACTGCAGGGACAAATAGTTTTGCGCCTGTCTGGACATGTCCTTGCCGGTGTGAAACCTCTATTTGCTCCGTGAGAGAGTGCCGCTGGTAACTTGCAAAAGCCAGCAGCACTTCAACACTTTTGCAGGCAGCTTTCATGAAATGATGATGATGATGTAATGAGCTACTCAATTAAATCCCAATAAAATGAGCAACCCATTAACTCCCAATACAATAAGCAAACTGATTTGGAACATCGTGATATATTCACAGATTTCTAATTCAGCAAGTAACTCACATAACCATAGTACAATGAGGCACACAAAGTAAAGTTTGTTTTATTTAACGACACCTCTAGAGCGGATTGATTATTATCATCGGCTATTGGACATCAAACATATGGTCATTCTGATATATTTCTTCAGAGGAAACTCGCTGCCGCCACATAGGCTAGTCTTTCCGATAAGCAGCAAGGGATCTTTCATATGCACTTTCCCAGAGACAGGACAGCACATACCACAGCCTTTGATGAACCAGTTGTGGACCACTGGTTGGAACGGAAAATAACCCAAACTGCAAATGGGTCATTCGATAGAATGACACACACCTTCACAGGTGGACACTCTACTGCCTGAGCTACGTCCTGCTCCCATAATGAGGCACACATAGAATCACAAGTATAATGAACTACTCGTAAAATCCGAATGACTTGTCGGATTCTAAAATAACAAATAAGCAATTCATACGATCCCAATATGAGAAATGACCAAGTACCAGGATTCCACTATAAGAAATGACCAACTACCAGGATCCCAATATAAGAAATGACCAAGGACAAGGATTCCAATATAAGAAATGACCAACTACCAGGATTCCAATATAAGAAATGGCCAACTACCAGGATTCCAATATAAGAAATGACTGACTACCAGGATTCTAATATGAGATATGACCAAGTACCAGGATCCCAATATGAGATATGACCAAGTACCAGGATTCCAATATAAGAAATGACAGACTACTAGGATTCCAATATAAGAAATGACAGACTACTAGGATTCAAATATGAGAAATGACCGACTACTAGGATTCAAATATGAGAAATAACCACTTACCAGGATTCCAATATGAGAAATGATCAACTACCAGGATTCCAATACAACACATGAGCAATTCACAGTATTGCAATATAAGAAATAGGCAACTCACAGGATTCCAATATAAGACTTTAGTAATTCACAGGATTCCAATGCAAAAGATATTAGCAATTCATAGGATTCCAATATAACAAATGAACATTTCACAAGATTTCAATATAACTAACGAAATATCAGGAGGGGTACTGACTTGTGACAGTGCACACTCATGGTGACTTTATAGCGCTGTCCCACTGGGAAACCATGCCACCGACACCATGACCCAATTTCCCACTCAGTCGCATTATCCTGACACCAATCTACCCAGTCCTTGCTCCTATCCTACTAATATCGAGCGCCAGGCTAGGTAGCAAGAAACAAGTATAAATTTGGTAAGTCATTGGTTTGACTCGCTTGGGAATCAAATTCCCGGCCTTCCACATGAGATGCCTGCACTCTTACCGATTCAGCCACGGCATCCGATGGTCTGGCACCGGACGCGGTGGACTAATCGGCCGAGCGCAGGCTTCGCGTGTGGAAGGTCGGGAGTTCGGTTCCCGGTCGAGTCAAATCAATGACTTATACAATTGATACTTATCACTTCCTAGCCAGGCACTCGGCATTAATAGGATAGGAGCAAGAATTGGTTAGCTCAGTGTCAGGATAATGTGACTGAGTGGGTGCTGGTGGCCTGATCTCCTAGTTAGGCAAGGACTGGTTAGCTCAATATCAGGATAATGTGACTGAGTGGGTGCTGGTGGCCTGATCTCCCAGTTAGGCAAGGGCTGGTTAGCTCAATGTCAGGATAATGTGTCTGAGTGGGATATCGGGTCATGGTGCCTGCAATAGACCTGATTTCCCAATGGGGGCAGCACTATAAAAATCACCAGGAGTGTGCGCTGTCACTTCCTATCCGGACCGCACTCTGTCCAAACCTCTCTCTATCTCCTCTCCGCCGGACCTGCTCCTCCTTGATATGTCTGAAAAGAGTTCCAGGAGGGGGAGCCCGCCGACATTTCACTTTCTACTCTTACTCTGTCCGTGTCTATGGCTCGCTGGTTGGTCACCATGGAGCAAATAGACACGTTCCTTTGACTCAACTCTCCTCATTTCTCTTTCCTATACTCTACCCTTTTTTTCCCTCCCAGGCATACTCCTCCCCCTGACCAGGGCAGTTGTGTGCTTGGGTGGGACCCTGTACCTTTACGTTTTCTCTCGCTTTGTTCTCGTTGCTGTAACCACCGCTGCACCCATCTTTACCCGCCCTTCCTCGAAACCCTTGCTGCTGTCGACTGGATACAAGTGCCAACTACCGCTCAACTACCGCCGGACTGAAGAGATTCAGGGCCGCCTCAACGCTTCGCCGTTACAACATTGTAAAGATGTCCCCAGCTTCTACAACGCTCCCTCCTGAAGTTTAATCTTCAACCAAAGATTGGGCCGATTTATCGGAGCCTCTCTATAAATGTTGCAGTTCTGCAACCGGTAACCGTTGTAAGGTTACAAACGACCCCCAAAGTCAAAGCACTGTCACAAGTCGGTACCCGTCCTGATATCAACTTAGATGTTGCCAGGATGTAAAACTCCAATAATCAACCGGTGGCCTGCCAGTAAGCCTACCTTCTTGACCTTGTTCTGCTGCGCGTAATAATCAACGGTGGGCTGGGTGAGGTCGTGGAAGGTCTTGAGGCGCTTCTTGATGGTCTCTTCGTTGTCGTCTGCCCGACCGCTTGTCTCGGCGCGTTTCAGCAGACGCGCTGTCATGGTGGCGTCCGACACATCGAAGTACAGCACGTTCGTCACTGTGGCCACCTGCAATATGACATATGCGCAAGAACTAAATTGTCCGCAATATACGATTCCCACCACCAACTTACCCTCTGATGTTAGTGTCAAGGACCAATATTGTGGTTAGCAGTCACCTCTACAGCATACTCTGTAGAAAAGGTCTTATAGAGGATTTCCAGCACTAACCTGCCCTCTGATGGCAGTGTCAAGAACTAATGTTGCGTGCAGCATGCTCTGGGGAAAAGGTCTTACAGAGGATTTCCACCACCAACCCGCCCTCTGGTGGCAGTGGTAAGAACTAATGTTGTAGGTAGCAGCTCACTGTGCAGCGTGCTCTGTGGAAAAGGTCTATAGAAGATTTACACCACCAACCCGCGCTCTGATCTCACTGCACAAGCCCCACAGAAGTGGTTGGTTTTCATTTCCCCCGCTAAATTGGTAGACACAGAATTGTGCATCGTTTGCGAACAATGTGGGGAAAGTTGCAGAGATGGTTGGTTGGTTGTTGGAGTTTTACGTCCTGGCAACATCTAAGGTCATATCAGGATGGGTACTACTTGTGACACTGACAGTTCGCACTCATGGTGACTTCATAGTGCTGCCCCACTGGGAGACCAGCTCACCAGCACCATGACCTGATATCCCACTCAGTCATATTATCCTGACATTGAGCAGGGTATGAATCCCACGATCTATCAAAATGGGAGACAGATGCCCAACTCATTTGGCCATCCCGTCTGGTCAAAGTTGTGGAGAAGATGTCGCGACTCACCTCCTGTTCGAAGCGCTTGCCCTGGTTCAGCTCCCGAGGGTAGCCGTCGATGAGGAAGCCTTTGCTGGTGGCCGCCTTCGCCAACATGGCGTCCTTCAGCATAGCCAGCACCGTCTCCTGCAGGTGAACGCAGAACATGGTGAGCGGAGTGACAGCAGGAAAGTGGGGCAGTGACAGCGGGAAAGTGGGGTGGTGACAGCGGGAAGGTGAGGGTGGTAACAGCGGGAAAGTGGGGTGGTAACAGTGGGAAAGTGGGGCAGTGACAGCATGAAAGTGGGGTGGTGACAGCGGGAAGGTGGGGGTGGTAACAGCGGGAAAGTGGGGCAGTGACAGTGGGAAAGTGGAGTGGTGACAGTGGTAAAGTGGGGTGGTGACATTGGGAAAGTGGGGTGGTGGCAGTGGGAAAGTGCGGTGGTGACAGTGGTAACATGGGGTGGTGACAGCGGGAAAGTGGTGTGGTGACAGCGGAAAAGTGGGGTGGAGACAGCGGGAAAGTGGGGTGGTGACAGTGGGAAAGTGGGGTGGTGACAGTGGTAAAGTGGGGTGGTGACAGTGGGAAAGTGGTGTGGTGACAGTGGGAAAGTGGGGTGGTGACAGTGGGAAAGTGGGGTGGTGACAGTGGGAAAGTGGGGTGGTGACAGCGGTAACGTGGGGTGGTGACAGTGGGAAAGTGGTGTGGTGACAGTGGAAAAGTGGGGTGGTGGCAGCGGGAAAGTGGGGTGGAGACAGCGGGAAAGTGGGGTGGTGACAGTGGTAACGTGGGGTGGTGACAGTAGGAAAGTGGGGTGGTGATAGTGGGAAAGTGGGGCACTGATGGTGGTAAAGTGGGGAACTGATGGTGGTAAAGTGGGGTGGTGACAGTGTTAAAGTGGGGCGGTGAGAGTGTTAAAATGGGGCGGTGACAGTGTTAAAATGGGGTGGTGACAGTGCTAAAGTAGGGTGGTGACAGTGTTAAAGTGGGGCAGTGACAGTGTAAAAGTGGGGTGGTAAACATCAGATATAATTATATAACAAGTGTAGCTTAGACAGGTTCCAGAGATAAGTAGGTCAGCCTACATCACGTGACCATCGCGAGATGAAGATCTAGGTGATAGCTACAGGAGTTTTTTTGGCAAACTTATCGAAATTATTTTGAACTCTTTCACTTCAAATTGCTCCAGAATTAGCCATTTTACATCAAAGTTAATCCAGACTATGAATAGTAAGTTATGATTATTTACCCGATATATTTATCTAGAAAATATGGGGATAATTTGAAGGCCATCGAATAAGACAACTTTAATTAAAGCTGCATAGTTCGATGAAAACATCGCATTTTCAAAACCAAATCAATTATCTAGATTTGATTAGATATATGTAACTTAGATACTGGTGCACTTAACAAACATTTGTCACCACATAGAATGGAATATTGAGGCAATTTAATAGAACGTGTTGCGGCAGAAGCCTATAATGTCAGAGTTTTGGTTTGCTTGCCAGAATTAATTTGGAATGTTGTGCTTCAAATAATATCTCCAAATTAGCCATTTAAAATAAAAGTTACCGCAAACTAAAATAAGGTTGATTATAACAATCAATTTAATATTTTATCTCTAACAATCAATTTAATATATTTAGCTCAAGAAAAATGGTGTGAATTCAAAACCATCGAACTAGGTGACTTTAATTAAGGCAAAGAAGGGACACACTTACAAGTGGGACGAGGTCGCCCTTCTCCATAATGGCGACAAGCTCCTTCCCTCGGCTGGAGCCAGACCCCACCTCGGCTCGGAGGAGATCGCCAGTCGAGAGGTGAGTGTAGCCGTACTTTGCAACGATCTTTTCACACTGGGTGCCCTTTCCAGAACCCGGGCCACCTGGAAGCAGTGCCACATATAATTCTGCACATGCGCGTAAGGACATCCACAACGCCCCCTGTCAGGTCAGAAGCGCTATCACACTACAGCTACAGGTTGTAGTGGCATATATTGTTGGAGTACAGTCACTGTAACACAGTGTCACACAGAGTCACGCAGTGTCACGCAGTGTCTAACAGTGTCACTTATCACAGTGTCACATAGTGTCACACTCTGTCACATACTGTCACACTTTGTTAGCCAATGTCACACTGTGTTACAGTGTAATACAGGGTGACATAACTTAACACAGTGAAGAGTTGAACAAAGTGTAAAATAGTGTGGCACAGTGTAAGACAGTGAAGAGGCTGACACGGTGTCATGGTATAGCATTGTGTCACACAGGGAAACATAGTGTCACAGTGTCACCGGGTGTCACATTGTGAAAATAGTGTAGCATAGTGACACAATGTGACAGGTTGTGACACTGTGATACTATGACACTGTGTGACAGTGTGTGACAGTGTCTGACACTGTGATGTGTGGCACTGTGTGATGCCAAATTTATTTGGCATATTTTCAATTAAAATATGTCCAAAGTTAGCCACACTTAACCAAAGTCACTTCAAACTAAAAGCAAAGCATACTATAGACCCCTTTCAATGTTTATAAACATTGTATATGCGCGCGCAGCCAGGCTGCAGAATGAATGCACTCTGCCATTGAGTTTGCCGAAACGTGCAGTGAAAAACGTCAGTTTTATTCAAAATTAATAGAAATGCAGAACCGTGACCTTATAAATATAATATAATCTGTTTGTTAAACATGTTTTCTATATGTGTTCCCAGCAGTTTGTTTCTAGGTTGTGTGGTTTGAGAGCTATTTAACTTTTTCTGTATGAAGCTTGCTCACGGCCATTGACAATGCATTGAGTTTGCCGGTACGTGCAGTGCAAAACGTCAGTTTTATTCAAAATTAATAGAAATGCAGAACCCTAAACTTATCAATTTAATATAATTTGTTTGTTAAATATGTTCTCTGTATGTGTTCTAATCGGTTTGTTTCTAGGTGGTGTGGTTTTAGAGATATTTCACCTTTTCTCTCTGAAGATTGCTCATAGCCATTGAGTTTGCAGTGTGACCGTGTGTCGTCCTGCAGCCAAGCTGCATGCCCACTGACCTAAGTACCTATGCTGATGTCATATGAAATAGGTCTATAACGATCAACCTAATATAATTATATTTATTATCTTTAAAATCTAGGAGAAACTCAACACCACGATTGGAAGACGAGTGCCTCAGTGCTGAAGAAAAAGTTCTTCAGAAAGATAATTATATTGACCACAACAAATAAATCGCATTATACTATTGTAGTAGTCCAGACATGAGCTCCACTACCATACGGTGGCAGCTAGGACTGCTCTGTCACCATCACAGAATTGTGCTAGGTGGCGGTATGGTAGCCGCTGAGCATCGCCACGACAGGACTGCCAGCTACTGCGTGCGGCTAGCGTAACCTCCCCCCCTAGGAAGTTGACGTGGGACCTATCAGGGCAGAGGTGGGTCACTTGATCGTGGACGCTACAGTGAGCAGAGAGCAAATAAAGACAGTAAAGAAGGAAGCACACTTGTTCTCCTGCTTGCTTGGGGGTCTACAGAGTGAGGGTCAAGTTCTGGGCGGCCAACAAAGGGGAAAGATGGAAAGATGGAGGGGCGGTGTTACTTCTAACATTTGAAGAAGTTCCGCGGAGTCCTATCACACTATTTTAGTGTCAGTGCAAAGCTATTAATGGAAACTTACCTAGAACGAAGATGATTTTGGCCTTGGACAGCGCATCTACAGAAAAGAGAAGAAAACACAATGAGCCCATTGACTGCGAGGTGTCACGTGACTTGTGACACGTGACTTCAATGTCTACTAGTTTCCCGCCCCTTCCGATTTCAGCTAATTGGAGGAAATTAATTTTGAGGAAGTTAATTTAGAGGAACTTTATTCGGAGGAAGTTAATTTTGAGGAAGTAAATTTTGAGGAAATTAATTTTGAGTAAGATAATTTAGAATAAGTTTATTCGTAGGAAGTTGGTTTTCAGAAAGTTAAATTTCTAGACCCCTCCCCCTGACACTTCACGATGATTTCAATAGACGATTTCCGCCACCAACCTACCCTCTAATGTCAGTCGAAGATCTTAGTTCGTCGGTAGCAGCTCGCTGTGCCATATGCTCTGTGGAAAAGGTCCTATTGAGGATTTGCGTTAAATAATTAGCACCACGTGACCAATGCCTAGTCGGCCATCATGGTTGGATAGAAGCAGTTCCCTTTATATCAAGTGTGTGTGAATGATCCAATTCTGTTATTTAGAACTATGAATTTCTTCTTTAAAATTTTTTTTTTCTTTCTTGAAGATTTATACTGCCTATCATGGATAAGTCCGAATAGACTTGTTTTCACCATTAGACAGTTTGTCGATAGAAAGCCCAAGCCTCCACTTTTACCGACCCAAGGGATTTTTAAGCTCCAACACCACATAGACATGGTATGAGAGCAACCGGCCTTTGATGACGCTGTTAGTTATACACAGCTGTGGAAATCCAAATTGGCAGAGATGGGGGCATGGGGAATCAAACCACTGACCTTCAGATTAGGAGTCCGACCTAAAAAAAAGTCAGACACTCTAACCACTCCGCCACAGAGAACACCACAATGTTCACTGGGGGTTGAAATAATGTTATTTAGAAGCATAACTTACTCAATAAGTGAAATTCTGGGTAAAATATTAAACCCAAATTCCGAGTGAAAGTACAGCAACAATGGTAATAATGCTGCCGATGCGGCGGCGGCCTTAATATCGCTTGGATTTTGGGTTTAATTTGAGCGAATTTCACTTGTTGAGTAAGTTATGCTCTTAAATAACATTATTTCAACCCCATAGTGAATATTCATGGTTCCAAATAACAGAATTAGATCGTATCAGAGAATAGATTCATGCTTTTTGTTTTATATTCGCAATAACTCTGCGATGACTTAACACACACACTTTATAGTATAAGGAACTGCTTCTATCTAAACACAATATAGGAGTACTGTCGTAAAATATTCCGATAAAACGCATTGGTGAGGAATGCAGATGGTCTATAATGGAGTAAACATGGTCTATTAATGTAAATGGTATGTAGTGCCAGGTGCATGAATGTATTTATGTAGTTGCTGGTTGTCCTTTACGTATGGTCAATAGTCATTGTGTATTAGGTAGATAGTGTGAAGGAGGCACTAGTGATAGTGTGTAAGGAGCCTCAAGAACTCTACTCACTACCCCCTCCCCCCAGAACTGTTAGTCACGGATCACCACACACACACAGCTCAGGCAGGTGGTGGCCAAGCAGCCATACCCATGGTGGTGGTGGGCAGATCACGATAGCCATGGTGACACAAGAATGCTTACTGTTCATTGGTGGAACTATAAATGCTTGTTGCTGATTGGAGATAATGGTCAGGTGGTATGCCATACCAGATCCATGTACCACTATATAATAATAAACCTGAGGGTACAAGCTCTCACTTTACTTTCATTCTTTATACTCTTCCTTTCTCTTCTTGCCTGTATTGATTTCATTATAGCCTGCCTACACAACCACAGATGCCAGCCGTCGACTTTACAGTGTGACGCCTATGCCACAAGCAAATCCTCAATAGTGGAATTCCACCACCAGCCCACCTTCTGATGGATCTAGAATCTTCTTTACAGTGAATGAGCGTTGAACAGTCCGATGGTTGTGAGTTTTAGCAATTTTCTAAGTTAGATGCATTTATATTGATCATTATGATCTAATTGACTCATTTATTTTATTTTATATTTTTTATTTTCAATGGCTAACTTTGGAGATCTTCGAAATGAAAATATGCCAATTTAATTTGGGCAAGCAATCCAACATTCTGACACTATAGGCTTCAGCAGTACGTGACCTTACCATAAAAAAGTTCTATCTGACAAAGTGACCGATTCGGTGTTATGGATGTTAAAATGTTCCATCTACAAAAGGCTATCATGCAGTTACACAACTGCTTCTCAACTGGTATTTCTCACTGAGATATATTAAAAATAATATTGTTCTATCTGCTTTGCTATCATGCAGTTACACAGCTTCACTCCTCGTTATCTCGAAAGCACCATTTTGTCAGATAGAACCCTTTTATAGTAAGATTGCGAGTAGCAGGTTCTATTAAATTAACTTAATATCTCCTATTACGCAGAGATAAATGCTTAAGGCCCTGTCACATTACGGTGTATGGCGGGAGCGTATTGAAAACCTACGCAGGTCCTGCGCGTGCCGGCCTATGATGACATTTGGTGACCTTTCGGGTGGTTTTGAGCGTATGTGGAACCTACGAGGAACCTACGAGGAGCGTACGAGGAGCGTATGAGGAGCGTATGGGAGCGTATGGGAGCGTGCTGTGACATTTTTTGACAGTATGGGCCATACACCCTCATAGGTCGAGTTTTTTTGAGCATGCACAAAAAAATTTGGACGGACGGATTTATGAAAGCGTATGGCGGCGTATGCCTCATACGCTTCACATACGCCGGCATCTGGCGGCATCTGGCGGCGTATGAGTAGCGTATGAGTAGCATATGCGTAGCGTATGAGTAGCGTATACGGCATATGCCGACGTATATGATGTAACGCGCTTACGCCGCCATACGCTCCCGCAAAAAACCCTAATGTGGCAGCCCCTTTAACGCGTGCACCAGTATCAAAGTTAGATATCCAGGTCAAATCTAGGTCAGGGTTTTGGTTTTGAAAACATGATGCTTTAATCAGACCATACGGCTTTAATAAATAAATGTGACTTCAAAGTAAAGTTCCTTAGACAATAAAACTCAACCTAATATTGTTGTCGAAATGCATATTACTAAGTCAATTTAATAGAACCTGTTACTGATGAAACCTATGGTGCCAAAGTTTTGATTCGCACACCAAAAATAATTTGGAATGTTTTCACTTCAAATCTCTCCAAAGTTAGCAGTTAAGAAAGAAAAGTGACTTCAAAGTAATGTCAATAAATTAAAATAACAAGCCTAATATTTTTGTCTAAAAAGATGGCAGAAAGTCAGAACCTTCGGAGTGTGCAACGTGAAATGTGTAGAAGATTCTAGAACTCCTCATTGTTTCCATGAAGAGTTATTAATGCTAATAAATACACGGATACACAGACACATGGATACACAGACACACGGATAAACAGACACACGGATACACAGGATATACATATACACATATACATATATACACAGATATATAGATAGACAGCTACACAGACACACATAATCACACAGATACGCACCAATACATAGATACACACACAGATACATATATACAGACACACATATACACAGATAAACAGACACACCCATATACACACATAAACAGATACACATATACATATATACGGATACACAGACACACAGAAACACAGACACACAGATACACAGCTACACAGACACAGATACACACATATAAACACCGATACACAGATACACACACACATATAAATATATACAGATACACATATACACAGATAAACAGACACACATACACAGATATACGGATACACAGATATACGGATAAACTGACAGACAGACACACATATACATACACACAGATACACAGAGACACAGATGCACAGATACACAGACACACAGATACACACATACACGGATACGCAGACACACACAAAGAAGGGAGGAACACACATAACCGAAGCAGGTTATTTCTGTCTGCGGGATGTCGTAGATGTCAGAGGCTTCTTATGTACGGTGGCGCCACCTAACGGGATCCACATGCGGCAGAATGAGTAACTATCTATGTCCCCCGAGGACTCACTGTCCTCCCGGACACCCACAGTAACACCCACACCCACACCCACCCACAACTCCACACCCATATCCACACTCACAACCACCACCCATAATCCCACCCACACCCACAGTGACACTCACACCCACACCCACCTACAACTCCACACCCATATCCACACTCACACTCACCACCCACAACCCCACCCACACCCACAGTGACACTCACACCCACACCCACCCACATCTCCAGACCCATATCCACACTCACAACCACCACCCATAACCGCACCCACATCCACAATGACACTCACACCCACACCCACCCACATATCCACACCCATATCCACACTCACTCTCACAACCACCACTCACAACCACCACCCACAGCCCCACGTACACCCACTGTCACTCTCACACCAAGATCCACCCCAACACCAACACCCACATCCACACCCATACACCCATCTACACCCACACACATCCACCCACCCACCCACCCCAACCCACACCCACCCACACCCACTCTCACCCCAACATCCACACCAACACCATCACCCACATCCACACCCATACACACCTACACCCACACCTACAGCCACACACATCCACCCACCCCCACCTACACCCACCCACACCCAATCTCACACCAACATCCACACCAACACTCACATCCACACCCATACACACACCTACACCCACATCTAGAGTCACATACAGCCACCGGCACCCCCACCCCCACCCCCACCCACTCTCACACAAACATCCACCCCCACATCAACACCCGCACCCACATCCACACCCATACACCCACATACACCCACACCTACACCCCCACATCTACACCCACACCTACACCCACACACAGCCACCCCCACTCTCACACCAACATCCACCCCCACACCAACAGCCGCACCCACATCCACACCCATACACCCATGTACACCCACATCTACACCCACACCTACACCCACACACAGCCACCCACACCCACACCCCACCCCCACTCACTCTCACACCAACATCCACCCCCACACCCTCCATGGCTACCAACCTACCTGTCCCAACCTACCAGTCCCTACCTACATGTCCCAACCTACCTACCTGTCCCAACCTTCCTACATGTCCCACCCTACCTACCTGTCCCAACCTACCTACCTGTCCCAACCTACCTACCTGTCCCACCCTACCTACCTGTCCCACCCTACCTACCTGTCCCAACCTACCTACCTGTCCCAACCTACCTACCTGACCCAACCTACCTACCTGTCCCACCCTACCTACCTGTCCCACCCTAACTACCTGTCCCACCCTACCTACCTGTCCCACCCTACCTACCTGTCCCACCCTACCTACCTGTCCCACCCTACCTACCTGTCCCACACTACCTACCTGTCCCACCCTACCTACCTGTCCCACCCTACCTACCTGTCCCCAACCCATCTACCTGTCCCAACCTACCTACCTGTCCCAACCCACTACCTGTCCCAACCTACCTACCTGTCCCACCATACCTACCTGTCCCACCCTACCTACCTGTCCCAACCTACCTACCTGTCCCAACCTACCTACCTGACCCAACCTACCTGTCCCACCCTACCTACCTGTCCCACCCTACCTACCTGTCCCACCCTACCTACCTGTCCCACCCTACCTACCTGTCCCACCCTACCTACCTGTCCCACCCTACCTACCTGTCCCACCCTACCTACCTGTCCCACCCTACCTACCTGTCCCACCCTACCTACCTGTCCCAACATACCTACCTGTCCCAACCTACTACCTGTCCCACCCTACCTACCTGTCCCACCCTACCTACCTGTCCCACCCTACCTACCTGTCCCACCCTACCTACCTGTCCCACCCTACCTACCTGTCCCAACCTACCTACATGTTCCCACCCTACCTACCTGTCCCACCCTACCTACCTGTCCCAACCTACCTACCTGTCCCACCCTACCTACCTGTCCCAACCTACCTACCCGTCCCACCCTACCTACCTGACCCACCCTACCTACCTGTCCCACCCTACCTACCTGTCCCAACCTACCTACCTGTCCCAACCTACCTACCTGCATACCTACCTGTCCTACCCAACCTACCTCTCCCACCCTCCCTAGCCACCTGTCCCCCTGTCCACAGCCCATCATGGTCATGACAACGTTGGCCTGTTGGAATGCACCATAAAGCCGCTATGAGTTTGTGTTGTCAAACTGATATGACCTCAGATGCTGCTAGGATGGAAACCCCCACCAAACAAACAGATGCTAGTACTGTAGTAGAACAGAAAGCCTGGGCAGACAGGAGGCATTTATCTGGGCTGCACAACTTGTCATGCTCTAAGAATAGAGCCCATCAACACAGGTCAAAGCTTGCGTTTGGAACAACTCCAGGTATTCTTACTGCTGGAGTAGAGTATGTGGAGCAGTGAACAAAGGAACTCTGCAGAATGCCTCCAGTACCCAGCATGTGAATAAATACACCACAGGAAGCCGACTGGTCCTCAAGGAGGGCTGTTCTACGTTCTGTGTGTTCTCATAGGGGTATGGGCTGTTCTACATTCTGTGGGTTCTCATAGGGATATGGGCTGTTCTACATTCTGTGTATTCTCATAGGGTATGGGTTGTTCTACATTCTGTGTATTCTCATAGGGATATGGGCTGTTCTACATTCTGTGTATTCTCATAGGGTATGGGTTGTTCTACCTTCTGTGTGTTCTCATAGGGATAAGGGTTGTTCTACATTCTGTGTGTTCTCATAGGGATATGGGCTGTTCTACATTATGTGTATTCTCATAGGGTATGGGTTGTTCTACATTCTGTGTGTTCTCATAGGGATAAGGGTTGTTCTACATTATGTGTGTTCTCATAGTGATAAGGGCTGTTCTACATTCTGTATGTTCTCATAGGGGTATGGGTTGTTCTACATTATGTATGTTTTCATAGGGATATGGGCTGTTCTACATTCTGTGTGTTCTCATAGGGATAAGGGTTGTTCTAAATTCTGTGTGTTCTCATAGGGATATGGGATGTTTTACATTCTGTGGATTCTCATAGGGATAGGGGTTGTTCTATATTCTGTGTGTTCTCATAGCGATAAGGGCTGTTCTACATTCTGTGTGTTGTCATAGTGATAAGGGTTGTTCTACATTCTGTATGTTCTCATAGGGATAAGGGCTGTTCTACATTCTGTGCATTCTCATAGCGATATGGGCTGTTCTACATTCTGTGCATTCTAATAGCGATATGGGCTGTTCTACATTATGTGTGTTGTCATAGTGATAAGGGCTGTTCTACATTCTGTGTATTCTCATAGGGATATGGGCTGTTCTACATTCTGTGTATTCTCATAGTGATATGGGCTGTTCTACATTCTGTGCATTCTCATAGCGATATGGGCTGTTCGACATTCTGTATGTTCTCGTAGAGATATGGGTTTTTCTATATTCTGTGTATTCTCATAGTGATATGGCCTGTTCTACATTCTGTGCATTCTCATAGCGATATGGGCTGTTCGACATTCTGTATGTTCTCGTAGAGATATGGGTTGTTCTATATTCTGTGCATTCTCATAGGGATAAGGGTTGTTCTACATTCTGTGTGTTCTTATTGGGATATGGGATGTTCTACATTATGTGCATTCTCATAGGGATAAGGGCTGTTCTACATTATGTGTATTCTCATAGTGATATAGCCTGTTCTACATTCTGTGTACTCTCATACGGATAGGGGTTGTTCTACATTATGTGTTTTCAAATAGCGATAAGGGCTGTTCTACATTCTGTGTATTCTTATAGCGATAAGGGCTGTTCTACATTCTGTGTACTATCACAGTGAGGCGCTAGTCTACATTCTGTGTACTATCACAGGGAGGTGCTTGCTCTACATTCTGTGTACTATCACAGTGAGGTGCTTACACTACATTCTGTGTACTATGACAGTGAGGTGCTAGTCTACATTCTGTCTAGTATCAGTGTGAGGTGAGTTATTCTACATTCTGTGTACTATCACAGTGGGGTGATTGCTCTACATTCTGTGTACTATCAGTGTGAGGTGCTTGCTCTACATTCTGTGTACTATTAGTGTGAGGTGAGTTCCTCTACATTCTCTGTACTATCAGTGTGAGGTGCTTGCTCTACATTCTGTGTAATATTAGTGTGAGGTGAGTTCCTCTACATTCTGTGTACTATCAGTGTGAGGTGCTTGCTCTACATTGTGTGTACTATCAGTGTGAGGTGAGTTCCTCTACATTATGTGTACTATCACAGTGAGGTGCTAGTCTGCATTCTGTGTACTATCACAGCGAGGCGCTAGTCTACATTCTGTGTACTATCATAGTGAGGTGATTGCTCTACATTCTGTCTACTATCACAGTGAGGTGCTTGCTCTACATTCTGTGTACTATCACAGGGAGGTGATTGCTCAATGTGCCTTCCATGAGGTCTTGCTACATTCTCTGTACTATCACAGTGAGGTGCTTGCTCTACATTCTGTGCACTATCACAGTGAGCTGCTTGCTGTACATTCTGTGTACTATCACAGTGAGGTGCTTGCTCTACATTCTGTCTACTATCACAATGAGGTGCTTGCTCTACATTCTCTGTACTATCACAGTGAGGTGCTAGTCTACATTCTGTGAACTATCACAGTGAGGTGCTTGCTCTACATTCTGTGTACTATCACAGTGAGGTGCTAGTCTGCATTCTGTGTACTATCACAGTGAGGTGCTAGTCTACATTCTGTGTACTATCATAGTGAGGTGATTGCTCTACATTCTGTCTACTATCACAGTGAGGTGCTTGCTCTACATTCTGTCTACTATCACAGTGAGGTGCTTGCTCTACATTCTGTCTACTATCACAGTGAGGTGCTTGCTCTACATTCTCTGTACTATCACAGTGAGGTGCTAGTCTACATTCTGTGAACTATCACAGTGAGGTGCTTGCTCTACATTCTTTGTACTATCACAGTGAGATACTTGCTCTACATTCTGTGTACTACTAGCACAGTGAGGTACTTGCTCTACATTCTGTGTACTATCCCAGTGAGGTCCTTGCTCTACATTATGTGTAGTATCACTGCCAGGTGGCGTCCCTCTATTTCCGTGTGCCCACTAAACATCCTTCTATTCACTCCGTTCCTCCACCGACATGTTTTCTCACCGCGTGTCTATTCCTGCACCATGTGGACTGCTTTACCTGGACCACGTGACATGGGTGCACCTTCCATAGCTCGGTGGGACCAGTGTAGCTTCCCTCCCTCCCCCACCCACAATAAGCCGGTAAGCTGCAAGCCAACGGAGATTAGCATGTTGCAACTTGAACCATGTTGGAAGCATGGCCTATTGAAGTTACTGTACTAACTGACAATGGAAGGTGAACCATGTGTTGTTTGTTTGGGTTTTACCTCCTGACAACATCTAAGGTCATGTCACAATAACTACTACCTAGTGACAGTGCTCAATCTATGAGGCATTATAGTGTTGCCCCACTGGGAGACCAGACCGCCAGCACCACTACCTGATATCCCACTCAGTCGCATTATCCTGACATTGAGCCATCCAGTCCCTTACCCTATCCTATCCTATTAATGCCGAGCACCTGGCTAGGTAGCGACAAGTATCAATTTTCTAAGTCATTGGTTTGACTCGGCTGGGTATTCGAATTCCTGACATTCCACACAGGAAGTCAGCGCTCTTACAGATTCACCCACTGTGTCTGGTGCAAGGTTAACCTTACAGAAAACTAATTAACATTTGCGATGTGATAACGTAGTGCGATGTATTAGGAGCTGTGGCTGTAATAGTATGCCTTGGTGCTGGATTATTGTCATTGATTAAATTAATTAAAGTAATTATTTAAATTAATTAATTATATTAATTATATTAACTAAACTAATTTAATTAATTAATTAATTAATTGAATTAATTATATTAATTTAATTAATTAATTAATTAAATTTAATTGATTTAATTGATTTAATTAATTTAATTAATTTAATTAATTCACATAATCAACTGGCCTCCTAAAATTCCTTTGGTGTGGGTCATCCGATCGATCCTGCTCAGTGGACACATTTGCAGTTTGGGTTATTTTCCGTTCCAACCAGTCAACTGATTCATCAAAGGCTGTGATATGTGCTGTCCTGGCTGTGGGACAGTGCATATAAAAGACCCCTTGCTGCGTCGTCGGAAAGAGTAGCCGATATAGCGGCAGAGGGTTTCCTCCAAAGAAATATTTCAGAATGGTGCATGTTGGCCCGAGGCTAACATGGGTAATTTGCTCACGAGGCTGCTGTTTGTTTACCTTTCCTACTTTCACTCACTCTGCTCTTGAGGTTCGATTTGTTTTCTATTAAATATATTATTTAAACCAGTTTCTCCTTCTATTTTCTATCTTTCCTCATCTTTCTCTCCATTACAGCCGAGTGTAACGAATTACCATATGTTTGACGTCCAATAGCCAATGATAAAAATCAATGTGCTCCAGAGGCATTGTTAAATTTAAAAAAAACCTTTCCTAATTGTCTTTTAATTACTATAATTATACACTATTATCACCAGGATCTATCAAAACGGGAGACGGACGCTCAATGACTGGTCACATATTGAATGCAAACACCTGTTGTACATAGTACAGAGCCAGGTGAGACCAAGATGTGAATAGAATTATTGCACCTGCTGGAGTTGTTACACTACTTCCGGGAGTAACTCAGTCAAATACAACTAAGGCCAAAGAAAAAAAATTGGTGATCATCCCCGCCCGTGTCTGAAAAAATCGCCAACCCCTGATTAAAAAATATATATATATATATATATTGTATTTAACTGCTAAAAATGTGCCAGGCTAGCAGCAATTGAGCTTTCGTAAGCACACAATCTGTGCAACACAGCTTAAAGTTGCATAGTCCGATGAAAATATTAAATTTTCAAAACCAAAACAATTATCTAGATTTGATTCTACATATCTAACTTAGATACTGGTGCACTTATTAAACATTTGTCATCACACTGAAGGGAATACAGATGCAATTTAAGAGAACCTGTTACTGCAGACGCCTATGGTGTCAGAGTTTTGGTGTGCTTGCCAAAATTAATTTTGCATGGTTGTACTTCAAATATCTCCAAAGTTAACCATCTAAAATAAAAGTTACTTCAAACTAAAGTAAGGTAGTCTATAGCGATAAATCTAATATATTTATCTCAGAAAATGACAGAAACTCTAAACCATCGGACTATGCAGCTTTACGGTACTAGCTATGTTTTGATTTGAGTGTCCGTCTCCCATTTTGATAGATGGTGGGATTCGAACCCATGGGTTCGAACCCTGGTCGAGTCAAACCAATGACTGTATACTTGTCACTTCCTAGCCTGGCGCTCGGCATTATTAGGTTAGGGCAAGGACTGGTTGGCTCAGTGTCAGGATAATGTGACTGAGTGGGATATCAGGCCTAACACTAACCTGCAACACCATCTACCCAACTTATACGTGAACTTCTCCACATGCGCCATCGGAATCTAACAAACAAAACTAACCATCAGTGTGGATTTACACGAAGGTAACGCGTCATGTGGCTGGCGAGCCGACTTCTACAGCGCCATCATCAATCAAGACGCGTCAATAAATTCTATATCAACGTAACGTCATTCTCCATCCCTCATCACATTCTCATTCGCTAGTTTATTTCATCATTGAAATGATTTGTTTAAATAACAGTGAGAACGAAGTGGAAATCGTCTATTATCATCTCAGAGAATACTAAGTGAGAAGAGTGGATGGACTTACGAATCAGCGGAGCCTCATTCTGATAACTCGCTACTTAAGCCTCGTTCTGGCATCTCGGTACTTACCAGGAGTTGGCTGCAAGACAAGAAAAGAGCGTAGAATTATTCATCAGTACATTCACGGAAAGCGTCACACACATATATCATGCTGCATATTTTAAAATGCCGATATTATTTATTACCCATGGAGCGGGTGCTGCTTGGTTAGTTCCCAAAGTCCTCACTAGCAGGAACTGGTGCTCACCTTGGTCCCACAGCTCTCATGGTAGACGGATAAGCGCCACCCTTTACTCCAGCTTTGGCTGCGGTCACTGTCTCCCCTTATACCTCACCACTTGCCAGATTTTAATCTATAGACGCCAACGTCAAATTATCAACAAACATCACTCTTCATTTGACCAAAATTAGAAAATGTTCACTACCTGGATTGAAACTTGAATTAAATTAACACCAATTTATACAATAATCAAATTGCATTAAATTAGCAGTACATGCAATTTGTGCACTGAACCAGGAAAATGTCCTCAAACGGGTCTAGGGCAATGGTTTTGGACTGACAATTTATGTATCACTAGTTGAATGGCCCCTTGCATAATATTTGAATGGCCCCTTAGAAGGGTGGCAGTGGTTGGGTGTATAGGGGGTCTATAGCGTGCAAGTAGTGTTGTTGGTGGTCTCAGGTTGGGTCTGTAGTTAACATAAGTAGGTTGATATTGATTAATGAAATGAGAGCAGGACGTAGCTCAGGCGGTAGAATGAAGGTGTTGGTCAGCCGATCAATCCTGCTCAGTGGACCCATTTGCAGTTTGGGCTATTTTCCGTTCTAACCAGTGGTCCCCAACTGGTTCATCAAAGGCTGTGGTATGTGTTGTCCTGTCTACGGGAAAGTGAATATAAATGACCCCTTGCTGCTTATCGGAAAGAGTACCCTATGTGGTGGCAGCGGGTTTGCTCTTCCAAAGAAATATGTCAGAATGACCATATGTTTGACGTCCAATACCCAATGATACAAATTAATGTGCTCTAGAGGTGTCCGTAAATAAAACAAGCTTTCCTTTTGATTAATGAAATACCTCAGTTGGCTCCAACTAGAAGCATGCCATGACTCATTTTCGCTAACTGGAAAATGTGGTTAGATTAGCAACAACTACTGGACTGGACGCGGTGGCCGATTCGGTTGAGCACAGGCTTCTTGTGCGGAATGTCGGGAGTTCGATTCTGAGTCGAGTCAAACCAATGACTTACAAAATTGATACTTGTTGCTACCTAGCTTGGCACTCGGCATCAATAGGATAGTACAAGCACTAGTTAGCTGAGTGTCAGGATAATCTGACTGGATGGGATATTGGGTCATGGTGCCAGCGGCCCTGGTCTCCCAGTGGGGCAGCACTCAGAATAAAGTCATTATGAGTGTGCTCTGTCACAAGTTGGTACCCATCCTGATATGACCTTAGATGTTGCCAAGATGTAAAACTCCAACAACCAACAAGCCATATCCTGATATGACGTTAGATGTTGCCAAAACGTAAAACTCCAACAACCAACCAACCATATCCTGGTATGACCTTAGATGTTGTCAGGACGTCAAACTGCAACAAACAAACATATCAAACACTTTCCTTTGTGTCCAGCCTTCCCTCCCCCCCCCCCCTCCCTCCCGCCCCCCCCCCCGCTCCCTCCCCCCAGCCTCCCACACCGCATACTCCCACGGTTATCTAGTACCAGCCAACTGGGCCGTATTCGATTAACACGACCCGGGCGACTGGGGTCACCCGAGTCGTCAGAATTTCAAATCGAACACCGCGAGTGGAGTCGAGAAATACACGTGCTGTGTGCAAAAAGACCCGACCCTAGTAACCCACCTCTTTGCTGGGGTTTGCAAGGAGCGATCACGTCACATTTGCTCCGGTACCATCCTGCAGGATAACAGCAACCAGTACCAGTCACACATCTTTCTTTGTGGTAATAACCTAGATTCGTGAAATGGAAATATAACTAAACGATGCCATCATAAAATACTTTAAATCCTATTTTGCTGTAGTTATATCGGTTATTTAAAAAAAAAAAAAGGTTATGGATTAAGCCACCATTTTTTTCACCCCGGGCGTGGAGAACCGTATTCGATTATTCGACCCGAGTCTGTAGGATGTGCACATGTGCCAAAAAGTGGCTCGGGTGATCCAAGCTGATTAATCGATTACGCCCCGAGTGTACATGGGACCCGTCCTACCCTCTAAATAAGCCTGCATCAAGTTCTAGTTGGTACTGAGGTATTTAGTTAAGGTTCCATAGACCCATAGATTGGAATTTCTGCCATTTTTCTGAGATAAATATATTAAATTGATTGTTATAATCTACCTTAATTTATTCTAAAATTACTTTTAATTTAAAAGGCTAAGTTTTGAGATATTTAAAGTACAAACATAATTTATTAAAATTAGTTTAGGCAAGCATGCCAAAACTCTTCAGCAGTAAGAGATGCTATTAAATTGACTCAGTGTTCCCTTCTATGTTGCAACAAATGCTTAATAAGTGCATTATTATCTAATTTAGATATGTAGAATCAAATCTAGATAATTGTCTTGGCTTTGAAAATTTGATGCTTCATTGGACTATGCAGCTTTAAGTTAAATAGCAACCTACTTACGTCAACTATAGGCCGAACCTGAGAACACTCTCACGATTAGGATCCTGTACAAGCTACGCGCTGTATAGTTGTTGAACCTACCCTGTGTATTATATATATGTTATCCCCGGTACACACCTCCCGTATAAAACCTAAAACTGCCTGTTTCGGGACTAAGTTTGAGTTTTAGTTGGTTTCAGTCTTTAGGTGTGTGACCCACTAACACACCTGAGCATTCCGATTCGCGACTTAAAACTCAGTTTTAGGGCTTAAGACTGGAATCTTATGAGATTCGAAAAATGAATCGGGCAGTTTTAGTCGGGAAACAAGACGGGTCGGGTTGTGACGGGTCACGTCGGGCAGTCAGTTTTAGCGTGTGAATAGTATACGGGAGGTGTGTACCAGGCTTAAGCGCATTGCCTGTATGAATGTAATTGTAAGCATTAAATGACTTATGGACGTAAACCGTTAAAAAACCTTACAATTCCATGGGGACGAGTGTAGTAGTCTGCACTGACCTCTCAAGCAAGGAACCACATAGACAGGTAGACATGGATAGGATGATTGCATCAGGGAGCCTAGGTAGTTTAATGGTCAACATGCTAGCCTTGTAATGGCCAGAGATGTATGTTTGAAGCCTGCTCGAGGCGCAATATTCTCCATTTTCATTTCCCCCATGACATTGATATGGGATATGGGGGAGTATGGGTATGGGTTGGGGTTACGGGGTCATGTTGCATTAAGTGGGTCATTTAGGAAGGTCAAACATGGCTCCTGTGATTTATAACCTGGTGGGGACAGTGCAGTGAAAATGGCCCTTGCTGCCGACCAGATATTAAACCACCATCAATCAATCAATCAATCTCCCAGACAACAATCAATCAAGCCATTTCCAGCTTCATCAAAGTCAAAAGATGGAAGCTCTGAGTGAGAATATCAAGGCTGAGAGGACATATTGTGACTGTGAAGTCTCTGTTGGCAGGTTATACCCGAGTGGTTCTACTTACACTTTTGTTTTATTTAACGATGCCTCTAGAGCGCATTGATTTTTATCATTGGCTATTGGATGTCAAACATGTGGCCATTCTGACATATTTGTTTGGAGGAAACCTGCGAGAGCCACATAGGCTACTCTTTCCGATAAGCAGCAAGGGGTCTTTTATATGCACTTTCCCACAGACAGAAATCACATACCACAGCCTTTGATGAACCAGTTTTGGATGACTGGTTGGAACCGAAAATAGCCCAAACTGGAAATGTGTCCACTGAACAGGATCGATCGGATGACCCACACCTTCACCTTCCCTGACTGATGTCACACAAGTAGCTGACAATTGCTCTTCTCGCTGGATTAGGATGAGCGGTACTCCATCTATTCCGGGCCCGTCCTGATATGACCTAATATGTTGTCAGGACGTAAAACTCCAACAACCAACCAACCATCTATTTATTCTTGCCACTTCTCAGCTCTAATATCCAGGGTGTTACTATTTCATTAAAAACTGCATAATCTGATGAAAATGTCAATTTTATTTTCTATTTTTAAACCAAGACTTTTAGCTAGATTTGATCATCTTGCAAATCCAGATTAGATACCGGTGAACTTATAAAACAGACAGGACGTAGTGGCTGAATTGGTAAGAGCTGCTGGTTGGCTTCCCGTGTGCGTTGAAACCCCAACTGAATCAAATCAATGACTTACAAAATTGATACTTGTCGCTACCTATCCTGGCACTTGGCATTAATAGGATATGACAAGAACTGGTTGGCTCAGTGTCAGGATAATGTGACTGAGTGGGATATCAGATCATGGTGCCCACAGCCTGGTCTCCCAGTGGGACAACACTATGAAGTTGCCTTGAGTGTGCACTGTCACAAGTCTTTACCCATCCTGATATGACCTTATATGTTGCTAGGATGTAAACTCCCAATAAACAAACTATTAATCCCCATTTCAACTTAACGGAGTAATACCCCCCCCCCCCATAACCCCCCCCCCCCCCCCCCCCCAGTGCATTGAGTATTAGTTC
Organism: Branchipolynoe longqiensis; assembly: GCA_030323885.1. Classification (NCBI taxonomy): domain Eukaryota; kingdom Metazoa; phylum Annelida; class Polychaeta; order Phyllodocida; family Polynoidae; genus Branchipolynoe; species Branchipolynoe longqiensis. Next base: position 6,284,145 of record CM059190.1, read on the forward strand.
TCCATTGACACTCCAACATATTAGGCTTGGAATGTAGAAATGCCATGGCTTTGTGCCAACAATCGTTGAGGTAAATAGCATGCGAGACATCGTTACCAATGTAAAGCATGAACAAATTTGAGAGCCTCTTAAAGAAGAACTGGACTGACCACATCTTCTAATTTTAACTATGTCCTTGGGTTTAAATTTTGCTGTCATTCGACACAAATTTAATTACTTCAAAGTTGCATCGGATATCAGTTTTGTTGATATTTGTTACAAATCTGAATAGTTCAACATACCATGCAAATTTTAATGTAGACTTAGATCTCACCACACCAATGCTGTACAGTCATGTACAACGCTGCTTCAGTCTCACTACACTAATGCTGTACAGTGTCATGTACAATGCTGTTTCAGTCTCACTACATTAACACTGTACAGTGTTATGTACAATGCTGCTTCAGTCTCACTACACTAATGCTGTACAGTGTCAAGTACAAGGCTGTTTCAGTCTCACCACACTAATGCTGTACAGTGTCATGTACAATACTGTTTCAGTCTCACTACACTAATGATGTACAGTGTCATGTACAATGCTGCTTCAGTCTCACTACACTAATACTGTACAGTGTCATGTACAATGCTGTTTCAGTCTCACTACACTAATGCTGTACAGTGTCATGTACAATGTTGCTTCAGTCTCACTACACTAATGCTGTACAGTGTCATGTACAACACTGTTTCAGTCTCACTACACTAACACTGAACAGTGTTATGTACAATGCTGCTTCAGTCTCACTACACTAATGCTGTACAGTGTCATGTACACTGTTGCTTCAGTCTCACTACACTAATGCTGTACAGTGCCATGTACAATGCTGCTTCAGTCTCACTACACTAATACTATGCAGTGTCATGTACAACATTGTTTCAGTCTCACTACACTAACACTATACAGTGTCATGTACAATGTTGTTTCAGTCTCACTACACTAATGCTGTACAATGTCATGTACAATGCTGTTTCAGTCTCACTACACTAACGCTGTACAGTCATGTACAATGCTGCTTCAGTCTCATGACACTAACACTGTACAGTATCACGTACAATGCTGGTTCAGTCTCACTACACTAACGCTGTACAGTCATGTACAATGCTGCTTCAGTCTCACCGTGCTAATGCTGTACAGTCATGTACAATGCTGCTTCAGTCTCATGACACTAACACTGTACAGTATCACATCCAATGCTGGTTCAGTCTCACTACACTAACACTGTACAGTGTCAGGTACACTGCTGGTTCAGTCTCACCACACTAACGCTGTACAGTCATGTACAATGCTGCTTCAGTCTCACTACACTAATGCTGTACAGTGTCATGTACAATGTTGCTTCAGTCTCACTACATTAACACTTTACAGTGTCATGTACAATACTGCTTCAGTCTCACTACACTAACGCTGTACAGTGTCATGTACAATGCAGGTTCAGTCTCACTACATTAACACTGTACAGTGTCATGTACAGTGCTGATTCAGTCTCACTACACTAATGCTGTACAGTGTCATGTACAGTGCTGCTTCAGTCTTACTACACTAACACTATACAGTCATGTACAATGCTGGTTCAGTCTGTATACTGCTGCTTCAGTTTTAGTACACACTATCCTGGCATCTACAATGCTTCAGTCTCACTACACTACACAGACACAATGCTGCTTCAGTCCCTTTACACAACACAGCAATATGTTTCAGTCTCACTACACTACACTAATGGTGTATTGCCATGCACAATGCTGCTTCAGTCTCACTACACTACACTAATGCTGTACAGTCATGTACAATGCTGATTCAGTTTCTCTACACTACACTAAAGCTGCACAGTCATACACAATACTTCTTCAGTCTCTCTACACTACACTAACACTGTACAGTCATACACAATGCTGCTTCAGTCTCTCTACGCTACACTGACGGTGTACAGTCATACACAATGCTGCTTTAGTCTCACTACACTACAGTAATGCTGTCTAGTCATACACACTGCTGCTTCAGTCTCTCTACACTACACCAACAGTGTACAGTCATACACAGTGCTGCTTCAGTCTCTCTACACTACACTAATGGGGTACAGTCATACACAATGCTGACTCATTCTCACTACACTACACTAACACTGTACAGTCTTACACAATGCTGCTTCGGTCTCACTACACTACACTAATGCTGCACAGTCATACACAATGCTGCTTCAGTCTCACTACACTACACTAACACTGTACAGTCTTACACAATGCTGCTTCAGTCTCACTACCCTAACACTGTACAGTCATATACAATGCTGGTTCAGTCTCTCTACACTGCACTAATGCTTTACAATCGTACACAATGCAGGTTCAGTTTCTCTACACTACACTAATGGTGTACAGTCATACACAATGCTTTGTCAGTATCCCTACACTACACGAAGGCTGTACGGTCATACACAATGCTGCTTCAGTCTTTCTATGCTATACTAACGTAACAGTGTACAGTCATAGATAATGCTGCTTCAGTCTCTCTACACTAACCTAATGCTGTACAGTCATACACAATGCTTCTTCAGTCTCACTACACTACACTAACGATGTAGGGGCCTACAGTCATACACAATGCTGCTTCAGTCTCTCTACACTACACTAACGCTGTAAGTCAATGCTGCTCCAGTCTCTCCACACTCCACTAATGGTGTACATTCAGACACAATGCTGCTTCAGTCTCACTACACGACACTAATGGTGTACAGTCATACACAGTGCTGCTTCAGTCTCACTTCACTACACTAACACTGTACAGTCATACACAATGCTGCTTCAGTCTCACTTCACCACACTAACATTGTACAGTCATACACAATGCTGCTTCAGTCTCTCTACACTACACTAACTGTGTACAGTCATACACACTGCTGTTTCAGTCTCACTTCACTACACTAACACTGTACAGTCATACACAGTGCTGCTTCAGTCTCACTTCACTACACTAACACTGTACAGTCATACACAGTGCTGCTTCAGTCTCACTTCACTACACTAACACTGTACCGTCATACACAATGCTGATTCAGTCTCTCTACACTACACTAATGCTGTACAGTTATACACAATGCTGCTTCAGTCTCTCCACACTACACTAATGCTGTACAGTCATACACAATGCTGCTTCAGTCTCACTACACTACCGCTATACAGTCATACACAATGCTGCTTCAGTCTCTCTACACTACACTAATGCTGTACAGTCAGTCATACACAATGCTGCTTCAGTCTCTACACTACACTAATGCTGTACAGTCATAGACAATGCTGCTTCAGTCTCACTACACTACACTAACACTGTACAGTCATACACAATGCTGCTTCAGTCTCTCTACACTTCACTAATTGTGTACAGTCATACACAATGCTGCTTCAGTCTCTCTACACTACACTAACTGTGTACAGTCATACACAATGCTGCTTCAGTCTCACTACACTACACTAGCACTGTCTAGTAATACACAATGCTGCTTCAGTCTCACTACACTACACTCACGCTGTACAGTCATATACAATGCTGCTTTAGTCTCACTACACTACGCTAACAGTAACACTGTACAGTCATACACAATGATGCTTCAGTCTCACTACACTACGCTAACTGTGTGCCACTGACTGTTAGATCTACTTACAGCCATGGCGCTCGAGGTGTGGTGGTGGTGGTGGTGGTGGTTGTGGTGGTGGTGATGGTGCAGAGCCCCGAGTATTCCTGGAGCAGCAGCAGCTCAGAGTGCAGAGTGCAGAGTGCAGACTGCCAGCGGAGAACAGCGCAGGCTCCCTGCCCTGCCGCCAGCGTCACTCTCCAACCACAACCCCCGAAGCGTTCAGCGCGCTCTCCAAGCACAATCATCCTTGCGTTCAGCGCGCTGTCTTCAGCACTGGCCCCCACAGCGCGCGCGCTCCAAGCATTGTTTCCCAGCGCGCTCTCCAATCACCCACCCTCGCAGCGTTCAGCGCTCCAATCATAGTTTCCCAGTGCGTGCTCTCCACGCACAGCCCTCGCTGCGTTCAGCGCTGCAAGCATGGTTTCTCAGCCCACTCTCCAAGCACATACCCTTCTTATCAGCGTGAGAGCATACCCCAAAAGGCTGCTGGGGAGGAGGAGGAGGGGTGGAGAGTGTGTGTGGGATGGGGATGGGGATGAGGATGGGGGACGGAGTCGCCGGAGATCTCCACGCACATGCTTAGTGGCTGCAGTTGGCGTGATTGTGTTATTGTATTGATTGCACTCCGCTTGGGGAGTGGACGGGAGGAGCTCAGGCTGTTATGTTGTAGCTCATTCTCCAAGCGTGGTGGTTTTTTCAGCGTAGTGCTGCTTCTGCCGACGGTCTTGGTGGCTTATTGGTTGTTGTGTTTTTATTGTAACAACTGAATGTGCTTGGTGAGTGCTTTGCGATGAAAGTTTGGTTGGTTGTTGTAGTCTTTCCTCCTGGCAACATCTAAGGTCATACCAGGACGGGCCGAGGAAAGGTGGCTAGTTGGTGTCTCTGTGGTTGGTTGGTTGTTTGAGTTTTACGTCCTGGCAACATCTAAGGTCATATCAGGACAGGTCATCATCATCATCATGCTGTCGGTCGCGATGCGACAAAGACTGCTTTCATTACTTGCACTGCTTGCTCAGTCTCCATTTTAGCTCGCTCTGCTGCTGAGAGACTTTAGCATCCAGGGTGTCAGTCTTAATGTCCTTGCTCTGCATGATTCGTCATGGAAAGCTCGCCTGCAAAAGTGTTGAAGTGCCTGCTCGTGCTTTTGCCAAAGTTTATGGCCCAGTTCCTTACCTAACGACGCACATCACGTCTCCCCGGGGAGCAAATAGAGGTTTAATCACCATCCACATCATACCAACACCGGCAAGAACATGTCAAGACAGGCACAAAACTATTTGTCCCTTCAGTGGCTGGTCGGGAGATGTTGGGAGTTCCATACATCAACCGCCCATAATGCTGCCACAGTGACATGGTTTTCTGTTTAGGGTTTGATCCCTTAGCCTTCGGTTCTGTCACCTGTACCACAAGGCAGTGGTTTACAACTATGCAGGGCAGGGGCGTCAAACTCCCTGAGGTATTGCTATACCTGCAATACCTGCATACCATGTATGTGTTGGACAGGTACCGACCTGTGATAGTGTACACTCATGGCAACTTTTATAGTGCTGCCCCACTGGGAGATCAGGCCACCAGCACCACCACCACATAGGAGCTAATGTGAAGTTACATTCTCATGTCAAGGTAAATTGTGTTGCCTACTCGACTCCGGCTCCCCTGACCGACCTCCTTGCTTCCCATTCCTCAGACTATGTGTGTCCGGGTAACTTGTGTGACAACTCTAATGTGTGTAGGAAATGTGATGACTGCCATTCGCCGTCCAGGAAAATTTATGTTGGAAATGTTGGTCCAGCAGTTCGAACCCCCCATTGTGTATGCAATCATAATATTGTTGGCCACAAAGAATTTTGCAGTCATACTATGGACTATACCAGTGACGTTTGTGTTTCTGCCCCTAATTGTTCAGACTGTCCTGCCACCGTTGATAATCTGCATGCCGAGGCTTCAAACCATGGCTCCGATACACTTGCCATGCCACAATGCCCCGTAATTGTCAGTGACTGGTTCTCTATTGTCATGGTGGAGGGTAATTTCCATGTAACCGCTTCTGACGCAATCAACCATTCGGGTGAACTCATTCAATTTGTAGTAACTATGTCATGTGTCAATGCCAGCTGTACCTGTATACAGATAGATTTCCTGTGCATGTGCCACTGCCAGGTTGATAGAAATAACAAGTAGTCCTAAGCAAAGCCGATGGTATTGTAATAGTCTGCACTGACCTCTCAGGCAAGGAGCCACATAGACATGTAAGCGTGGATATGGTAATGACATCAGGGAGTCTAGGTGGTGAAATGGTTAGCACACTGGTTCGGAATGCAAGAGATGTGGGTTCGAATCCCGCTCTAGGCGCAATATTTCCCATTTTCATCACGCCCACGACATTATCATTTTCAACTGAATGCATTCATCTATATCAAATGTGGCAACAACTCTAAACCAGCGGACTATACGCAACCTTATTCAGCTTTGTGTTGCTATAGAGAAGTGTCCCAACACCTGAATACAGTGTTTATTGTTGAACAGCGATCTAAATTCTTTAGCAGTTTTTGCTAAAGGCCCTGTCACATTACGGCGTATGGCGGGAGCGTATTGAAAACCTACGTAGGTCCTGCGCGTGCCGGCCTATGATGACATTTGGTGACCTTTCGGGTGGTTTTGAGCGTATGTGGAACCTACGAGGAGCGTACGAGGAGCGTATGAGGAGCGTATGGGAGCGTGCTGTGACATTTTTTGACAGTATGGGCCATACGCCCTCATAGGTCGTGTTTTTTTGAGCATGCACAAAAAAAATTGGACGGACGGATTTATGAAAGCGTATGGCGGCGTATGCCTCATACGCTTCACATACGCCGGCATCTGGCGGCATCTGGCAGCGTATGAGTAGCGTATGAGTAGCGTATGCGTAGCGTATGAGTAGCGTATACGGCGTATGCCGACGTATATGACGTAACGCGCTTACGCCGCCATACGCTCCCGCAAAAAACCCTAATGTGACAGCCCCTTAAGATTTAAACATGGTTATCGTTCACCTCTACTTGAAGTGGATATTTTATCGAGCTTTTAATCAGGCACTTAATTAGCCATCTTCTTCTTGGTTGTCCATTGGTGGCGATGATGACAGCAACTCATCATTTGTTGTGAGCTCGTCAATGACTGATGAGTCAAATTTGCGCTCGGGAATGTGCGGTGGCACGTTGGACATGTGTGCGTAGCTGCAGTCAGAGTCTGGTAGGTGAAGGAGACAATTTTTTCTCTGCTGACGCTTTTGTTTAGCTTGAGATATACGATCAGTTTCAAACTGTGTTGTGCCTTTGTGAATAGAAGCACACCATGAACTCCTGTCCTTGGCCACTATTTCCCAGGTTTCAGTGTTGGAATTAATTAGGCTAGAGTAGGGATGAATCACACTGCATCAAGAAAGAAAGAAACAGTGCAGTGTACATACCAGACACACGGGGGGGGGAGGGGTGCACAGTGGTACATCACACGGAGTGGCTCGTGTGGGTGTGTGTGGTACACTGGCGGAGCAGTGTGCCCTGTTTCCTGGGATGGATGGGTCAGGTGGTGGCCAGCGTTACTATGGTTACCATGGTTATTATGGTTACTAATTAAGTCAGAGTGTGGGCGGAAAGAGTCATAACTCTGTCATTGTGGTGACAGGTTCGAGGAGCTGGTGAACACACACACACACGCATACAGGAAGTGGAAGTGGTAATCTAATGTAAAATATTTGCCAGGAAAGTTTTGCAGCAATCTATAGCCGTGTTTAGACGGGCAATTGTAAAGCGAATTAGACAAAGCGATTTATATGAAGTGAGGTAGTGGCGCGTTTACACATGGAGCGGTTTAAGACGGAAATCGATATCTGCGCATGAGCAAGTCCAGACTAACCAGCGCCAGTTTCGGTTAGTCGACGTCGCCATGAGAGAGTGTGGGTGCGACCTAGATATGTATGGACTGAATCGTATTGGTTTGGAACAGTCAAAACTTCTGCTGGGCAGTGAAAACCTTAAAATAAGTCATGAACAAAATATCTGTGCACCTCTAGCAGGTCCATAGAGCAAATTTACCGGAAAGTCAACAAACTCAGGTCTCGACTGTGACATCCTTAATCCGGCTCATCTAATCCGCTTGCGTCTACACACGCAAGATAGGCCGACTCAAGTTAGATCGCTTCATATAAACTACCTCGCGAGGCGGTTTACATAAAGTGAATAATATGAATCGAATCAGCCCTAATCCGCTTCAGCGTCGCGTTTACACGGCGAATGTAAGGCGAACTAGGCAAGGCACTTTATTTGAGGCGTTTTAACTCGCCCGTGTAAACACGGCTATTGTTAGATATAGATGCATGGCATGAACCTTAAGCCTAGGTGACACCTACTCGGATCAGGGGCCAGACGAGCCCCGACCCATGATCCGGTGTAGTCCGTGGCGATCCGGCATCATCTGTGACTCATCCGTGGCTGGTCCTTGGTGATCCTTGGTGATCCTTGGTGATCCTTGGTGATCCGTGGCTGGTCCGCCCTCATCCGGGGTGGTCCCAGGATGTTATAAAAGGTTTAAAGACGTGGTATCAGCCGGCATCATCTGGGTGTAATCCGTGGCTCATCCGGGTAGTCCGGGAGTTGTCCGGGGGTAGTCCGTGCCCCGTCCGGGGCAGTCCGGAGCAGTCCGGGTGTTTTTGAAACTGGATGAGCCACGTTTTAGCCACGGTTTAACCCGGACCAGCCCCGGACTAGCCCTGACTAGCCCCGACATAGCCACAGACCACTCCTGGACTGCCCGGATAAGACTCGGACAAGCCGGATGAACACGGATTAACCACGGATCACCATGGATAGCCCGGTTTACCAGGGATCCGCCCAGGATGAGCCCCGTTTATATATATATATATAAAATAGCAGGAGAAGTCCGGGGCTCATCCGTGACTACTCCGAGGATACACCGGGTAGTCCGGGGGTGGTCCGGCTCAGTCCGGGGCCATCCGGACCGGCTCGTCCGGGTAGGTGTGAGAGCGAGCCAAAAATACGACCAAACATCCGGGGGTGTCCGGGACAGTCCGGGGCCATCCGGACCGGCTCGTCCGGGTAGGTGTGAGAGCGAGCCAAAAATACGACCAAATATCCGGGGGTGGTCCGGCTCAGTCCGGGGCCATCCGGACCGGCTCGTCCGGGTAGGTGTGAGAGCGAGCCAAAAATACGACCAAATATCCGGGGGTGTCCGGGACAGTCCGGGGGAATGGTCCGGGGGTGGTCCGGCTAAAAATCCGGGGCTGGTCCGGGTAGGTGTGACTTGGGCTACAGCAAGTTTTATTTAACATCGGGAGGCATGTAGTAATAGGTCTAAAGCGAGTTGAACAAATCGGACTTATAGGGAAGGATACTATTGGGCGGGCCATCAACCCCAACTTCTGGGGCTGTATGCATGACGCGGTGTTAGGGAGCCAAAACGGTGTTTGGCGGGAGTCCCCCATTTAGCGGGGAAAAGTTGCATGCAAAAGTCAGTGTTAGGGCTAACACCACCACCGTAAACTAGGTTAGGGTAACCCTGTTCCATAGGTGGTTTAAGGGCGGTGTTAGGTATCGATTAGGCCCAAATCTATTCAATGCTATCATATTTAACAGAATTACATATGCAATAAGTGAAATTTCATCAAATTAACCATAAATTTGAAGCAATATTAACGCCACCGCTAAATCGGCAGCGATATTAATATTGTCGAATCGACGAATGTAAACTAAACCCGCCACCGCTGGGAGTGTCCTCAGTCAGAGACAGTAACATGGCATTTCATTGGCTGAACTCCTCCAGTGGTGGGGGGAGGCAGGGTGGGATATTAACCAGAAAACAGTTGAGAGTAGAGGATCTGTTGGTAGCCTGTCTGATGACATCCTCATGAGGTGTCCAGTTCACCGGAGATTCTTTTTGATCAGAAGATCTTCCATAGAGGGCAGCTCTGTCCGTTCGAGTATTTCCTTATTTGTCACTTTGTCCTTCCAGGTTAGCCTCATGATCGAACGCAGATGTCGCATCATGAAGGCATGCATCTTTTTCACCTGTCGTCTGTACACTGTCCAGTCCATCACTTGATATAGTGCTTCTGAGGTAGGTGAATTCCGGAACAGAGTTCAGCTTGTTTCCGTCAACCATGATATCCTCCTCTCAGGTTCTTGTAGAGGTGGGTTGGTACAGCACCTCCATCTTATTGATGTTAATCTTCAGGCCAAACTTCTTTGATGCATCGGAGAAAGGGTCCACTATTTTCTGGATCTCTTTGGGGTGAATAATTTATGAAATCATGCAGATTAATTTACTTTAAAAAGTTTTATCGCGCGCATTCAGTGGACGCCATCTTGTTCTTTTTTGTGTGCAACAAATAAGGTGCAGTTAATTTAACCGAGCAAATATTTTACATTAGATAAATTACAATTCCTGACTGTATATGTGTGTTCACCAAGTCCCCACCCTTGAACACCCAAACTACCGAGTGCTGATTCTAGTCATCCACACCCTGCGCTAATTAGTAACCATGGTAACCCGCCCCTGTTTGCAGACAACATGGCCCACTGCTGTGCCACACACGGAAACGCACAGTGCTCGCTGGGGGTGCTACCATTGTATACGCGCCCCATGTCTGGCTTGTACACTTGTACACGAGCATCAGTTTTCTGGATTGATGCAGTGTGCTTCGGCCCTACCATAGCAGTGCCATGAGTCCTGACTATTGGCCTGCTGCAACCCATATCTAGGAAGCCTCGTATTCATAATATTTTATTACTTCTGGCAAGCTGACATGAATTAGTTTTTCTTAACTACTTTAACCTTTAAAAAGGGCTAAAGTTGGAGAATAATTGGTGCAAACCAGGTGTAAACAAGATAGCGGCCGCCAGGGATGACCTTGGAGATTGGCAAGGTCAGTTGGTCGAACGCGGCGCGCAGGTACAAACAAAGTACTTCCGGTAGAGCACAAGGTACTGATGCCAAGCACTCACACACTCACATACCTATAATCACACACTCTCACATACCTACACTCACACACTCTCACATACCTACACTCACACACTCTCACATACCTACACCCATACACTCTCACATACCTACACTCACACACTCTCACATACCTACACTCACACACTCTCACATACACCCCCCCAACCAACCACACCCAACCTACACCCATACACTCTCACATACCTACACTCACACACTCTCACATACCTACACTCACACACTCTCACATACCTACACCCATACACTCTCACATACCTACACTCACACACTCTCACATACCTACACTCACACACTCTCACATACCTACACCCATACACTCTCACATACCTACACTCACACACTCTCACATACCTACACTCACACACTCTCACATACCTACACCCATACACTCTCACATACCTACACTCACACACTCTCACATACCTACACTCACACACTCTCACATACCTACACTCTCACACTCTCACATACCTACACTCACACACTCTCACATACCTACACTCACACACTCTCACATACCTACACCCATACACTCTCACATACCTACACTCACACACTCTCACATACCTACACTCACACACTCTCACATACCTACACTCACACACTCTCACATACCTACACTCACCAACTCTCATATCAGCCAACACTCACACACTCTCACATACCTACACTCACACACACTCACATACCTACACTCTCACACTCTCACATACCTACACTCACACACTCACATACCTACACTCACACACTCTCACATCCCTAGACTCACACACTCTCACATACCTACTCTCACACTCACATACCTACACTCACACACTCTCACATACATACACTCACACACTCTCATATACCTAAACTCTCACACTCGCACATACCTACACTCTCACACTCTCACATACCTACACTATCACACTCTCACATACCTACACTCACACACTCTCACATACCTACGCTCACACACTCTCACATACCTACACTCACACACTCTCATATACCGACACTCACACACTCTCACATACCGACACTCACACACTCTCACATACCTACACTCACACATGCTCACATACCTACACTCTCACACTCTCACATACCTATGCTCACACACTCACATACCTACACTCACACACTCACATCCATACACTCACACACTCTCACATACCTACACTCTCACACTCACATACCTACACTCACACACTCTCACATACCTACACTCACACACTCTTACATACCTACACTCTCACACTCATATACCTACACTCACACACTCTCACATACATACACTCACACACTCTCATATACCTACACTCTCACACTCTCACATACCTACACTCACACACTCTCACATACCTACACTCACACACTCTCACATACCTACACTCACACACTCTCACATACCTACACCCATACACTCTCACATACCTACACTCACACACTCTCATATACCTACATTCACACACTCTCACATACCTACACTCACACGCTCTCACATACCTACACTCACACACCCTCACATACCGACACTCACACACTCTCACATACTGACACTCACACACTCTCACATACCGACAATCACACACTCTCACATACCTCGACTCACACACTCTCATATACCTCGACTCACACACTCTCACCTACCTAGACTCACACACTCTCACACACCTACACTCACACACTCTCACATACCTACACTCTCACACTCTCACATACCTACACTCACACACTCTCACATACCTACACTCACACACTCTCACATACCTACACTCACACACTCTCATATACCAACACTCACACACTCTCACATACCTACACTCACACACACTCACATACCTACACTCTCACACTCTCACATACCTACACTCACACACTCACATACCATAACCTCACCCACTCACATACCTACACTCACACCATTCACACTCACATACCTAACACACACACCTCACAACTACACACTCACATCACATACCTACACTCACAAAACACCCACAACACACCACACACCCAACAACCACACCCACACCACACCCACACCACACACCACAACAACCACCACACACCCAAACACACACCCACACTCTCACATACCACCCCACACCCACACCCCAACAACAACACAACACACCCACCAACCACACCACACACCCACAAACAACACCACAACCCAAACCCCACCACACACCCCAAACCACACCCACAACCCACAACCACACCCACAACCACCACCACACACCCACAACAACACCACACCACCCCAACATACACTCACACACTCTCACATACTACACTAACAACACTCTCACATACCACACTATCACAACCTCACATAACCACACACTCACACACTCTCACAAACATACACACACAAACTCATATACCTAAACACTCTCACACTCTCACATAACCTACACATCTCACACTCTCACAACCACACCACAACACACCCACAACCACACAACACACACCCCACACAACACCCCAACACACACCCACAACCCACACCCACACACACCACACCCACAACACCCAAACACCCACAACACACCACCAACCCCCCAAACCACACACCCACACACCACACAAACACCCACACCACAACACCACAACATACCTACACTATCACACTCTCACATACCTACACTCACACACTCTCACATACATACACTCACAATCTCATATACCTACACTCTCACATTCTCACATACCTACACTCTCACACTCTCACATACCTACACTCACACACTCTCACATACCTACACTCACACACTCTCACATACCTACACTCTCACACTCTCACTTACCTACACTATCACACTCTCACATACCGACACTCACACACTCTCATATACCTACACTCATTAGTTGCACACACATACACACAGATATGCACACATGTGACACACACTCATACTCACACACACTCACACACATACACTCACACTCACTTACATGCCCACATATACACAGTCACACCCTCACACACTTGCATATACACATTCACACCCACACCCTCACACACACTCACAAACACGGTGACACACCCTCACATCCTCATTTACAACATACACTCACATACACCCACACACACTCACATATACACCCACACGCACTCACACACTCACACACACACTCACACCCACATTCTCACACGCAC